>CM008281.1:12594413-13090225 GCA_002319775.1 Fagopyrum tataricum | reverse complement strand
CCGTCTCTAGATTGAAAGAAGATGGGAAGAGCCACAAGCCAAGCCAAGCCATGGATCTTCTCTCTCATCTGCGATATCTTCCTCTTCGTTTCTCCATCTCCCGTGAATATGCATCGAAGGGAATCAGGGATTCGAAAGTTAAGTTGGCTTTTCCACATCGGTAACTCTCTCTTTCGTCTCCATCCTCACAAACCCTAATGACGCCAGAGTTGTCGTCACCCTCTCCAAGGACCAGATCGTATCTTCAATAACCCAAGTAATCACTAATCACTTTCCCTTCTCCTTAATTTCAACCATCATCTCAAATGGCGCATGTGGGGCTTTACACTTTCTGCAGTGGATTACAGAGGTTTCAAAGTTCTGATTAGAGTTATGTATCAAATTTGGGGCTTTACACTTTCTGCAGTATATATTTAATCATCGATTGGTTTATTTACTTGGCAGTGGTTTGCTTACTGGAATCTGCTCAAGAAACCCGACAGGTAAGACTCAAGAGGTTTATTCTATTGAGTATACCAAATTGGATAAACTATTGTTCCTCTAATTAAGATTTTACTTAACTTGACATTTCAAAGAAGCTTTGTTTGGTGAAGTGAAGGAGATTTACAATGAAATATTGGACCCCAATGGCATTGTTGTGCTCCACCAAGCAGATATCGGTGAGTACTTGAGGATGGAAGATGATCTTTGAACTATTAAGTTTTGGATTTGTTTTGACCAAAGATTAGAATATTCCTTGCATATGCTGATAGCTATTCTCTTTGTACGCTCAATTGTTAATCTTGTGTCTTATCCACCTAACTATCTAGAAATCTCGTTTTGTTTGTTATTTATTAGTAATCTGAGTTTTGATTTGGATTTTATGGCTAGGTGTATTATAGCCTTGGAACAATTTTGGTCGTCAATATACGAAATGAAAACCTGAGTAATTATGCTGCATCTATATTTGTCCTATCTCTAGTTAGATGCATACTAATGTAATTGTACTATAGATCTTGAACCATGCTTACAAGATTTGAAGCAATAATTCAGAAGTATTCATCTATTGCATATTGCCCTCTTGATATTTGCTATGAATGGAAAATTTTGAAAAAAAAAAGAAACTACATAAATTCTAACTGAGCCTAGTAAAGGCTTTGATGACCTGTTGAAAGCATTTCATTTTGTATTTGTTTATGTTTGATACAGTGCTAAGCTTGTTGACAATGCACTTGCTCTCGGAAAAATTTATGACGGTGAAGGCTTTGAATACATCAAGGAATCTTTTGAGAGTGGTACACTACATCTTATTGGTCTCTTGAGTTATGGAGGTGTGCACTCCAGGCTTGATCAGGTTCAAGTATGTGTTGCTAGATGTATGCTCAGTGTTCATTTTAGGCCCTGTTGTGGTGACTCATAATAATGTCATTAATGAATTTGTTAAATGCCACTTTCACAGTTTTTGCTGAAGGGTGCTGTTGAACATGGTGCCAAGAGAATCCGTGTTCATCTCCTCACTGAGGGCCGTGATGTTTTGGATGGCCCTACTTCCTTGTGCTTTCTTCTATTTACATGCTATGCTTTGTGATATTTGGCTCATTAATAGGTATCCATATTCCACTAAAGTAATTGCTTCTCGTTTACACTTCAGCTATTACACTTGCTGACATGTATACCCGTCTTTGTAGGACTAAAGATTTTTACAATTAATGACTACAACATTCGGTTTGTATTCTATTTCATATATATCAACTTGCAAATTTCATTTGCTTTCCTTTTGGCCCCATTTTTTGCGAAAGAAGGACTAGACTATGTGTCATGCTCACCATCCAAGGTTCCCATTGCAAGGCTGGCTGCTGCACAAGTTGCTACAGCTGATGATGTAGCCTGAGATCAGCTTATATGTCTGAATGTGTTAATGGTGTATCTAGAGCAAAGACTGAGAGACTAAGCTTAGGTGTTTTAAGTTTCTGTTTCTAGCTTTGGTTTTAATAAATGTAGTGGATGCTCAAGTTTGCTTGAATTTGGCTCTCATACTATCTGAATTCTTTCGTTACTATCTTCCTGAATTGAAAAGTCATGTGCATATATTTCCATAACTAATAATTATCTCATTATTGCCTAATTATGATCTTAATTCCGAAGTGAAGTTGGATATTTAAATCGGGTAACAACGAAGTTGGGTAACATAAGTGAAGTTGAATTTAGAACGTTGGGTATTAAAATCGGGTAACATAAGTGAATTTCGATGTAGAACGTTAGGTTTTAAAATCGGTTAACAACGAAGTTGGGTAACATAAGTGAATTTGGATGTAAAACGTTGGGTATTAAAATCGGGTAACAACGAAGTTGGGTAACATAAGTGAATTTTGATGTAGAACGTTGGGTATTAAAATCGGTAAGAACGAAGTTGGGTAACATAAGTGAATTTGGATGTACCACGTTGGGTATTAAAATCGGGTAACAATGAAGTTGGGTAACATAAGTGAAAATTTGGGTAACAAAGTTGGGTAACAGAGTATAACGTTGGGTAACAAGGTTGGGTAACAGGGTTGGGTAACAACGTTGGGTAATAGGGTTGGGTAACAGGGTTGAGTAACAGGGTTGGGTAACAGAGTATAACGTTGGGTCCCTTCACAAATAGAAAGTGCATAGTTAGTGTTTCTATAAAATTTTGCCTACACACTTTGTTTTCTTGATAAAAAATCTACATACTTTCCAATCTCACCCATTAATATTTGAAAAACCCTTGATTATCTTAATTTGATTTTCAAATTAATACCAACTTTTTAGAAAATTTTATAAATTAGATACAACTATTTTTAATTTAATTATCAGATTAATATAAACTACTTTTAAGTAGAGTTACTATTATAATAGTTTATTATAAAATTGTAAAAATGATATTATCTATTTGTTAAACTTTAATCCATTAAAATATTAAATACATAAATTATATCTTTTACTAGTTTTCTATAACTATTAGGTTTATTTAATATACTCTATAATTTTATTAATCATACCATACCTAGCGGGATATCATATTAGTTTGTTAGAACCATTTTAATTCATTTATTATACATATTCAAATAATAAGATAACAACGAAATATTATTATGTTTTTGCCAATATATTTTTGTATTCATAATTTATTATATAATATATTTATAAATATACTCAACTACATCGCCTTCATGAATATTAGTTTTTATTTCATTTTACCTATATATTTAAACTAACATATTTATTATTAAGGGTGGTTTTATGTAATTTATATTATTAGAAAAACTAGATCAGACGAATTCGAATGGTAGCACGACAAGGAACTTACTACTAATCACCCTTCTTTAGGGTACACTCATATTGTATAAAACCGTACCATATATGATATTTATTTAGAAGGGAAATCAATTCCTTGCTAGTAACTAATAGCATGCATCTTTTACTTTGACTAATAATTAACTAGAATAAGAATACGACCTACCAAATAATTTCCAAAACAAATTAAAGCCCTTTAGTAAGTGAGGCTAATTAAATTAAAGTGATTAGTAATCTGCATGAAAAATGTCGCATTGGTACCATTAAAGAAGCCAACAATAAGCATCTATGTATTCTATAAAACTAAAAAAGAGTCAAAGCTGCAGCCAAACCATGACCGAATGTGAATCTCTTCAACAACAAGCTCCTTTTTCTACATTCATTTCTAAACCATGACCGAACGTTAGGCTCATCCATCCTATATGTCCTAATAGAATTCATTAGGATAATAACCGGACATAAAATAACGGTATAACATACTTTCGATGGATGTTTCAAAAAACGTTATAAAAAAACGTGTGAAAATCCGTGAACATGATAATCAAACTAAGGTGACGGTTACATAATGTGATGGGTAGGATATGAGTGAATGACCAAATACCCGTAATCTGACTCACACCATCTCCCGCATTCATCACCCATTTTAGTATGTTTTTTCTTTAATAATATATAAGCTTATATGATAATATTTATATATATATATATATATATATATATATATTATACTTTAATAATATACAAGCTTACATGAATATTTCATCATGAATATTTCATGTACTATAGAGCTCCACGTTCCGACCTAACATGCACGGAAAACCCGCATGACCACTCTACTCCGGATCACTTCACAACTGTCCTACCCTACAAAGTGTCTAAAACATGACGGTGAAAACTGAAAACCATTAGCTAGCAATTCAAAATATTAGATAACATTACTCTAGCACAAACACACATCAAAGCGGAAGTTAAACACAATAGCATGATTTCACACAGTCCATTTATTATCTTGTTATAATGTGGTTCAAACTCTATCCATCTTATTGTGTGGCACGAGGGTCTCCCAACCCTCGTCTCCTTCCCGTTTAACCATCAGGAGTGGTAACAATGCATCTGGCCGTAGTGGACTGGTTGCTGAGAGCCTCTCAATCTCATGTCAAAGTTGGGCAGTGATGTCACGACTCGTTTGCATACACTTGGGTCAACAATAAATTAAAATAAAGTCATCCTACTCAATTTATCATTAATATACACCACTACAATACCCCAATCTTACTTAAAACTAAGTAAGTAAGTCCATAGAACTTACCTTAATTGATCCGAGATCCGACTATCGCTAAAATCTCGATGCGCACGTATGTGATCTCAACAACCTGGTCAAGAAGGAAAACATCTTAATAATATATTACTATCATTCAAGAAGCTTCTAAAAGATTTCTAGCCTATCCATGAGGTTTTATAAGGAAATCCTAATAAGTCCTAACTTTTATGAAAATTAACAAAATGTTATTATTAACCTAAAATTTCGAAAAAGGTCTAAAACTAGTCTAACATCCTCCCTATTGTCCAAAAACATCTCACAACCCTACAAGATCCATATTGGGGTTGAGGATTTACTCAAACTTACATCCTAAGTCAAAAATCAAAAGTAAGCTTCGTTCGGAAATCAACCAAGTGCCCTACTTTTGCCTAAAATAACTACCTTCTATTAAATCTCAAATATTTTCAGAAAATTCTTAAACATATTATGCCAAGTCTACATCTAGCTAAAATGATCAAAATCCAAACACACTTAACCATAAGATCTACACAACAATCCAAAGTTGCCTTCATGAGTCACTTTTCCAACACTTAGCCAAATTCTCTTATTCTCCTAAAATTTTTGTTTTGTACCAACTTTAAAAGCTTATAACTCTAAATCTAACCGTTGGATCTTTCCCAAAATTTTGACACCATAAACAACATTCTGCCATCTACAACATATTAAAAATTCAACGGAAAAAAAAAAAAAGTTTAAGGTACCTAAACTTGGTTCCGAAGTAGGCTGCTCAAACTGAAATTCTGGAGAAGTTGTACAACTCCAACACGTCAAGGGTTCAAGTCCCGAGAGAAGCAATTTCTGGAAAATGCATAAACCCTCAGTTTGTGAATTCAAGCCATACAAGTAGGGTTGTGCAAAATTGACCCGGACCGATTTTACCCGATCCGGTCCGGTCTCGGACCAAATTCGGTCTGGTCCCCGGTCAAGGGTTTTAGGAAATTCCGGTCTCGGTCCCGGTCCAGTTCCGGTCTGATCCCGGTCCGGACAGGAAAAGACCGGGTCGGACCAGAATTTATTTTTTATATATATTTTTATTAATTTAAATTTATATATTTTAAAAAATCATATATATATTGTTTTACATATTTAATAAAAATATATATTATTGAATATATTTTGTTTAGTTTTTTGCAAAAATAATATTTTTTAATTTACTATATTTTATTCCGGTCCCTAGTCCAAGTTTTTAAAAATTTTGGTCCACCGGTCTGGTCCGGTGTGGACCGGATGCAAAACGCTACATAAAAGTATCAAAGAGGGAGGTTTTTATATAACCCTCCTTTTAAATATGAAAAAGCTAAATTAAAATTTCAGTTTGAGAACCACTATCTTATTAGATATGAATTTCATTGATAGGTAAAACTAAAGTTTAATAACTAACTTAAATATGTAGTTGGTTGAACAATGTGTTTTTTTTTAAGAAGATTGAATGATTGATGTATGTTTGGAAAAAATAAAATTTATTAAAGCTGACAAAAATAATTTTTTTATATTAAAGTATATTTTTTTAGTAGAATTATATTTATAATATATCATTTCATAAGTTAAGAAAAACTCCATAAATTTCGTTGCTTATAAAATAAACTTTTTTTTAATTTCATAAGCTTGACTTATATCCATTACCCAGTTACCAGATTAAGCTTCAAGTAATTTTTTTCCATTTTTTCCATATTTATTATTAAAAGAAAATTTTGAATAAAGAGTCGTATATTTTCCGAAGATTGTAGTGATAATGTGGCATAATCATTTTGTACGGACGATTTAATAATAATTGGTCGCACGGTTGGTTTATGATTGTGTTGTACTAGTAGGCCAACATTCTTCAATTTTCTTTTGAAAATTAATATTTTACTTTTTTCAGGTTGCTGCGAAAGAAGGAATCGGTATTGGTAAGTGATGATCACAACTTTTGAATGGAAATTGGAATCATTACAACCTAAACTTTACTAAAATTTAAAAGAATGACTTTCCAGAATCCGTTGCGTTCAGATTGAGTACAAAATCTATATCTTTTTATATTTAATAGAAAATAACAAAATAAAATAATGCAAATTATATGAAAGAAAAATAATACCAACTTGAAATGTCCCACATACAGAATCCTGTATTTGAGTTGTGATTTATTACATATGATGTCCGTGAATTTGGTTAAGCCGGTCTTAAATTTTTGTGTCAAGGGTTAACTATTTCAAGATAGTTGCACTTTAGGAGACAGTGTGGAAATGTCTCACGTCAATATAAAAAGATAAATTAACAGCTAATAAGACTCAAGGTGTGTGTAGGTTCACTTTACTTGCACCCCCTTCATGTCTTAGACCCAACATATATTAAAAGATAAATTAACAATTAACAAGACTCAAGGTATGTTTGACAAGGGATTATTGGTTTTTATTGTAGATCATATTAAAGGGATTATATTTTAGAGTGTGGTAAAAGATGGAGATAAGACGAGATTATTAAAATGACTTTTATATGAGTAGAAATAATCTCTAGTAATTCTAAAAATAACTACTTTCGCCCAAGGCTATTGGAGAGTAATCTCTCATAATTTTCAACTAGATTAATCATCTGAAAAACTATCGGAAGATATGAAGACTATTTGAATACAATATTATCTTCTTATATTGGGCTAGTTTATATTTAATTTTAAGCTTGTAATTTTTATGATTCTCTTCTTATTATCATGTTATCCTATATACAAGATCATAATAACATTAATATATTTGTTTTTCTATTTCCACCATTTGTGTGGTCTTCTCCACCATACTCTAACATGGTATCAGAGCGGGTTCAATTCGAACCTCGACCTACCAATCCTCTATTTGTCGCCAACTTACCGGTTTCTAAATCTACCTTGTCACCGATTTACTGGTGATTATGTTGATCTACTTGGGGTGTCATTGATCTTTGGTGCCTTATTTGATCTCTTTTGCTCGTTGTTGATGAGGATGCCTCCTTGTTGTCGATGAAGATATTAAGTCTTCTACGTTCGTTTGTATAACAACTCATTGATTGTGGGGGCGTATTGAAAGATATAAAGAATATTTGATACAATATTATCTCATGATATTAGGCTAGTTTATATTTGATTTTACACTTTTAATTTTTATGATTCTCTTTTTATTCTCTTGTAATCCTATAGCCAATATAAATGATCATAATAACATTGATATATCTATGCTTCTATTTCCACAATTTATGTGGTCTTCTCAACCATAATCTATTAAAAACTTATAGATTATGGTGGAAATAGAACCACAATGTATTGATTTATGAAGACCTTTTATATAACGATTACAAGAAAAAGGAAATGGAATAATAAAGATTGCAAGATAAAATAATATATACTAGCCTAGTACAAATGAATATTATTCTTATTCTTCTAATCAATATACTGGAAGTATCATATCACATCAATATTCAATACGCTCCCATAGGAACATCTTCATGGAACATCTCCATTGATAACGAGCAAGCAAGGAAACGTCTCCATCAACAACGAGCAAAGGGCACCACCATATGTAGATCAATAGGACCACCACAAAATCGGTGGTACCAATAGGTTAACAGGATCACTAGTAACTAGTACAAAATAAACGTGATTTGTAAATTTTACCTTTAGTAGATCTAGTTGAGTGTCGAGCGGCCATTGCTAACGAATCAATACGTAGATTTGATTCTTTGGAAGTTGTGTGAGTGCAA
The DNA here is from genome assembly GCA_002319775.1 of Fagopyrum tataricum. Taxonomy (NCBI): domain Eukaryota; kingdom Viridiplantae; phylum Streptophyta; class Magnoliopsida; order Caryophyllales; family Polygonaceae; genus Fagopyrum; species Fagopyrum tataricum. The sequence continues at coordinate 13,081,908 of CM008281.1, read as the reverse complement.
TCAAGGGGGTGAACTCCTCCCGAATTTCCAAGGAATATAATTTATTAAAAAAGAAAACTTTCTTTAGAGATCACATTGCATATGGGGGAATGATAGGTATCATCTAAACCGATGAGGAACTGATGAAGATGTGCATCGTCCCTCTAGTAATCAAGATTTTTAAGCACATGGCGCATATGGTTGTTGACGAAGGGAGGGAGGCTGAGTTCGTCCTAAAGCTTGCGTAAATGGCCAAAACACATTGAGGTGCTTTGTCCTTTTCGACGACATTGGCCAATATCCTCACGAAGTTTGAGAATGCAGGGACCGTTGCCAACATAATCGTTGTTCGACCTCCAGCCATAAATCGCGAGCGGAGTCGAAGTTAGAGATAGTTGTCCGAATGGTTGAATCCATTGTTTGCAATGTCCACCCGACAAACATCAAGTTGAATGTGCCCCAATGGACAAAATCCGGTGAAGTCTCCTCCGTTTCCTTGATAGTGCCGTCTATGTATGAATCTATGCTTTCGTTTTGCTCGGAGAGCATTAATCATTTTTTTTTTCCACTTGGAAAAGTTATTTTCATCTTTGGGGATCAATGAGATCATAAAAATTTCAGGGTGATCCGAAAGGTGTAGGTGGTATGGATTTGAGGTCAAGAGCGACAATCGGTGTCATGCTCGAATTTTGATCGATAGAATTTTATAGTAGATGGATCGAAGAAATGTCTGATACCATGATAGATTATCGTGGAATTAGAACCACAAATGTATAGGGAATTATAAGAGAAAAAAAAAAGATAACAAACTAAAATAATATATACTAACCTAAAATAAATAAATATTATTTTTATTAATCTAATTAATATAGGAAAATATAATATCACATGTCCACCAACAAAAGTTACCTATCTTACCAAACACAAGATATATATATACATGAACAATTAAAAGTTATCACCAATAAATAATTTAAAATTATTATACTATATAAGTATTATTATTACATCGACTTAGATAATGATCACAAAACAAAAAATTTAAGGTAGTAACTAATAATATATCACCATAAATTTTGACGGCAAGACACGTTATCCCATACATTTTAATCATCAATGATACGAATAAATAAATAATATTTTCAAAAATTCGACTTATTTGCGCCGGAATGTTAATCAAATAAAGTCATAGACAATGATCAAATTTGACCATTAATTTCGCAACAACATCACCATATTAATCAAAATTTTCAACTTAGAGTGATAGATTTTATTTTTTTTAAAGGGACTTAGAGTTGTAAATTATTCCACCAAACAAACCACTAAATAACCATTATGGTCAAATTGCAACTGTTCTTCCCAATATTATGTGATATAAAACATGCAAATAATTTGAGGAATATTTTTCTAACCAAGACTTAGTCACATTCTGTCATGATTGATTGATTTTTTGTTACTCTTTCGCTAATGCAATCAACCTTGAGGATATTATTTATAAAATGGGTTTTTTAAGTTATCTCAAACACGTCAAAAAATGGTATTCGATCGTAATTTTCTCCTTATAGTAGTTGGATTGATTAAATATAAAATTTACTATTTACTTACAGTGTACATCGCCAGTTTAATCCATGATATGATGGGGAAAAAATAGTATGGTAAAAGTAATAATTTAAAAAAAAAATGAAGCTAAATGTGTAGGATTGATATAGGTAGAAGTTGACCAAAGCATATTGAATTGAACACCAAAGTGATCACTCATTCGAAAACCCTAGTCTTGCTTTGCTGCTATTTCTACTTGTTTATTATTGGACTACCTTTTTCTTCCATGTATAAACACCACTAATGACTTCTACTCTTCTCTAAGCCAACAAATGGTTGGGTTTGAATGGCTTAATTTAGTAGCGTGCACAACTCATTGGGAAAAAAAAATAAGTTAAATAATAAAAAAAAAAATTCTACTTAATCAACGTAGAGAAAAATTATCGATTTAGATAGATATCCGTAACTAACAAACGGTTGCAGGACAACCTTAAGATCAAGATGCTCTACAAATATCTTACCCGAAGCTCTATTCGGAGGCCTTACCGATAAGGTACCGGCCGTACCTAGCAAAACGAACACGTTGGCTCTTATCCGTCCATATTTTTAGTTTAATTAAAAAGCAACAAAATATGGTTAATTTTGCGCTCATGTTTCTCCTAAGTGGATGATTATATATGGACAAGTGTGTGGATGATTAAATGTTCTCATAACGACGACAGAGGGATATTAGGTTGTTAACTTTTCTTAAAACCGTCTCAGGACCAAATAACATGGAGGACACACTTCCAGCCAGTCACACACAAACACATAAAGTTGTATCCTAAAACCAGTTAATCATAAGAGGAGTATTTCATAAATCTTATAAGTTAGTCTCACAGTATCTTGTGTTATCGATGTGATAGTATATTTTTCCCATATCTCAACACGGGTCGAATATAAATATAACTAGTTAGACTGCTCATCCTATTTGTTAAAGTATAAAACTCAATTGAGTTGTGTTGGTCCCTCCTTAATCAAGCCCATTTGATGAATGAGCTATCCAATAATTTGCATACAAGTCCAATGGGCTAAGACCCAAAATAGGAGGAGTCCATTATGAAGAAAGATCTAGAGAAGAAGAGAAAGGATGAGAATGATCTAGAGAAGATTAGTCTAGAACTAATCTAGAATATTCCTCCAAAATATTTTCTAAGAATTTGTGTAATTCTAGAATTCTCTCCTTCCCCTATAAATAGGTGGAGAAGTACATTTGCATCATCCACAAAAATTTAAGAGCTCAAGAAAGCTAAATACAAGTTGTGAGAGTGCCCACAAAAATCTTGTAGAATTCCTTCTCCACGTAAATAAAAGTGAGTTTGTATCAATTAAGTCATTGACTTAATTAGTCTCATATCTCTCATCTTACCAACACGAAAGTGGGGGGTTTTTCCCAACAACTGGTATCAGAGCAAGGTTCGTCCGATCGATTTTAGCTCGTTTTGTTAAGATGGAGGCTACCGCCATTCACGATGGCGAGATGTTCAAACTCACGGCGGATAACTATTCCTACTGAAAGTCGATGATGGAGGATCACCTTTATTGCAAGGATTTGTACGAGCCCATCACCAGTGAGGATAAGCCTGAAGGGAAGAGCGAGAAGGAGTGGGAGCTTCTAAACCGGAAAGTTGTTGCCATGATCCGTAAGTACATCGACAAATCTTTATTTGAACACGTCTCGACATATACAAATGCTTTTGAATTATGGACAAAGCTTGAGTCCATGATTCAAAAGAAAACGCCTCGTAATAAAGCCATTTTAGTCCGACGGTTGGTGAAGATGGAGTACAAGGATGACCAAAACATGATCGAGCACTTGAACAATTTCAAGGGGCTCGTAAATCAGCTAAATAAAGCTGGGATGAAACTCGAAGATGAGTTGCAAGCCCTTTTACTCCTTAGTTCCCTTCCAGAGAGTTGGGACACTCTTGCGGTTACTCTAAGTAACTCGGCCCCGGAAGGAAAGCTCACCATGGACACCGTTAGTGATAGCCTCCTTGGTGAAGAAGTTAGAAGGAGAGAACGAGGCATGTCTACCCAATCTGAGGCGAATGTTATTGACAACCGGGGTAGAAGCGATGCACGTGGGCGCAATATGAACCGAAGCCGAGACCAGTCTCGAGGTCGGTCCAAGTCACGCTCTAGGCCAACGTGTTACTATTGTGGAAAAATAGGCCATAAGAAATCAGAATGTCGATTTCTTAAGAAAGATCAGAAGGCCGGCAACGTCAAGCCAGATCAAATTAACCCAACAAAGAGGCGAGAGGAAGACAAGGGTACTACCGCCATGACAGACGGCGATGATCTATATCTCTTTGGAGAAGAAACTTCCTAAATATCGCCTCAGACGATAGCTCCTGGATTATCGATTCCGGTGCATCATTCCACGTCACTCCCCATGAGAGTTTCTTCTCAACCTACCAAAGCGGTGATTTTGGTAATGTTCCGATGGGGAATCAAAATGGGAGCAAGATTGCTGGTATGGGAGATATCATCCTAGTATCAAATACAAGATGCAAGCTTACTCTTAAGGATGTGAGGCATGTCCCTGATATGCGCCTCAACCTCATATCAGCTGGAAAACTTGACGATCTTGGTCTAGTAAATCACTTTGGCGGTGGAAAGTGGAAGCTCATCAAAGGAAGCATCATAATGGCTCGAGGAAAGAAGGAAGGGTCGTTGTACGTCACACAAGCCAAGCTTTGTAAAGGATAGGTCAACGTTGCAAGCGCGGACATGGAACTATGGCACCGAAGGCTTGAGCACATGAGTGAGAAGGGTCTTCACATACTAGCTCGGAGACAACTCCTCCCAAAGGTGCAAGGTAACTCTCTTGATCCGTGTGCTGATTGTTTAGCTGGTAAACAACATAGAGTTGCCTTCCAAACATCTTCTCAACCTAGAAGAAGGAAGAATATTCTAGATCTTGTGCACACGGATGTTTGCTCCATGTCCGAGAAATCCCTTGGTGGTGCGTCATATTTTGTTACCTTCATAGACGATCACTCAAGGAAGTTATGGGTGTACCTCCTAAAGACCAAAGACCAATTCCTTGATACATTCAAAGAGTTTGTTGCTCGGGTGGAACGAGAGACAGGACAAAAGCTCAAGAGTGTCCGATCTGACAATGGCGGCGAGTATAGAGGTCCATTTGAGGCATACTGTAGATCTCATGGAATCAGGATGGAGAAGACACCACCTAAGACGCCACAACTAAATGGGCTTGCAGAGAGAATGAACCGAACCATTACAGAAAGAGTTCGGTGTATGTTATCACACGCCAAATTACCCAAGTCGTTCTGGGGAGAAGTTGTGAAGACCATTGCCGACATTGTCAACCTTACACCGTCCGTTCCCCTTAATTGAGACACCCTGGAGGAAGTTTGGTCAGGAAATAATGTTAAATATGACCATCTAAAGGTGTTCGGATGCAGGGCATTTGTTCACATACCCAGGGACGAACGTGCCAAGCTTGATGCCAAGACCAAAGAATGCATCTACCTTGGCTCCCCTAGAGATGAACTCGGCTATCGGTTATGGGATCCGATCAACAACAAGATTGTTAGAAGCCGAGATGTGGTGTTTTTTGAAGATCAAACAATTGAAGATATTCAACGTTCAGAGAAGCCAAGGACAAGAGTCAAAAGGAACACACCAGACCCCGACCCTTCTCCGATACGACAAGACACTTCAAATGACGCTACACCAGGAAATGAAGATGTTGAAGAGAGTGATATTACTCCAGAGCATAGTGAAGAAGAAATCCACCAAGCACCAGAAGGACAATCGAGCACTCCACTAGAGTCTCAACCGAGAAGGTCTTTGAGAGACAAACGACCATCTACACGATATACATCGGATGAATATGTGACCCTCACGGATGAGGGGGAGCCTCAAAGCTACAAGGAGGCCATGAATGACACCCACAAGAGTGAGTGGGTAAGAGCCATGCAAGATGAAATGGAATCCTTGCATGAAAACCACACATATGAGTTGGTTGAGCTACCAAAAGGGAGGCGAGCTTTGAAGAATAGATGGGTATACCGAATAAAATCAGAGGATGGAAACTCAAAGCCCCGATATAAGGCTCGATTGGTCGTGAAAGGGTTCCAGCAGAAGAAAGGCGTCGACTTTGAAGAGATATTCTCTCCAGTAGTGAAGATGTCATCAATCCGAGTTGTTCTTGGTATAGCAGCTGCCCTAGACCTGGAGATCGAACAACTCGATGTCAAGACCGCCTTTCCCCACGGAAATCTCGAAGAGGAGATATACATGGAGCAGCCTGAATGATTCAAAGAACCAGGCAAGGAGAATCTAGTTTGCCGACTAACAAAGAGTCTATATGGGCTAAAGCAGGCACCAAGACAGTGGTACAAGAAGTTTGACTCTTTCATGGAAGATCATGACTTCAAGAAGGATCCATGTGACCCATGTGTCTTCATGAAGAGGTACGCTAGCGGCGACTTTCTCATACTCTTACTTTATGTCGATGACATGTTAATAGTAGGTCATGATCGTAACAAGATAGCTGCTCTAAAGAAAATTTTGAGCAAGAGCTTTGCCATGAAAGACTTAGGACCGGCAAAGCAAATTCTTGGGATGAAGATCACTCGTGATCGATCAAAGAAGATGTTATGGTTGTCCCAAGAAAGATACATCGAAAAGGTGCTAGAGAGATTCAACATGCACCAAGCTAAGTCGGTAAGCACACCACTTGCTACGCACTTTAAGTTAAGTTCAAAGCAATGCCCAACTAGTGAACAAGAGAAGCGGGATATGGAGAATATCCCTTATGCGTCGACAGTAGGCAGCCTTATGTACGCCATGGTATGCACTAGGCCCAATATTGCCTATGCAGTTGGAGTAGTGAGTCGCTTCCTAGCAAATCCGGGAAAGGAACATTGGGCTGCGGTGAAATGGATCCTCCGATATCTATGAGGCACCACTAATAGGTGCCTATGCTTCGGAAATGAGAAGCCGATACTTCAAGGATACACAGATGCCGACTGGGCCGGTGATACTGATTCCAGGAAATCAACGTCGGGATATGTGATTACATTCGCAGGGGGAGCTGTTTCCTGGCAATCAAAGTTGCAAAAGAGTGTTGCCTTGTCCACCACTGAAGCAGAATACATTGCAGCTACTGAGGCCTGTAAGGAGATGTTATGGATGAAGAACTTCTTGGTGGAATTGGGAGTAGAGCAAGATCGGTATATCTTGCAATGTGATAATCAAAGCACAATTCACCTAGCAAAGAATTCATCTCTTCACTCCCGCTCAAAGCACATAGACATACGACATCATTGGATCCGGGAAGTTCTCGAAGAAAAGATTCTGCAGCTTGACAAGGTGCACACGGATGAGAACTGGTCAGACATTATGACAAAGGTAATACCGACCAAGAAGTTTGAAGATTGTTGTCAAAGTACCGGCATCGTATCGCTTGATTAAGTCGTGAGGGGGAGAATTGTTGGTCCCTCCTTAATCAAGCCCATTTGATGAATGGGCTATCCAATAATTTGCATACAAGTCCAATGGGCTAAGACCCAAAATAGGAGGAGTCCATTATGAAGAAAGATCTAGAGAAGAAGAGAAAGGATGGGAATGATCTAGAGAAGATTAGTCTAAAACTAATCTAGAATATTCCTACAAAATATTTTCTAGGAATTTGTGTAATTCTAGAATTCTCTCCTTCCCCTATAAATAGGTGGAGAAGTTGTACATTTGCATCATCCATAAAAATTTGAGAGCTCAAGAAAGCTAAATACAAGTTGTGAGAGTGCCCGCAAAAATCTTGTAGAATTCCTTCTCCACATAAATAAAAGTGAGTTTGTATCAATTAAATCATTGACTTAATTAGTCTCATATTTCTCATCCTACCAATACGAAAGTGGGAGGTTTTTTCCACCAAGTTTTTGTGTTTAATCTTAACGTATATTTGTATTCAAATGTATAACGAGACCCTATATGATTTTGACCTGTGATCCACGGGTTTCACAAAGTGCAATGAGTGTCCAAATCAAGGGTGGCTAAAATGAGAAATGACACTAGATTAAATTAAAATAAAATGATTAATAATAATGCAAAGGAGATGATTAAAAGCGACATGAAATTCTCCTAAGAAAAAGCAGTCAAAGAGTCATCAGCCTCTAAGGAATTAATAACGGTTAGCGTGGCCTTTCCAGCCCGAAGAAACCAATTTTTTTGACCTAAATTCCTCCTCCTACATCTCACGAATCTTTATACTTATAAATAAACTAACACCTACTTTTCCATTTATGTTTTTATTATATTTATTTTTATTTAAAATAAATAATCTTGTATAATATATTTATTAAATTACTAAAACAAACAACACTAGCACTAACGTTACTCGTAAAACAACTAGATACAATACATCAACTTTTGTTTAGAATAATTACAAGACTATCTTTGCTATATAATTGTTTGAAAACAAATAATTAATGATTTTTGGTATTAATTAAAACATATATGTAGTTTTATTTTATTTTTATTTAGTTAAAAAAGTCATATTTATCGGAATAATATCTTTTCTTTCATTTTTTAAATATTTTTTTTCAATAACTATTTTACAAAATATTTTGTTATCTATGATCTTTTTTTAATTAGGTAAATATGTACTCTTTTTTTTATAATGTGTACGAAGTATGCACTTTATATTTTATAATGTGTACGAAGTATGCACTTTATATATATATATATAGAGAGAGAGAGAGGGGATCATGTAGGAACACTTCTTAGGGTAGGGAATAGGAACTAATATGATCCGTTATATTAAAGTTCATGAACGTACATGATTTGAAGATATACATAGTATCATATTTTAGTAAATAAAATGAGATATTTTTTTTCCACTAACAGACTTATATACTTTTTAATTAATTACTAAAAACATAAATTAAAATTAAATAACATATATTTTAACGATTTAGCTTTCCACACAAACCTAGTCAATTTCCTCTAATATATATTTTAACGATTCAAATCTAGTCAATTTCAAAGATAACGAAACAAATCAACAATTTTTCATATTTTAACGACCAAATAAATATAATAACGACCCAATATGAAAATAAAATATTTAGAATTGTTCGTTAAATTTGGTCGTTAAAATTTGTAATATGGAAAGAATGCTGGTTAAATTTTGGTCGTTAAATATTTTATAAGTCGTTATTATTTATAGAGAAAATCTGGTCGTTAAAATATTTTTTATATAATTAATATAGTCATCGTTAAAATTTTGTGGGTCGTTAAATTTTGGACATTAAATATTTTGTGGGTCGTTAAAATTTTATAGAGAAAATTTGGTGGTTAAAATATTTTTTTTCATATTTTAACTACCAAAAAATTTTAACGACCAATCCTAAAAAATTTAACAATCAAATTTCTTAATAAAATTTATTAACGATCAAATTTCTCTATAAAATATATTAACGACCAAATATACTAATGACCAAAATATATTAACGATCAAATTTCATATAAAATATATTAACGATCAATTGCTTCAACGTTTATTTTTGGGGGATAACCCAAAAATAAGAAATCTGTTTTCCTAATTTATATTTTATTTAATGAATGAATAATGAAATATGAACAATCATGTGATTTTCACCTTATGAAGCTTATTATGCACCTTCCATCATGAACGTACAAATTTTAATCCAACGGATCTTAGGAGTTCCTATTCCCTACTCCAAGGGTTGTTCCTACCGGATCCTAACCCTATATATATATATATATATATATATATATATATATATATATATATATATATATAGATACAAAGTAAGCAAAATAGGAGGGTCAGCGTCTTGACACTGACCGACCTACAGCATCCTTACGGATGACTACAGCCACATCGTCTGGGAGATCGTCTTGTTCATCAGTGGTAGACAATCCATGTTTAGCGAGTCTGTCCGCTACCGTGTTGATTTCCCTGAAGATGTGAGAGGTGCTTGCTTGAGAAAAGCTTGAGATGCTGGTGGAGATGTCTGATATGATCATATTTGTCTCCCACGACGGCTTCCAAACGTGGTTAATCAAATTGATCAGCATCAGGTTGTCTCCCTCAATCTCAATAACCGACATTCCTAGCTGTTTGGCCTTTTGTAGGCCTTCCCGCAGAGCAACCGCTTCTACCTCTAGGACCGAGTCTGCATGACATTTCTCTTTTCCATGTGCCAACCGGAGGCCGTGCTCATCACGAATGATGAACCCGAAAGCATATTGGTTGTTGTTGTCAAATGTTGCATCAAAGTTAAGTTTAACGAAATTAACTTTTGGTCTTTTCCATTTGATATTCTTAGTCTTCCTTCTCTGTTTTTTATTCATTGTGCTCTGACTCAATTGTTTCGTATTCGCTTGTTCCCAATTTCTATCTGCTTTAATGCAATCTGTTTTAGGATTTGTGTTGGTCTTTTATTGTTAAGATTACTTGGTTTCTATCCAGCAAAATATTCCACCAAATCATAGCCACTTGTCTAAGTTCTTGGGATGATTTTTTTCCTTCAGTGTTGCCATTATCTCGTATGTAGATAGATTATAGGTGTCAATATCCATGAGGATGGTTGATATTTTGGTGTTATCCCAGTATGTGGTGAGTACATTGACACTAGAAGAAAAGGTGTTTGTCGCTTTCTGTGTGGTGTTTTGCAAAAAACACATTCCATGACTACCGGAATTTTTTATTTGTCAAGATTTTCTTTGGTTGGAAGCCCATTCATGGCCATTTTCACAGAGAAAGTTTTGCACTTTTGGCATGATGCTCATGCCCCATATCCAAGTTTTGTCTTCCGATACTCCCACTTTTTTCATTTGGATCATGTTTATTGCAGATTTGGTGGAGTACCAACCGTCATCGTTTGTTGACCAGTAGATCCTGTCTCTTATGTCATTTGTTGGGAGATTGTATTCCTTTATCTTTTTGATGGTGTTTGCTTGGAGTATTCCTTCAAGCTGGTCAAGGCGTTGTTCATTCCACTTTATTTCTGAGATAAAGTAATCTACCTTCTCGATGATTTAATTAGGGTTTTGGTCAGACACTAGTTTATACAAGGGTTCGTCTAGTAACCATCGGTCTTCCCAGAACTTGATTGTGCAACCGTCCCCTACTTTCCAGCGAAGGCCTTTATTAAAATCGTCTTTCAATTTAGACAACTTTTTCCATTGCCAAGATGTATTTTTTTCGCATTTGTAATTCCATAGATTTTGTCCGCGAAGGTATTTTTCTTCTATGATTTTGACCCATATATTTTCTGGTTTTGCCATAAAATTTCCATAGGAGTTTCATTTGTAGTGCCTTATTCATATCTTCGGCCTTTCTAATGTCGGTACCTCCTAAGGTTTTTGGTTTACATATTTTGTCCCAACTGATTAATGGATGGTAGTTTGGTCCTTCATTCCAAAAAAAATTCCTATTAATTTTGTATAATTCCTTATGAATACTTGCCGGTAACATGAATGCCTGCATTAGGTAACTTGGTTTTGCGTTAAGGTTTGCTTTGATTAGGGTTGTACGTCCCTCTTGTGAGAGGGAAACAACTTTCCATTTCGAGAGTTGTTGTCTTGATTTTTGGATGACTGGGTTGAAGATTTCTTTATTAGCCCTCCCATTAATGATAGGGCAACCTAAGCATTGCTCTAAATTTGTGGATGAGGATATCCCTAATTGAACTTGTAGTCTTTTTTGTTTGCAGCATCTACATTATTTGAGGTTTGGAAAGAAGATTTGTGATAATTTATTACTTGGCCTGATATTTCACAATAGTTTTTCAATACGGACAGTATTTTGTTGTTTGCCTCTGTTGTTGCTTTAGTGAAGATGATGATATCATCTGCAAAGGTTAGGAATGGAATTAATGATCCATTTTTTGTAATGGGGAAACCAATTGAACGTGGATTTTCCCTACTTATTTTTTGTATGTTTCTTGCTAAGATTTCGGCTCCCAAATTAAATAGGAGTGGAGATAATGGGTCTCCTTGGCGAAGACCTCTTTGTGGGCAAAATAGGGTTGTCGGTGAGTCATTTATTAACAACGAGTACGAGACAGTTGTTATGCATTCATTATTCAGTTTTCTAAACTTCTCACAAAAACGAATTTCTGTAATACTAGACTAAGAAAAGTCCATTCTAGTTTGTCATAAGCTTTTTCCATGTCCAAATGGCCATGATTTTTTTGTTTTGATGGCTATACCCTTCTTTCCCTTTTTTTGATCTAAAGCCATGAAAAATTTCATGGCTATAAGGACATTGTCATGGATTGCCCTATTTTTAGTAAAAGCACTCTATAATGGATGAATTAGTTTTGGTAAGATTGCACTTAATCGGTTTGCTAAGATTTTGGCTATAACTTTGTACACCGTGGAACAGAGACTGATTGGTCTATAATTAGCGGTTGTTGTTGGATTATCAACTTTTGGTAATAGTGCAATGAACGTGTGGTTCAATTGTTTAAGGATTTTACCGTTTGTAAAAGCTTTTAACAGCTCTTGTGACGGCTGGGCCAACGATGTGCCAATACTTTTGGTAAAAATCAGTTGTCATTTCGTCCGATCCGGGCGATTTATCACTGCCAATATCAAAACACTGCGTTTTTTATTTCCCAGTAGAGAAGGGTTTACTTAGCTCTGTGTTCTCGTCATTTGTGATTTCTTGTTGTACGACTTCCAGAAGTTCTTGGAGTTTGGGAATGTCGATATTTGACGCTCAAAATCTCAATCTATAATCTTCAAGAAATTCCTCATTTATTTCATTCTCCTTGGATAATATGGATTCATCACCTCTTGTTATGTTTGATATTATCTTCTTATTTCTTATGCCCGTGGCCTTCCTATGGTGGAATTTCGTATTTTTATCACCTAAGCACAAGTTCGCCGTTTTGGCTCTTTGCACCAATATTTATGTTGGTATTCCAGAATACATTCTCTTTTTTTTACACAATCTTGTTATCTTATCATTTAATTGTTGGTCAAAAACTGAGAATAGCTGCTTTTGAAGACTTTCTATTTGTTCGTCAACGGTTTTTAGTTGGGTGTTAATATTACCGAATTTCGCGCGGCTCCATTGTTTCAATTTTTTTGTTTTAGGAGACTTGTTTTTTTAACAAGGTTGAACATGTGTGTTCCTAGATATTGGGTTCTCCATGTTTGTTTAATGAGGTTTTCACAATCTTGCCTTTGCATCCACATGGACTCAAAACGGAATGGTTTGTTTCTGTATTTTGTGACTTGATTTTGCAGATTAATCGAAATCATACAATGGTCTGAAGTATTAAACGCATGATTTCTCGTATGGATGCATGGATATTCTTGTATGACTTTTATAGTTGACATTGTTCTATCGAGTTTTTCATACGTATTATCATCTCCTTCCTTCTTTTTTTTCCAAGTATATTCGTTACCTTTGGTTGGGAGGTCAATTATTCCACATTGGTCAGCTATGTCATTCAGTCTTTTATATTTATTAATGCCAATGGGAGCTCCTCCCTTTTTGTCCGAGGGTTCCCGAATCTCATTATAGTCTCCTATGACAATCGTTGGCTTGTTTGATGAATTGAATTCGGATATCAACTGTGACCAGAACTCATCTTTCTTTTGTTCATTAGGTGGTGCATAAATCCTAAAGATTCGCGTTTGGAAGCCCGAAGTACTGTTAATATGATTTAACTCAATATATATGTTATGTGTTTTAGTGATTTCTATTTTTTTCGTTTCGAAATTGATACTCTATCCATAACATGCAAAGGTGATGCCGCCCTTGACCACCATGACCGCGGATGAAGAGGACGATGCTTTGCGGGTTCGCTCCGATGGACCGCTCACTCGTTCCCGAGCCAAAGCCATCGCCCAAGCTACCGGCTCAATCATCCGACGCACCGTCACATCACTTGGACCCGTTAGTGGCATGCCATGTCACCACTCCACCATGGCATAGGCTTCCGGCGCCACGTCATCAAGCTAGCAAATATTATTATTATATTTTGCATTTTAAATAATAATAGACTTTAATTTTCGGACATTAATTCCGGAACTTAATTCCGTGAGTTAATTTTCCGGCATTGATAGTCTAGACCTTTTGGTTTCGGGAGTTGCCCCGACTTTATTTCCCGCCTTTATTTCCGTCATTCAATTTCCGACTTTTGGTGTAGCCTTCACCCACTATATAAGGGGATGCTTGGCTTCACTTGTAAATCATGTCTAATTTTAATCAAGTATTTTGAAGGAAAATCCTCATTCTTGATCTAGGCATCACTTCCTCTTCAATCCCCCTCAAAGTTCTTCCTTGGATCAAGTCTTAGATCCAAGAACTCACATTCGAGGATTCTTCAAAAGAATCAAAACTATCAAATCCACTACAACGTTTGCTCGATCTCTCTAGATCGAATCAAACCTACGATTCCGCATCCATATCAATCGCTTCCGCCCTACCAAACTTCTATCAAAGTTCTCATTTGCACATCATCAACGAGTAGGTCGAAACTCTAGCTTGGTCTAGATCCGGCGTTCGTCCTTCAAACGATTCAAGGACGCATCAAATTGGCATCAGAGCAAAGGGACCGAAGCTAAGTTCTCCTTTACTCCTTGTTTTTGTGGCGTTATATTTTTTATCCTTCTTTGCCCTTTGTTGGTTCTTCCCTTCTTGAAGATCTTCAACTTGTTCTTCGTGTTCTTCGTGTTCTTCGAAGTTGTCTTGAATTTTTTTTTTTTTTTTCTACCCAAACATATTTAGGAGATAGTTGGTTTGCCATCAAACCATCTATCAAAAACAATTTGTTCTTCAACCGACCCAATCCGACAAGTTTGTTAATCAATTTTACCAAATTTCTTGGGATTTTTTGTTAACAAATTCGGATATCTTGCATTTTGATATTCAAAACAAAACAAAAAATCAAAACTCTTCAACAAAGCGGATTGTGTTTCCCAAAGTGTTTCATCTCTTTGCATCAAAAAAAGTTGCAAAGTTCAAAAAAAAAAAAAAAAAAAAATACAAAGTGAAAAGGACGTCCGGCAAACCGGTCCATCCGAAAAATCGGATTTTACAAAACGGTCAAAGACCGAAAGCAAGCAAAGCTTGGCCGAGTGAACAATCCGTCCATCTTCTGTCTCTCCATTTTCTTACATACGTGCAAAATATCACTTGTTTATTTGTGTGAATTGGTTCAAATTTTGTTGGATTTGCCTACCTTGCTTAAACCGCCAAACGGCCTTCCCGAAAGTAGAACCTTAACGCACTTGAACTTGGGTAACGTTGACTTAATTCGTCACCTTGCTCATTTGATTGCTTGCATTTGTTTGTATTCATTTGGAATCATGACTAACGTGGATATAGAAAAACTCACAGGATGCTCCGTGAACGAGAAAATGCCTCCTTATCCGAGGAAGTTGTTAGTCCTAAAGCAACAAATGGAGGAGATGAGGGCACAACTTTTGGCCCTTACGACCACTCCCCGCCCCGCCCCAAATCCAAATGACACCATGGTCGAGACTTCCACGTCCGACGCTCGTCGGAAGGGCAAAGGTCTTTTGGGAACCGACCCGTATCAAGGTCTTAGGCTTGCCTCAGTCATCGAAAGCCAAACTCAACAAGACGGAAGGCACCACCTCAATGAGACCGAGAACAATAATGGCCCGACTCCGGATGATCTACTTTATGTAGATACAATGGATCGGAACAAGCGGCTTCGAGCGCAATCGTAAAACGGTACGGATCGCCCCCACCTTTATCTAATGCACATAATACTAACCGTCCCATACAGGAAGAATATCGGCACACCAATCAACAAGATCGTCACCCTCGGACGTTCCGGTAATGATCGATATGAGCAACGCCACCAACGATGTAGCCGGCGTTCATCATACCGCGACTATGATGAGTATGACGAGGGGGCGATTTTGATGAGTTTTCCGACGATGAAGCCAACTTGGAACGGGTGGCTCATGTCCGTCCATGGCACCTACCCGTCCCGAGATCCATTTGAGAACCAAGACCGAGGAGAAGAATGGTTGCCTCCTCCTAACCCACCAAGGCATGCACATCAACGAGCCCATCGTGATGATATGCCACCGCCCCGCCCGGATCCCTACAAAGCTCGTAGGGAAGGTAAAGTTAAATTTCCAATATTTTATGGGGAATATGATCCTTGTGTGTTTCTTGATTGGGCACAGGACATGAAAAGGGCTTTGAAGGCATTGCCACTTATGAGGAGTACGAGAAGATCGAAGCGGAAACCTTGTACTTTGAAGGCGATGCAAAATCTTGGTGGAACCGATATGAACACGTCCGTGAGAAACCGAGGATGGGAACCAGTTGCGACGTTTGATCAACTGATCTACGTCATGACAAAGAAGTATGTCCCCGACGACTTCAAAAATGATATGCGGATGCAAATTGCCGAGCTCCAACAAGGCAAACTCACTCCGGTGGCCTACTTGGCCAAGCTCGAGGACATGCATATGAAGGCCGGCATCTCGGCCTAGCCCTCCGCCTTACGCACCAAGTTCATGAGTGGCCTCAATCCATCAATCCGACGACCCCTTGAGATCGTTCCATATAGAGACTTGGAAGCTTTGTGCCATGCGGCCATGAAGCTTCACAAGCAACAACAAGAGACTCCAAAATACTCAAGGTATAACTCCTCTCCAAATCAATACCGCTTATTCTACTAACACCCGTGCTCGAGATGTATCTAGTTATCAAGAGTCCGGCGCCACCCAAAGGAGCCCAACGGATGGTCCAATCCACCCGACAAGCGGATACCGAGAGGGCACCACAACGTGGTCCCAATGTCCCGGCCACAAGTGCCTCCCGACCGCACTCCTCAAGGACCTCCACCGGCGGCACGGCCAAGGGAGCCCGTGTGTTAATAAATGTAGCGGATTCGGTCACGTCCAACATGATTGCCCGAACACAAAGCGTGTGTTGTTTGCCAATCCCTCATATGAAGATGAGGAAGATGAAGAAGACGGCGATATCATCATAGAGGATGACCAAGACGCCGACCCCTACTACGGCATGGAACCATGCGAAGAACAAATGGCTTGCGGCCCGGCACAACCCGGTAAGTTCGCCCTTGTATCTCGTAGAATTTTAGCCGTTAAGGAATTTGTCCCTATTGACCAACGCGAGAATCTCTTTCCACTCTCGTTGTTTGGTCAATAACACTAGTCTCTCTCTCATAGTTGATGGGGGTTCTTGTTGTAATATTATCAACGAAAAAGTGGTAAAACACTTTAAGTTGCCTACAACCCCCCCACCCAACACCTTATGGAATCCAATGGATTTCCGATAAGGCGTGTGACACCGTCACACGACAAGCTTGGGTGACGTTTTCCATAGGCGGCTATGTTGATAAGATCCTTTGTGATGTTATCAAGATGGACGCCACACATGTATTATTAGGACGACCATGGCAATTCGATCGCCGTACATTCCATGATGGTTATCTTAATAGATACATGTTCCAAATATAATGGAAAACGGGTCACATTGTTGCCTATGACTCCACATGAAATATTAATTGATTATGCGGAACGGAAGAGGCAACAAACCATTTGATGAGACCACTACGCCGGCAACATCGGACCCTCCTAGGAGTCCTTCCGATGTTGTGGGTGCTAGTACTTCCGGATCCCGGAACACCGCCTCTAGTAACCGTGCTATTGAGTCTAGAGATAGTAAAGGAAGCATCGGCCCAACGAATGCAACTTTACCATCTCCGGAACCAATAATCAAAGGCCGGTGTGAGCCGAGGGTACTTTTCGCCCGGAAACATGATGTGACACCGGTCAAGGAAGGCAAGTTGCCATGCTTCTTACTTGTTCCTTTTTGCTTATCTACTTCCAATGACCTTAGTAATATGCCGCACGAGGTGTCTACTTTGGTTGTCTGATTTTCAGGACGTCTTGACCGATGAACTACCACCCGGCTTGCCACCGATCCGTGGAATTGAGCACCAAATCGATTTGGTGCCCGGCGCGTCTTTACCCCAACCGGTGCCGCTTACCGTGCAAGTCCGGAAGAAACTAAGGAGCTACAACGTCAAGTCCAAGAGCTCCCTAGACCGGGGATATGTTCGTGAGTCCCTTTCACCATGTGCCGTGCCGGTCATTTTGGTGCCCAAGAAGGACGGGTCTTGGAGGATGTGTGTCGATTGCCGAGCCATCAACCAAATAACCATCAAGTACCGGCATCCGATCCCGCGCCTCGACGACATGTTGGATGAACTACACGGCGCCACCGTGTTCTCAAAGATTGATCTCCGGAGCGGGTATCACCAAATCCGGATGGCCGAAGGTGACGAGTGGAAAACGGCTTTCAAGACAAAGTACGGATTATATGAGTGGCTTTTCATGCCGTTCGGACTCTCCAACGCCCCATCAACATTCATGCGCCTCATGAACCATGTCCTTCGCCGGTTTTTGGGTAATTTCGTAGTTGTTTTATTTTGACGATATTTTAATTTTTAGTAAGTCTTTGGATGAGCACATCGGGCACCTTCGCCAAGTGCTCGAGTGCCTTAGACAAGAACAATTATTCGTCAATATTGAAAAATGTGTCTTTTGTTCCGACACAACTATATTTCTTGGCTATGTCGTGTCTAAGGACGGACTCCGAGTAGACGAATCCAAAGTTCAAGCTATTCGGGAGTGGCCTACACCTACTACGGTCACCATTGTCCGAGCCTTTCTCGGCCTAGCGGGCTTCTACCGACGCTTTGTCAAAGACTTTAGCTCGGTAGCGGCGCCGCTTCATGAGCTCACTACTAAGGGTGTCACGTTTGAGTGGCGTGATACCCATGCTCGAGCGTTTGATGCGCTCAAAGACCGACTTTGCAATGCACCACTACTCCAACTCCCAAATTTCTCGAAAACCTTCGAGGTGGAGTGTGATGCATCTAATGTTGGCATTGGGGGGGTTCTTCTCCAAGAGAATCGGCCCATTGCTTACTTTAGCGAAAAGCTTTCCGGTCCACCACTCAACTATCCAACCTATGACAAGGAACTATATGCTTTAGTTCGTTGTCTAAAGACATGGCAACACTACTTGTGGCCGAAGGAGTTCGTGATTCATTCGGATCATGCGGCTCTTTCGTATCTCAAGAGTCAAACTAATTTGAGTCGGCGCCATGCAAGTTGGGTAGAATTTTTAGAAACCTTTCCTTATGTCATTCGGCATAAGAAAGGAAAAGAGAATGTGGTAGCCGATGCCCTTTCTCGGCGATATATCCTCTTGGTGCATATGGACGCCAAGATCCATGGCTTTGCTCTTATCAAAGAGTTATATGCCACGGATCTTGACTTCAAGGATATATTTGCCAAATGCCTTGACCTCCGAGAGCATGAGACCTTCTTTATTAATGATGGCTATTTGTTCCGCGCGGGAAAACTTTGTATTCCGCGTTCGTCCATACGCCACTTGTTGATAAAGGAAGCCCATGAGGGTCGTGGTCACTTCGGTGCTACCAAGACTCTCGCCGCTCTCCAAGAGCACTTCTTTTGGCCGAAAATGCGCAAGCATGTGACACGGTTTTGCACAAGTTGCATAACATGTCATCATGCCAAATCGCGTCAAGGTCCGGACGGATTGTATTCTCCTTTGCCTATACCAATGGGACCTTGGGAGGATCTTTCTATGGACTTTGTAGTTGGCCTACCTATGTCCAAACGAGGCAACGACTCCATTTTTGTGGTAGTCGACCGTTTTTTCCAAAATGGCTCATTTTATCGCGTGTAAGAGCACCCAAAATGCTAGCGATGTTGCACATTATTCTTTAACAATGTGGTGCGCTTACACGGGATACCACGTTCCATCCTTAGTGATCGGGACGTGAAATTTGTGAGTCACTTCTGGAGAACGTTGTGGGGAAAACTTGGAACCAACTTGTTGTTCTCAAGTAGTTATCACCCCCAAACCGATGGTCAAACGGAGGTGACCAATCGGACTCTCGGTGCTCTACTTAGAGCAACGCTTAGGAACAACCCACGAAAGTGGGAGGACTTAATTTCCGTTGTGGAGTTTTCATATAACAGGTCTAGGCACTCGGCAACTAAACTCTCACCATTTGAAGTTGTCTACGGCCTTAATCCACACACGCCATTGGACTTCACACCACGTCCACTCAAGGACGGTGAACACATCAACGCCGCAAGTCGAGCCGCCTCAATCATTGAACTTCATGAGCGGACAAGAGCACAACTCCAACGTCGTGCCGCCCAACTTGCCGAACAACGCAATAAGGGCCGTCGCGACATATCTTTCGAGCCCGGCGATCTTGTTTGGCTCCACTTAAGGAAGGAGCGTTTCCCATCTCGACGCAAGGGCAAGCTATTGGATCGAGGTGATGGCCCTTTCCGGATCCTATCACGACATGGTCCAAATGCCTACAAGTTGGAGCTTCCGGATTCCTACGGCGTGCACCCAACGTTCAATGTCAAGGATCTAGCCCCTTATGTTGAGCCCTTATTTGACGACGGTGAAACGGGGACGTTTCACATCCAAGATGGGGGGACTGATGCGCCCTTGACCACCATGACCGCGGATAAAGAGGACGATGCTTTGTGGGTTCGCTCCGATGGACCGCTCACTCGTTCCCGAGCCAAAGCCATCGCCCAAGCTACCGGCTCAATCATCCGACGCACCGTCACATCACTTGGACCCGTTAGTGGCATGCCATGTCACCACTCCACCATGGCATAGGCTTCCGGCGCCACGTCATCAAGCTAGCAAATATTATTATTATATTTTGCATTTTAAATAATAATAGACTTTAATTTTCGGAACATTAATTCCGGAACTTAATTCCGTGAGTTAATTTCCGGCATTGATAGTCTAGACCTTTGGTTTCGGGAGTTGCCCCGACTTTATTTCCCGCCTTTATTTCCGTCATTCAATTTCCGACTTTTGGTGTAGCCTTCACCCACTATATAAGGGATGCTTGGCTTCACTTGTAAATCATGTCTAATTTTAATCAAGTATTTTGAAGGAAAATCCTCATTCTTGATCTAGGCATCACTTCCTCTTCAATCCCCTCAAAGTTCTTCCTTGGATCAAGTCTTAGATCCAAGAACTCACATTCGAGGATTCTTCTAAAGAATCAAACTATCAAATCCACTACAACGTTTGCTCGATCTCTCTAGATCGAATCAAACCTACGATTCCGCATCCATATCAATCGCTTCCGCCCTACCAAACTTCTATCAAAGTTCTCATTTGCACATCATCAACGAGTAGTCGAAACTCTAGCTTGGTCTAGATCCGGCGTTCGTCCTTCAACGATTCCAAGGACGCATCAAAAGGCCTCCTGCAAAACCCAATGCTGGTACAAACAGGATGTTATCAAAACCTGCATTTTTCCATAATGATTCATCCGGTTCCGAACTAGTTTTTGTTTCTGCGAGAATTATAACCTGTATGCCCTCGTTCTTACATATAATGTTTAGGTTAGTCCAGAAATTTTTCTTGCGCATTCCTCTACAATTCCAAAATGCTATTTTCATTTATATTTAGATTGTTTTTTGGGAGGCAGTCTTCCCCATTTTCCTACCACAATTAATGTTTTATTATCCGTTTGTCTTGTTTTTATTTGTATTTCGGTATTCCATAGGTAGTTTAAGCATGGGTGCTAATTCTGAGTGGAGTTAGGGTTTCCGCTACTAGTATGAAACTGGGTGTTATAGCGATTTATATTTGTCCATACGTTGTTTGACTTACCGCAAATATTGCTATTCAGTTTCTGTCCGTCTAATCTATGACTTCTGCTCATGGTATTCCATGTCTCTTTGGTCATTTTAATGTTGTTTTCGTATTTTTTAATTTTTCTTATACGACTTCCAAATGGTAACCATCGGGCTCAATAGCATTTTCGTATTTTTTAATTTTTCTTAACATCCAAATGGTAACCATCGGGCTCAGCAACTTTCAATCGATGACCATATGTTGCCACTTTCCACGCCTCATGACGAATGCCAAGAATAGGGACTAAACACCACCGATCTGAGTCCTTGTAACCTTTTCCTTGGCTCCAGCCATACTCTCCCAGTGCTGCAGCAATGTTCTTGGTCTTTACCGGTTGTAGCTGGTTATCATACATTCTTTGAGCCTTCCATCTGATTGTAGCTGGTTATCACACCACCGATATGAGTTCTTGTAACCGCTTTTTGTACCTTCTACGGTCGGCTTTACTGAATCGGTATACCCCCTTTGTCGCTTTGATTTTCTTGGAGATTCCTTCTTCATACCTATGCCTTTTGTTAGAGAGAACTCTCTTTGTAGGTATCAGACCCTTTGGTTTCATGTGGATTAGCGGCAACAGAACGTAGTTTGGTTCTAGGGTTTTGGAGAGAGGCGACGGGCTTTTCGTCTTTCCCTAGCGCGTAGAGAGCGCGTTCTCTTCTAGCGTTTTTGGATTTTTTCATTTTTTAACTTTTTTATTTATATATTATCTTTGCTTTCATTTTTTGCACTTTATATATATAATTAGACCTATCCTAATAATTCTAGAAAAAAGAAAAAAAAAAAAAAGTATATCAAGAAGACCAATATCCTAATAGTACTACGGAGAAAAACAAAAAAAAAAGGGAAAAACAATATTTCATTTTATTGCCCAATATCTTAATACATAAGTATTGTACGCATACAATACGTTAATACTCAACCGTAATACTCAATATGTTAATACCAAGTCTGATACTCAATATTTTAACATCCAACATAATGCCTAATATTTGAATAATCAACGTAATACCAAAGTCTCATACAAAATATGTTAATATCCAACGTAATATATACCCAATAGGTTGATACCTAATGTATCTTAATACCCAAGTATGGTACCTTATATGTCAATACACAAGAGTTATACCCAATAGGGTAATAATCAAATTTGATACTTTATTACCTAATTATCTCGTTCCTTCTTCTTAGGATTATCTATTTTTCTTTTCACTCTTTATGAGATAATTAGTTAATATTCCAATCATCTATTTTCTTCTTTCTAGGATAATAAGTGATACGGGTATTCTCCAGTGTGGATGATCCGATCTTTTGACACCAAGATTCGATAGAAAAGACTTACAAAAAGGGAAAAGATATGGAAAGAAGATGATCCGATTGTGGAATGGATCAGTAGATGGATAAATCAAGGTTGTATCCTAAGCAATGACCTGAAAGCACAAAAGGACACGACCAAAGGGTCACCCTAATACACAATCAGCGTAGTTCTGTAGAACCCTTTCACTACAACCAAAACACAATAGGAGTTTCTATGGAGAAACCCTAGAGCACCTCGGAGGATTGCTTGTGGCAAGTTGAGGCACCCTACTATGCAAAAATGCAAGCAGAACACACTCAAACAAGTCCAACCAAGAGGCGAGCAAGCCTTCTCTTACTCAAGTTGCTCTTCACACAAAAGACGGCGATAGAAACTGCAAAAGAAAACTTAGTGTTTCTCAAAAGTAATTATATTTCAGGCTGTGGAATTATGCGGCACGACCTCTCTATTTATAGGGGGTGAGACGTCTAGGGTTACACAAAGCCCAACGAGAAAAAACCCGGAAAATCATATCTTATCTAGGATAAGATAAGATCTAGTTCTAGCATAAAGAAGATAAGATCGATCTTCAAATAAGATGAGATCTTCTACGGCTTAGGGATCAAGTAATATGATTCCAAGCTTATTTATTAAGTTTCTCTATTAGAAACTTACATTAATTGCAAGGAAAATAAATGAAATATCTTGGGCCTAAAACAACATTAAAATCCCAAAAGAAATAACAACCTAACCCATAATTTGAATGTATTTTTATGGTGAAAAATAATCAACCATGTCCGAAAATTAGTCCTTTGGATCACCCCTCCGTATATCCACGCATTGCTGGCCCGTTGATGAGTATGTTGATGCATGGTTGGCCCGTTCTGACGTTTTCATGGTTGTATGGATTATCCGGTGGTGTCCTACGTGGTCTTGCATGAGGAAGCTCCTTCATTTGTGATCTTTTTCTCCATTTTCCACATGCATGGATATTGAATATACACTCATAGGACCCTTAGAGTCAGCATAGGATCGATTCGTCCTCTCTTCCTTCCAATCACGTACTTGAATGGTAACGTTAGTTTCCATGCATACGTGGTCTTTGTCATCTTCCATCTCCTATAACTGGTCTTCATTTATTTGTTGGAGAAGGTCCTCATTTTCTCTTAAAGGTATTCATCATTTTCTTCCGAGAAGTAGTCCGGAAAATGGTCTTCATTTCTCTGCGGAAAATGGTCTTCATATCCCTACTAGCAATGGTTTTCATTTCTTCCTTGGAAATTTTATTCATTTCTCTCCGGAAAATGAGTTTGATACCCCCTTCTTATTCTAAGATCATTTTTCACTCTTTGCCTTCTAGCTTCCGCTACTTTCATGGTTGTATCCTAAAACTTTTGACTCCTAATCCCTTTTTCTTTTAAGGGATTCGACCACAAATCCGATCTTTCTTGGCGGGTCTCCATCCGAGGTGGAATCCATGAATATACAACACCTATAAGATCAACACATAATGCAACATAAGATATGTATATACTTTTAGGAGGAATAAAGTGTAATGAAAAGATTTTACTCCACACGAAAACATTACACACACGGTCGTAAAGGTTCTTTATAACCACATATGTCATTTTTATAGTGTAGGTGATAGAAATATCATTCCATGGTACCTTTCTGTACCATTTATGCATTACCCAGTGATCCTTGATTATAGAAAAAGTAGTATTTAAGGCGTATAATAAATCTATGAATATCTTGAGAATAAACCTTAAGATAGGGTAAGCACATAAATCATCAAGTGTGTCATATCTTATGATCTTCCAAATGGTATGAAAGATATAATCATGAACCCTTAATAATAAGAAAGAACATATAAAGTAAAAAAATATAAGACATATGAAGAAACATGGAAAGATTGCAAATTATAGAACCGTTGTTCTTAACATTCTCAACTTTCTCTTTGACCAAGCTTCTCGTATGAAGTAGGGTTCTTGCCATCACAAGGTAAACAAGGCATTTAATCATAGAACATTCAGATTCAGCAACGAATCCAAGCATCATAATTAGATCGGTGTTCATGGGTGATGTTTTACGAAATTCAACACACTCTTCTTCATAAATAAAAATGTAACACAAGAAGTAAATGAGGCTCAACATGACTATCAAGAGATGAAATCAATTCAACACAAGTAGGATGAAGATTGTCATCTAACATCCTAAATTCGGTATTCCTATCCTTAAAATCCGAAAATTCAGAGCACATTCAATAAACTCAGCATGTATGACAAGGGATGTGTTAGAATCATCTATCAAAACTATTAACAAAATGTCCCATAAATTCAGCAAGTTTATGTACATGAATTATAAGCTCGACATTCATAGTAATAGA
Source organism: Fagopyrum tataricum (assembly GCA_002319775.1). Taxonomy (NCBI): domain Eukaryota; kingdom Viridiplantae; phylum Streptophyta; class Magnoliopsida; order Caryophyllales; family Polygonaceae; genus Fagopyrum; species Fagopyrum tataricum. Next base: position 13,056,915 of record CM008281.1, on the reverse strand, counting down.
TCTGATAAAATTATCATACATATAAACATATGACATGAGAACGGTATGCTCAGAACAAGACACATTTATAATATTAAACTTCATTAAGTTAGTATGTACAACAAGAAGTTTGATATCATAAATGTTCTCATCATTAGGGGCATTTCATCATCATAGGCAATAAGATCAACATGCTCACTAAAAGTTTCTCTAAAGTCAACAAAAGGCATTGTATGATCGCAAGATGTTTTAATAATCTTTTTAGAAATAAATTATCATGTATTGTGTGCTCATTGCTAACCTTAGCCACAAGATTCTTACCAACTAACTATTTATCATCATGTCCATGCTCATCTAAGTTAGAGATAAAAAGGTTTAGAATCACTCCCTGTTTGGGTCGTAGTAACCCCAATTACTATCTTGCCCGAAGATGACGACAGTGGACTACAAATAGGGTTTGTAGGAGACGACATAGGGGGTTGCGGACCCGGGTTTGATTGCTCTTCCTCCTTTTTCATCACTTCTTCGGTCTCAACTTATCTCTTCTAATCTTGTTCCTTTTGGACGACTACAATCTGTTCAATGCTCATATGGAGGTTAGTGTTTTTCCTTGGAATTTAAACATGTACCTGTGAGTATTTCCTGTAAGAGCCTTGATCTTTTGGAGCCACTTTGGCCTTAGCCGCCCCCGCGGGTTTGTAGAGCGGCCCCTGTGGTTGAGCCATGATCCGCCCCTACGGCTAGGAAACCCGCCCCTACGGTTTCCGGCGGCTGCAGCCGGCTTTGTTGACCCTTAACTTGTGCTTTACTCTTTTCACTTCTTATTCTTTCCTTGGCTCGTGATCAAGGGTTCCTATTCCTCTTCTTCAGCCTTCCTACGTCCTTCTTGCTTCTCTTTTCTCCCTCCTTGGTCTTGTGTTGTTTTCTCTTAGAGTTTGGAAGAGTTTTGATGTGAGTTTGATGATGTTGATGATGGATGTTGTTGTTGCTGAGCTTGGGAGCCAGCTGTTGTGTGTGTTGATCTTCCTGGCAGCCTAGGACCACAAGTGTGGTAAGTGATCTTGCTTCTCTTCTCTTCTTTCTTTCTTGATTCCACCTTCCTTAGCTTAGGATTAGATGTTTGGATATAGATTGATGTTGGTTTATGTATGTATATGTATATGTGTAACTTTGGATGAGAGAAGACCTGAATTGATCACGTGAAGAGTGAAAGAAGAACCGCGGGATCATCTTCTGCACTGTCGCCGCCCCCGCGGTCCAGCAAGCGCCCCTGCGGGTACCTTGTCGCCGCACCCGCGGCCAAAAGCCACCGCCCCACGGCCATTGTCCCAGCGCCTGCGTCGTGCCTGCGTTGTCTGCGGCTATTGTCACCGCGCCTGCGGCTGAGTCCTGCCGCGCCTGCGGATTGCTTGCTCCGCCCCTGCGTCTCTTTGTCATGCAGGTGCGTCTTGTCCCGAATCTACCTAGAGTTAGGTAGATTCTTTCCTTTCCTAGTATGAGCGGGTTAGTAGCATGCTAGGTACGTGTATGAGGATAGAATGATGAGGATGTGATATATCTGTATGCCGGTTATGGCTTTGAGGTTTATGAATTAGGTTATGATCCTTATGGATCCCTTGGGTCTAGGTGTGATCCCTATGATGGATATGAGTTTGATATATGTTGTTATGCCTTATTTAGGCAGTGTTGATCTCCAGAGTTGGAGCTGTTTGGGTTTGAGACTTCGAGGTTGAGGTAAGTCCATAGGACTTACTTAGCTGCCATCCTTATATTGGATGTATGCATGAGTGGTGTATGTGTTTTATGCTTGATAGCATGTGATGTGATTATTACCTACCTATGGTTTAGTACGCGCCCACTGTAGGGCCGTGACAACCTAGCCCCGTCATCCCACTAGGAGACTGGGAGGTTCTCTGCGGAACGTCCAAATCTGGTACACGGAACGGGCGCTGTTTCCACTCCCTTAGGGTACACGGAGGTGTAGTCCCGGTTGACCACTCCAGCTGGCAGTAGCACCGAGAGGCGAGGGTTATATTCCTCGTGTCACATATATTCATTTTCAGATATACATATTTATACGATTGAGTGATTGGACTTATTAAAGATAATGAACCGGGTAAATGTATGAAAGCATGATGTGTTACGATTTCTGATGTGTGTTTGTGCTCTTGCATCTCTATATATATGTGTATGGTTAGCTAACGGTTTTATACCGTGTTGTAGATCCTTTGCAGGTTAGGAGAGCTGCAGAGTGATCCAAAGGGTGATCCGCTGAGGGCTCCGTACACTGGGATTATTATCGTGGGATATGGGATATTTGATGTACGGATATATATTTCTTTTGTACTCAGCGGTACTTATGCACTACCTTTTGAGATTTATATATCAGTTTTACGTTTTGTATTTAATCTATCGGTGCCTTGTTGTAAGATTCAGTGAACTTGTTGTCAGGCTAGGGTCAAGATCCATTTTGAGATTCTAGTCTAGTAGCACCTCGAGTCCTATGGATTTGGGGTGTTACATTTCCCTTAAGGGGAATATCCATGTCATGTCTCCATGGGCGTCCGAGCAACAAGTAGCATTATTGCGTAGAGGCAATGTCGCATAGGATGGTGTCAATGTATTTTCCTATTTTAAAGGAAATCTCAACTTTCTTGTTAATATACACTTCTCCATTCTCATTTATCCAAAACAACTTGTATGATGTCATTTAGTCTAGTTGATATAGCTGTAGTTTCTCCACCATTTCAGTGATGGTAATATTGCAACAACTCCCACTATAATTGATAACATTGCAACACCTGTCTAACACTAGGCATCGAGTGCGGAAAGTTATATCCGTTGTTATATTACGCGAGATTCTTCAGTTTTAGGAGGATCCTTTCTCAATTGGTCATGATGTCATACGGAGGATCCTGCTTTGTTGCTTTCTTGCAAAACGGTAGCGCTCGAGCCGGCATCGAACTTATCCATGGCATGAAGTTAGCATATTTTATTATATTTTCCTATTTTTTCTGTTTTAAATAATAGACTTTTAATTATAGAAATTTAATTCCGGGAGTTAAATTCCGACCATTGATAGTCTTGACTTTTCGTTTCGGCAGTTAGCCCCGACTTTATTTCTGTCATTTATGTTTCTGACCTTTGGATTGGCCTCCATCATATATATAAAGGATCCTTGGTCTCATTTGTAAAATATGTTCAAAATAACTAAGTATTGTGAAGGCAAATTCCTTCTACTTAGTTTGGGTATCACTTCCCCTTTCATCCTCTTAAAATTCTATCTTGGATCTAGTCATTGATCCAAGCATTCGTATTCTAGGATTCTTTTGAAGGATCAACAATCTATCCATTTCAACGGCTTGATCGATCTACCTTGATCGAATCAACCATTCGCTTTCATATTCATCTCATACATTCCGCCACCCACATTTTATAGATCCATCCCATCCGCAATCAACAACGGAGTAGTTGAACGCTTAGTTCGATCTAGATCCGCGCTATTTCTATCAGTTGATATTCACTTATGTTTTAGTATTATATATAGTAGAGTGAAATGAGCAATATTTTCATCTTTATATATAAAAATATTAAGTATTTATAAACAAAATTATGATTAAAAAATATTTAAAATTTTTTTATAAATATCATAAGACCATGTGCAATGGAGAGCCCCAAGGCTACTATTTTTTTCGTCCACATCACCAATATTTCTGCCACGTCAGCTTAGTAGCCCATTTCATTTTTTCACCTGCAACAGAGAGCCTCGGGACTTCTATTTTCACTTTTTACTATTCTATTTAGTTTGAATAAATTACTAAATTGTAATTTTATATATAATTTATATATTAATAATATTATTATGAATTAATGAATTGTACATTTAATTTCAATAAATTAGTGAAAATGTATATTTATATATCATTTTATTTCAAACTTATGTGATAAGTTACATGCTAGGTTGAAGTTTATGTATTATTTAAATTTTTTTTAATCAAATTGGAATTTTATATTTAAATTCATGCCTCATTTACGTATAAAATTCATTTTAAATTGCTTTTTTTATTATAAATAAGTATTTAAATATATTTGAAAATAAATATCTTATTAGATAGACAAAAATAAATTATCATCTAAAAAAGTAAAATTATAAAACGCCAAATGTTCAATACGTAAAATTTATATACGTTACAAGAAGTGAAAAAATATTTTAATCGAAACATATGCAAAGTGGGTGTCATTGGATAGATAAAATTAAATCCTATTCAAATATAAATTTTATTTATTTTTTTTAATTAATATTTATGAAGATAAACGGATTTTAAATTTAATAAAAACTACACTTCCACATGGCGCGCTGTCACTGGCCAGAATTCGGCCAGTCAGAACGCGCCATGTGGCGCTGCTCTCCCTGCAACTCCGCAGGCCAAAACGACGTCGTTTTGGCTCAAATGAGCAAAAAACGACGTCGTTTTAATCTTAAAATAATATGGCATAACCTTAAAACGACATGGGAAAAATGTGAGGTGACTTAATTTTAAAATGGCATATGACGAATTTAATGTGACGATATTCACTTATGTTTTAGTATTATATAGTAGATACTTAGTGTTTCAACAAAAATATATATTCATCAATCATGCTGAATTAAAAAAAATATAATACCAAACTTTTAATACTCAACCTACCTCATATACCCAACTTCGGTTAACCAATATTAGTTAACTGTTTTTAATACCCAACGCTACATATTCAACTTCAATTCGGTTACCCAACTTTGGTTACCCAACTTCGGTAATCCATTATTAGTTATCCGATTTCAATCTCCAACGTTACATACCCAACTTCGGTTATCCAATATTAGTTATTGGATTTCAATACCCAACGTTACATATTCAACTTTACTTCGGTTACTCAGTATTAGTTACCTGATTTCAATATCCAACGTTACATATCCAACTTCACTCATGTACCAAACTTCGGTTACGCAATATTAGTTACCCGATTTCAATACCCAACATTACATAACCAACTTCACTTCGGTTACCCAATATTAGTTACCCGATTTCAATATCGCATGTTACATATCCAGCTTCACTTCGATTACCCAAATTCGACAAGCCAATATTAATTACCCAATTTCAATACTAAACGTTACATATGCAACTTCACTTCGGTTACCCAACTTCGGTTACCCAATATTAGTTACCCGATTTCAATATCCAACGTTACATATCCAACTTCACTTCGGTTACCCAATATTAGTTACCCGATTTCAATACCAAACATTACATATTTAACTTCACTTCGGTTACCCAACTTCAGCTTCCCTTACCCAATTTCAATATTCAACGTTACATATCCAACTTCACTTCGATTATCCAATATTAGTTACCCGATTTCAATACCCAACATTACAAACGGGCCTTGAAATCGGATAACCTTAATGAACCCTTAACAAGGTAAATATCCCAATTTTTAGGGTAGTTGTAAACGGGTCTTGTTCATGTTTTGTCAAACAAAGCTCCAAATGCAGAATCTCCAAAATTTAGGGTAACTTTAGGGCTCTTCAATTGTCAATCCCGCAAAATAATCTCAGAAACCTCCAAAACTCATAAAAGCATGTAAAGTCTAACTCCTCGGGCAATTTTAACTTTCGGTTATCCCAAATCAAAACCCTCAAAACTAGGGTTCTTCACAATGAACCTTCCCAATATCTGTCAAAAGTACCGATATGTATTGAAAACTAGAACTTATAGTGGAGAGGCACTGTAAAAAAAAAATTACTAGATTCAATTTAAGCTCAACATTCTTTGAATTAAACACAAACGACGACCATATCTTATCAAACGTCACTCAAGTATGAACAGACACGCCCAACATACAAAAATTACAAAAATCCAACAATTTACGGTAGCTAGCGGATTGTACATACCACCCTTAGGGCATGTAACCCCATATGCTCTGATAGTCTATGAATTGTATTAAGGTTTTCCAACATCGAGAGTTGTTCCAAAAACAAATCAAATGTGCGATAAGGTACTACTAGGAGTACTAGGTATAGAAAGATCCTTTTCCTTTTATTGTGGTAGGCAAAGCTTGCAACTATTCTCTACCCTTATTCACTCTTAATTATTAGTTTCTTATGCACTTATTCATACAATTTATTGAGAGCATTCCTATACTGTAATTTTTTCGAATGCATGCTTTAGGGTTTATAGTCATATTACTATTGTTTTTAGTGCATGATCTTATTAGTCACTATTTAATTGTAGATTCCTCGTGCATAAAATCAAACCTTGAATCTCTTGTTGATCGGAACAGTATTCCCAAAAGCTGGCATCTGCAAAAACAACTAAAAAGATGGTGCATCACTTTCATTCATTATTCTAACTATAAAAATTTTAAAAACATCTGTCATTGTTTAGGTTTGGAATAGTATATATTCGTACACCTTTGACTGTTTTAACACTGAAGTTTTACTATATGCTTCTATAATTACTACATTTAAATAAGGATACTCAAATGGGCAATGTAGTTCTTCTGGAATTTGCATAAAAAAAATAAACGTATATCTTTATATAAATGAATATTGAGAAGTTCAAATAATGTCTCACTCTATACTTTAAAACCCATTTGGTTTTAAACTCGAAAACATAAATAAAATGAAAACGAATTCAATTCATACTTATACTATTGTTCATTAAAATTTTTAAATAATTCTTTATGGTATGGAGTAATTGGAGTAGAATTTAACTAGTTTTGATAAAAATAAAATGGAGAAATCAAGTGCATTTTGTGTGAAATAACAATAAATAATTCCAAAAAAAATCATGAACAAGGTACAAATATAGACTAGATTCATTTTCATTCGAAGTTACAATTAAACGGGAGCTAAATCTTTTTAGGATAGGGTTTGATTTCTTTCTTTAAAAAAATAGATAGTGTTCTTATGTTGCATAATTTGTTTACCTGAACACATGTATAAATTAATGTTTTGTAACTTAAGCGAAAAAGAAATAGTTATCCATAAAAAACTTATCTAGATTGTTAAAATGATTATTAGTAATTACTACTAATGGTAATTATCTTTTTTCCGGGCTATGTTAGACATACCCGTATTTTTTATTTACAAGAATTACTCAATTCCACACTTAGGGTGTGGAATCAAATCCGAAAATATTAAAAAAATCATTTCGGGTATTGGGCCTCAGTGCAGATTGATTAAACTTAATTTCGATTTTGGGGTCCAAACTCGGAATTGATTAGACTCACTTTCGATTTTGGGGCCCAAGTGCGAAATCAAATCAGACCCAATTCCGGTTTTGGGGTCCAGATGCGGAATTGTTTAAACTCAATTTCACATTCGGACCCCAAGTACGGAACCAATTTAGCTTTTGGACCCAAATACGGAGTTAGTTAAACAATAATTTCGCACTTCATGTGCGGAATTAGGAAGATGTTTAATAATTAATTAAAGGGGCATAAGGGGAAAATGTAAAATATAAATCCTATAAAATGTGTTTATATTTCATAAAACCCTAGAATACAGACATCAAAGAAACCATCGGACTCCTGCATCCCGTAAACCCTAAAATCCCTTGCTCGATAAGTTTCGGGCGGGTCAAGTTCTTTTCCGGCAATTGGCAACAAGTGGCGAATGTAGTAGCAAGTGGCGAATGTAGTAGCACGAGCTGCAACCTAGGCATAGGAGTTCTCCAGCGATGGTGGCGATGGCGGCAAAGGCAGGCGGGAGTGGCGTGTTGTTGAGGTTTCGGGCGCACGAGAGAAGTTAAGCCGGAATGGTGTCGTGCGCAAAATGAAGGAGATGAAACGGGTCGACTTCTTTAGCGAAGGAGACGAAAAATGTCGCTGTCACCACCAGAAACTGGTTCAACCCCGAGATTTGGTTTGACCCCACGCAGATCAAAGGCTTAAAGGTTTTGTAATTTCCATTTATCTTTTCCACTCTCATATCTCTTTTCTCTCTTTTTATTTCAACTCGGTTGACAACACTGGAATAAATATGATGATTTTTGTAATTCCAGTTTTTTAATTTGATATATTTGTTGCAGGTGTTGATCGTCGAAGCTTGTAAGTTGGAATATTAATATTTTGGTTTGCTTTTGGAGTGATATTGTCCGTATTGTGCTCTATTGAGTTATTTAGATTTTTCTTCCATTGCAAGTGTGCAACACATTGTTGTCGATTTCAAAGATCAATACTACTTTGTGAGATAATGAAACCCTCTCGCTTGAAAGTTGAACTTCTTGTAACAGAGATATGATGTCATATCTTATGGATCAGTTGGACGGTTGGACCTTGTAACGTTGCAGGTTGTGTAATTCGATTGGTTTGTGTAATTCGATTGGCTTGTGTAATTCGAGTGGCTTGTGTATCTTGTGTAACTCGAATCGACGTTCCTTGTGTAACTCGACATGGCTTGTGTAATTCGATTGGCTTGTGTAATTCGACGTACCTTGTGTACTTCGGAGCTTGTGTGTAACCTGACATTATGTTTATGTAACACTAGTTTGTTTAAGTAGACAATAAGTATAACTTAAGAAAATAACAATAGATTATCAAGTTTAAATAATCTAACTAGTATAAGGGTGGAAGGGAGATGAGGGCCTCTCATACAAAGTTCAAAACCACTAACTACAAGATTTTTATTTTCGACGCACCTTGTGTAACTCGAATGAATGAATAAATGAGTTCGTTTAAGATGGACGTTTTTTCCCTCAAAAATTTAACATATGGTTGATTAAAGGTACATTCTAAAACTTATCAAGTACAAGGATATTATCCGAAAACTAAAAAAAACTCTTGGACACCGTATGAAAAGGCCAAAACATAAGGTCACTATCTAAAATTTCTCATATGGATATATATACACATATATGGTTAGTTTCCGGTGAGAACTAGTGTTACGGTAAGAAATAAAAATGTATAAGAGTTGTCGGATAATATGTCGGATATCTAAGACTTAGCGGGTTATATATGGTAGCTAGACATTCTCTTTCTTACCAAACAAAATCACGCATTCTCTAGAATAAAGAAATTAGCAAGACATAACTTACAATTTATCTTGTATAATGAAGTTGAAAAAACAACAAGAATATTGATTCGACAAATTGGATCAATCGGGTTGATCGATGCAGTTTTAGTTTGACGCCGTAAGGTTGCACGAAACTAAACTCGTCAATTGTTAAAAACCAAATTATCTATCTAAAGACCAAAATGTTTTATTTATAGAAGAAGGCTTGATAAGTTATGAAACGTGAACCTCGGATTCCACAAATACTTACAAGACCCGATTGTAGCAAGGGGTCAAGATCAAACTCAAGAAGACGATGCTTTGATTTTATAGATTAATAATGAAATAACTAAATAAATAAACGAAACAAAAACAAATGAAAATAGAAGAGTCGGTAGATTGATCGGTGCCATTGGTTGATCGATATATGACATATGCACAAGGAAATAACAATATTAACTAAATACGAAAACATAAGAAACTAGGAAGAGAAACACAGACCGGTCAATCGGCTGGTACGGGCCTGGAAGATCGACTAGCATAGAAAACTCGAAGTAGATAGTAGTGGTTTGGAAGAGGGAAAGTTTGTTTCATGCTATTCGGTATCAGGGACTTTGAAGTAACACGGTCATACAAGAAGTAAGTAACAACAAATAATAAAAGAGCTCCACGTCCAACATCACCGCAACATTTAGTAATGAAAGGTTTCATACTCGACTCTCGCATTTTGTATAGAACAATCCAAAATTGCCATAACTCTCATTAATAAATATTCAAGCAATATATATTATTATCGGTATCGTAGATCGATGCATTTGTGCTTTCTAGAATCTAGAACAAATTGAATTTATCTATACATACCTTGGAATAAAATCAAATCTTTATTAATCGAAGAAGAAGGAACCAATAGATCGGCTAGAGGGCACTAGTCGATTATTTGTCTCTTGTACTTCAACTGTTTTTTATAGAAATTTTTGAATGAAAAACCTAATGACAGAAAAACATTATTTCTAAGAGGCATATAACAGCATTTCCGGGGTTTCACTACTCAAAACCAAATCTGCTAACTTCTATCTTTTAACTACCAGAAAGAATTGCCCAAAATGGAATATCAAAAAAGGTAAAAATGTCCAAATGGACATGCTAAAAGAGAGAAAATGGATAAAGATCGATAATCGTCAAAGATCTTGCATGTGGGGCCCAGTTCATCGGCCAATGAGGCCCAGTCGAGCGGCCACTTCTGAATTTCTTCAAAAGATGTTTGCTCTTGAATAATGGTCACGTGCTCGACATGTGTCGGGTGACTAATGTCTAGTCGATCGGCCATATGAACAGTGATCGATCGATCGACACAAATCTCGAGAAGTTCTTCATCTTCACTCTCGGATCTTAACTAATCCGGTCTTGGCCTCGGATCTTAATTAATCCGGTCTTGGCCTTGACTCCATTGGCCGCATAGAGCCCCGTAGTGTGTCTGAGATCATTATATTGTCATTTGAGCTCCGCAAACGCTTAGAATGCTTGCAATATCAAAAATTAACCGGTAGATCTCCAAAACACAAAAAGGAAGGAAATATGCCGATAAGTTCACACAAGTATCAGAATCAATCGTAAAAAAAATGCATGGCATAAGCTCGATAATCATGATCATTATATCAATAATGTCAAATGTTAGTATTAAAAATGTCATGTTACAATATGATATCGATAAAACGTACAATGTGATACCACTTATCGTAATTCCTTTCGATATCATTAATACACAATACATATTATGCAGAAGGGAATGTACCCACATCATCTAAAAATAATCTGGTATATAAGGCCGGTGAGCTATCCCTCTTTCCACCGAACGGTTTAGGATAGAATCTCATCGTATTTAATTTTGGAGATTGTGTCATATGTGTATGGACAGTTAAAAAACCCCATGTTATTTGCCTCCCCCCACCCGAAATTTATCATGATATCACAATGAAACAATCTCGGGTTTTTGCTTATGGGTTGTCGGACTTAAAGCAATGATTATGGACTTGAACAATTATTATCCTATCCGACTAGACTAGTTGTTCGTAAGACATGTCGTCAAGTGTCTTCCACGAATGTTTGTCGGGCATAATTGATAATCATTCATTCCTTATGATTGACCACTTGTTATCATCCCCTATCACATTTAGTCAATATGCATGGCATAACTAATAATCGTTTAGTTCCTATCACCCTTCTTTTTTGTAGCTATATCATGTGGAGGATTAGATGTTTTCACGCTGTTAAGAAAAGGATAATGAGTCTAGTATGTAAGATTCGTGGCTACTCCTAATGTTGTCAGTTGGTTTTAGGATGGAACCTCGTTGGATCCGGGCTCAATTAACACACACATGTGTGTGTGCGCGTGCGCTTGGACGTGTGATGAAACCCCTATTCGATCTTCCACCCGACGGAATTTCTCATGGTATCGAGTAGTTCGATCTTAGGTTTTGACTTATTGGGTTTATCGACCTTAATACATTTGATGGCGTACTCTATGCTACGACTGTCTCATTTGATTGGGCTATCAAATGTCAACCGATTCTAACGGTTGCACTTGAAAGGACGTGTAGAGAACTAAATTTTTTCGCATCGATAATAAAAACATAATAGACCTCATATATATGCTCTAATGTGCGACAAAACCCCATTCGATCTTCGACCCAATAGAATTTCACACATATGATATTCCTACCGGCACATCTTACAAAAACTTTTCATAGTTTTTAAGCAGTCCGTATCCCCTATTGCCTATTTATGTTGCTTTCCCTATTGCTTCTATCTCATTGGTACATGTGGCACCATTATTAACTAAATTAATAAAATTAAATAATAAAATTAAAATTACTTTGTGATTCTAAATACACAGTTTCCTTTTCCTTTTTTTTTCTTTCTCTCTCATTCATCCAAAAATATCAGTCTGGATCTAGTTCTCTATTCCTTTCCTAACCTGCAACTTCTTCGCCGGTCTTCGCGAAATACGACACCCTCAGCTCGCCCTCGCCGGATACACCACCCTCGCCCTGGCCGTCGCCGGTTACGATGCCTGTGCTCGCACATCTCAACTTCAAATGTCTCATTTTCAACCCCAATTTCTGATATTATAGTTTGAATCGATTGAATTAGGGTCGAATTGAATTTTAAAATTGTGTTCAAAGCTCAATAGAGTGTTAATATTACATATTGCAAACATTGTATCATAATAATGACCACTAATTTTCTCGAAAGTCCGAGGTCGGAACAAGTTCTTTTAGTAATGTTAGATTAGTGTCAAAAGAAGTTATATTTAGTACCTTTAAGAGGGAGTTTGCTAGTTCTACATAACATTTATAAGAACAATCAGACAGCAAATAGAGAAGTTTAGTAGGAAGAATTGATTTTGATGAGTAAATTAAATGGATGAGAGTGAGTAATTAGTCACATAGAGCATGAAAATGGTGAGCCTGTTCCATGTGACGGATGACAACAAATCATATGGGGCTTATTCATGAATGATATCAAGAACATGGTGAGGTGTTTTGCTCGTATTTTCTCCGACGGAGAAGAAGTTGCAGGTTAGGTGAGGAATAGAGAAGAAGACACATACTGACTACTGATATATTTGGACCAGCAGAGGAAAAAAAGGAAACTGGCTATTTAGAGCCAATTTAAAATAATTTTAATTTTATTAATTAGTTAATAATAGTGTCACATGTACCAATAAGATAGAAGCAATAGGGAAGGCAACATAAACAGACAATAGGGGATCCGGACTGGTTTTTAAGGGCCCTTTGTGTTTAAAGTCAGTCGACTAATTTTAAACTTTTTATCTTTATGTTTTAAAATTAATATGTGAATTTTTTAACTCAAAGTAATTAGTTAAAAACGGAAGTATAATTGGCATGCGTGTGTTATATTCACAAAAGCCAGCCGCAAAGAAGATATTATGACCACGACGACCGAAAAGCATCGAATCTCAACCCTTTGTCAGCATGGTTCGACTTCAAAGTAAGCCTTTTAACTTAACATATCATTAATCATGAATTAAACTAATTAATCACACCTCTTCCTTCAAACTTAAGGGTACTACATGTACACAAAATCACCGTCAACTGCTACATACCCTTTTCTTTCTTCATCGCTGCAAATAATTAACATAAACTACTATACACTAAGGTAGAATCGAGTTGCAGAAAAAGATAATATCAGAAATAGTAAAACAGTAAAAGAAGAATATTCCTCAACTGTAAATATTGCTGCTTCACTCTCCTAAGCCCTAAAGGCTTTAAATGAGCTTCTTTCAGGCCTTCTGAGCTGAACAGAAACAAGTCTTTAAAAGCTTATTGTTCTTCTTCTTTAATTCCTCACCTTCTTTTTTTTTATTGTTTTAATGCACCAAAATAGCTACCAATTCATGAATACCCAATATTTCCATACTCTTCAAACTCACAAGAACCTCCAAAATGATCCATAAAATGACCTTTTTCTTCTCCATCTTCACCTTCTTCTTGCCGTCCTTCGACCTACATAAATAAAGAAAGATGACCACTTGAATTATTTTGGTTGTTTAATTAATATTCTACTTTTTTCTCAATTTTTATGATCATTACAAAGTTATTATGCTAAAGTTTGAAATTAAGACTTCCACTAAGTGATTCTCACATTCATTGCCCATTGAGACCGAAATCATATTTGACCTAGACAAACTCGTTATTACTTTATAATCGATGTGAAATAGTACGTACCCAAAACTCATCTTCATCCTCGTATCGATTCAAGCAAGAGCCCGTCTTAGAGGTCTCACCAGGCTCGTCATTACGCGCAAACCTGCCTCGGATACGCAACCTGTTGTCGGCCAACGTTTTCCGACACGCGTACTTCTCTCGAGCAAAATGCAAACAAGTTAAGATCTTGAAATGGTCTAGCTTGTGCTAATGAACTATTATGGCTTGCTAATTATAATAATAAAGAGAGAATAAAGTGGAAAAAAGGTATACCTTGATGGTCTTGTTAAAGTTTCTTTGTGTCCGTTTAGCTTTATACCTATCAATCCTTTCTTTCCTCTCTTGAGCACTATACCTTCCTACTTTGAAGTTTGTTTCCTCCATGTATGTTGTGCTGCTGCTCTCACCTCCCAATACACTCTGACTTGTTGCTTGCTTAATCCGAACCTTCTAACATGCCATCAAATCAAATCAGATACCCTTTAACAAATACAAATATCAATCATCTTTTTTTTATTCTTGCTAAAGCAAATGTTTTTGAGTTCGAGTCTCACGCACTGCACTTCTCTTTAGATTTGCCAAATGAGTTTTAGTTCAAAAAGAGAAAAAGAATTTGTTGGGTTGAGCTTAACTGATAAATCTCCGGTGCTTGAAACCCTTCTGATTTGACCACCGGATTCAGGGGACTCAAAAACAGCACCAAAAGCCGGTTGAAACAGAGTTCCCTGTTTCTCCTCATCATAAGAGTACCCTGCACCTCCATAGCTATAGCTTCTTTGTAAAAACTTCATCATCAAGCTCTCTCCGCCACTTCCACCATAGCTATGGCTTCCGGAAAAGAACGCGTTCGAACTCGGAGGAGACTCAAATCCAACCGGAATCAGAGGTTCCTCCAGTTTGATGTCAGAAACATGGAAATTTAGCAAATCAGAAGAATTCTGCAGTTTGTATACAGAAAGACTCTCCATTTGGTTACTTGGGGATGAATCCGAGAGTAGGGTTTGCGCAATTTGCTCTAGAGACAGAGCTTTATCAGCAGAGATTTGGGGCAAGTTCTTCTGGGCTTCTATAGTTGAAATAGTATTCGGCTCCCCTGTGATTTCTTGAAAGATGCTGTCAATGGAGGAGTCACAAAGAAACAGAGTGTCGGAATCGAGCATGGCTATGGGGTTTGAACTCTGTTGCTGATGGTAATAATGTAAAGACTCATCAAGCACGAAGATATCAGAAGACATTTTCTCCAAATCAGGGTTTTTGAAAGGCAGTGTTGGAATCTGATGTCGAACAAAGTTTTCTTTTGGTCGATGCAAATTGGAGCTATGGAGAGTATATGGACTATGGACCATTCCACTTCCCCATCAAGCTCCTATATATAAAGGAGAAAACTAACTTTTGTACCCTACAATTTAATCAAATTTATATTCCGTACCCTCTTTTTTTTTTATAAGGGTCAATTACATAAACCACCCGTAAACTAGTATATTTTTCACAATCACTAATAAATTTGAAATTACACAAAATGACCAACAATTTGTGCTTTTTAAATTATCACTTAACTTTGCAACTATTAAAAGCAACTAGATAATTTAATTCTTTACTTTTTAGATTAGAAAAATAAATATTTTTTTAAAAAAAAAAACTAAAGTGTGTGGGACAAAAATAAAATATTAATAAAATTTGGAGTCAACTTACATTTTTAGTTCATATTTTTCTATTATAGTTTGAAATAATTGTTATAATTTATATAGAGATTTTTTTTTAATAAAAATAAGTAATTCATAAAAAAAAAAGTTCATAAATAGAAGTGTTATAATTTTCATATGCTCTGGTAACTAGTAATGTGTCTCACGAGACTTAGAAACTAATTGGGTGATAATCTTGTTATAATTAACTTGATATTACCTCTTTATTGATTGTGTTCGTTTAGATATGTGTGTATGTTTTTAGAGAAGTGATTGATGAACCGACAAACTTGTTAAACTTATATAATTAAACCATACTGTCGCTATAAGTCTACCTGAAGTAAAAGTTTTCATCTGAAAATATATTACGGAAAAATATATTGCGGAGTGGTGCACCTCTAAAAAGTGATTATGTCTAATGACTTTTTTTCAAAAATATTCAATTGTGTTAAAATGTTTCATGTTAAAATGCTTCATGTACATGATTTTTTTTTCTAAAGATTATGTACACCACAAAATATTTAAAAAAAATTGGTCAAACCAATTTTAAAAAACTTCATTACACAAAAAAATACTTTTTATTCTATATGTTCATAGGTAAAACGTTTATCATAAATAGTAAATATTAAAATTCAAGATTTAAATAAAAAATTTCATCAAATTAAAATAATTACATTAAGGGTGTGTTCGGCAAATTAGACTTTTGGATAGTTTAAGCTTGGACAGTTTTAGCTTATTAGATAGTCGTTTGGATAGTTTTTATGGAGTCTTATAAAATATGAAAATTTGATAAAAAGAAAAGGTAATTAAGTGTTTGGTAAAAGTAGATTTTTTGGATGAATCTTACAACTAAAGACTTATATCTATCTATAAAATATATAAAATAAGATTTTTATCTAATAAATGCCTCAATTAATTGTGATCACTATTATACTTATATAACAAATATTAATAAAATTAATAACAAGGAATTGCATGCAACTTAATAGTAGGAGATAATCATAAGAATTCGTATGTCATAAGTTCAAACCTTGATAACAACTCTACTTGAAGATTCAATTACTCAAAATTGTTCTTAAAGTAGACTATTTTAAGAAATAAATTAACCCATTAAAAGTGTGAGGTATTGATTTGTTGAAGAGTCAAGTCTACTAATAATTTTGTAGAAAGTAAACTTTATGATAGAAATTATATAAATTGTAAAAAGTAACATATTTGATGGATTTTATTATAACTCATTATTTAATGAACATTATTAATACACTATAATATTAAATTTTAAAGCAATAAATATCTAAAATTAAAATAACTCATATATTGTGATGTTTGAATCACAATATATTACTTTAAAACATAATTTTGATACAATAATTTTTCTTGTTATGTTAAGTGACAAACATAATTAAAACTTGTTATTTTATTTTATTTTTGATAAGAAAAATTGCATATCATTCATCAATCTCATCGTTCATAATAGCAGAATACAACCCATCAGGTAAAAAATTCAGTGAAAAATGAGTCTCAGTCTCTGGACAAAAACTAGCAAGCCAATGAGCAACGCCATTTCCTTCTCTTCTTGTGAAGGACCAAGAGCAGTTAACAAAAGCACTTTTTTTCTTCTTTAGAGCATTGATGACCGTTCCCATGAAGCCGCGCGTTTGCGTTCCACTCTGAATCATCCGTAGAACCTCCGCCGAATCCGTCTCACACTCCACCATTCTCCAGCCCATGCCTTCTGCCAACTCCAGAGCCCATAACATTGCTTCACCTTCGGCCTCTTTAACATTTCTGCTTCCTTTTACACTTTTAGCTTTCAGTAGCAGAATAGCCCCAATACAGTTACGGGCAACTACTCCAAAACTGACCCTGCCATCCTTCTTCAAAGAAGCATCACAATTAATTTTTATGGTACCTGCATTTGGCCGTTTCCATCTTTGCACAGCGGCCTCTTTACTAAACGACATCTGAACTGGATGAACCTGAGCAACAGAGACCTCTCTCGTGATTTCCAAAGCATCGCTCAGAATCTTCTCAACATTCAGCCTCGAACCCTCGAAAATTTTCTTGTTTCGATCCTTCAATATAGCCCAGATCAAAGCCATCCACATCTGTTGGTCAGAGCTCGTCATTTATGAGATCGAGACAGACCACTCCAAAATAGACGAGGCCCTACCAAGGCAAGACGTCAGCCGTGGGAACTTGAACCAAAGTTTATGTGTAGCAAGGCATTACGCAAGGATATGGAACGTAGATTCACATTGTCCACAGAGGTCGCACCACGGATCGACCTTTACATGACGAGAGATAAGATTAGACTTACAAGGAATCGAGTTCGAGCTTTACCTTCATGTAAAATTTGTAAATGACATCAAACTTAAAAATGTGACATTATCGCTCTATCCAAATTTTATAATTAAAATTATATTTAAAAATAATACATCGATATCATTCTAAAAACATATCACATTACCATTACCTTTTTACCGTTAAGGGCACGGTCCAGCTCTATCCAAATTTTTTCTAACTTAACATGCACATTATATTTTTGGCTAAAAATTAAGTTCATATTTTCTCTTTTGCTCGTTGATCCGCGTCATCTAATTTTGCATCGGCGTGACCTGTATGTTCCTTCTCTCTTTGTTGTCAAAAGGGAAGAGGTTGACGTTGATCATCGGAAAAGGAGCACAAAGCTTCCTCAACTTAAAGCTTTGCCTTTTGTTCTCAAATGGATTATACTGATTTGTTTTTCCCCAAATTTTGCGTTATAGTTTTGCCCAATTTTATCCCAATTTCGGTGGTACCTCAATAAAAACCCTAGAATGTTCGAAGCTAAACTATGAATTTCTATTGCTTATGTGTATGGAGTGAATTGAAGACAAAGTCGTAGACGGCAGCTCAGATGCCACCGGTTATTAAGCTCGGTACATTGGAATGTTGGATGAAGAAATTTCGACCTTTGACTCCAATTTGCTGTTTAATTAAATATTAAGAACCCTAAATAGTCGGAAATCAGACAGCTATAATACAAGTTTAGGCTCCACGTCTTTCTGCATTTACAACAGTTTGACAATTTTGAAGAAGAAGGAGAAGAAGACGAAGAAGAAGATCGACAATGGTGAAACAGGAAGATTTGGACCAAATGCAGCTGAGGCAGAACTATCACAATGTCTGGCACACTGATCTTCTTGGAACCTTTCAGGCTGATACTCCATGTAATCTTTCTCTCTTGTTCTACTTTTCCTCTTTTGAATCGAGTATCAACGAAAACTGGTTATTAATCATGTCTGCTGTCTCCATTTTGCAGATTTTTGCTTTTCACTGTTCTGGTGAGTTTTGTTGATCAATTTTTTTTATGCATCTTGTTGTATATTCTTCAATGGTGCTCTAATTCTGTTGCATACTTTATGTCATTTCTGACCTAGAAAAACTTTCATTGACCATCCTTTTTTCATTTTCACGAATCTCAGCAAATTGCAGCTGAGTAATTATGCAGTAGTTGACTTCATTCATAAGCACTTGATCACATTTTCAGAATCTGTAACAATGTTGGTCCTACTTCACAAGGTCAACCAAACCAAATGTATCCATTGTTAAAAGTATATATGTATATAAATAATTTGCCATGATATATTGATATTTATCAAAGATAATAGACTCGCAGTATATGCTTGCATCAATAGTCCCTCCTTAAATCACGCTGTGATTCTTCTGAATTTAGTGAGATCATTGCTTGTTCATCAGCATAGTATATGACAGTTGTGAGCACATGAGTATTTGAGGTTTCTTATATTACGCTATCATTCCATTTTTTATTTCTCTTGTGGATAGTGGACTCGATAATGTGAAGCATTCACTGGTATGGTCGCTAATAGTCCAATAGTACCTGTTTTATGTCTCTGGATATTATTGAGATGAGATGCATAGTGTGAAAAGATTACATTCTGCTGCTCTTAAGCTGTTTGCTGTTACTCACACTGTTGACCTTCTGCTGTAACTTTCATTGTCATAGTTTTTTTTTTTTTTGGTCAAAATCATTGTCATAGTTAATATCCTTCTAAGAATGAAATTTTAAAAAAAAGATGGCTTGACCGATGTCTTATTTTTGGTACATTACAGTGCACCGTGTGCATCATTCATGCTGCGGAAGCGTGCTCTATACAATGACATGTCAAGGTAATCATTGCTTCTAATCTTAAATCGAGTCCGTTTAGTGATCATTTTGACCAAATTTTCTTACTGTCATATCATAGGTATGTATGCTGTGCTGGCTACATGCCTTGTAGTGGTCGATGTGGTGAGAGTCGCTGCCCAGAATTTTGTCTTGTTACTGAGGTATGAAAACCAATTTGTTCCACTGCAGTTGCTTTGTTCTCTCTACATACCGTTCATCGAAATCAAATTAAGTAGTGCAAGAGTATTATTATAAGTACAATCTTTGTATTCTTTGTTAATTGTTTCCCAGCTCGTATATCCTTAACTCCTCACCATGACTTGTTTGGAAACGTAGTTCTATTTGTTGTCCTGTACCTTAGACTGACTCAAATGTGAAATCTCTTAACCTATGTTTGTATGCAGATCCTCTGTTGTTTTGGAAATTCAGTAGCATCGACACGTTTTCTGCTACAAGACGAGTTCAACATACACACAACACAGTGTGATAACTGCATAATTGTACACCCTTACCTCTTTCACTCTTACCTTTCCCAACACACTTAACACATTACCTAAGTTTTCTCTAATGAATATATGTGCTGGTGATCATGACAGGGCTTTATGTTTTGCCTTCAACAAATTGCCTGCATATTCTCCATTGTTGCAATGATTATTGGAAGTGAGGAAATCTCTGAAGCATCACAGCTCTTGTCTTGCCTCGCCAATTACGTTTACTGCACGTACGCCATCTTATTTTCTCACCTCATTCATGTCTGAACCCTGAAAACTAATGTTAAAACTGACTTGGTCCATTTGTTACATTTCAGGGTTTGTGCTTGTATGCAGGTAAAAAATAAAAGACATTTTAACTCGGATATTTTGTGTTCTCATCCGGAATGATATCTTGTGTGTATTCTAAGCTACATTTTTATGTGCAGACACAACATAAGGTTGAGATGGACAAGAGGGATGGCAAGTTAGGGCCACAACCAATGGCGGTCCCACCGTTCCAACAGATGTCTCGTATTGACCAACCGTATCCTCCAACAGTCGGATACCCGCCACCTGGACCGGGCTCTGGTCAGCCTTACCCCCAAGGTTATGCACAGCCGTACCCGGCACCTGGCTACCCTGTGGCTGCTAATCCTCCCAGGTGAAATTGTCTTGGTTAGAAAACTTGGATCATTATACAGATTTTTATTCATGTTACTGTGTGAACTCATTCTTTTCTATAGAGTAATTTGCGGCTACGCTATGATGGATATAGAAACTTGGTTGATTCTTTTTATGATATGCACTTTGTACTAAATCTCATACTGTCATTATGATCATTTTTGTGGATGGAAATGGAATTTTGTTATAAGACATTGTTTTGCTTCCTGCCTAACTCCTAATATGATGCAATTTCAAAGGTTTCAACTTCGGATCATTAAAGATGTTATATTACTTGTTCTTCATATTTCTACTAAAAAAATATTTAATATATATATAGGAATATGATCAAGTAAGAATCAAAGTTACGGTAAGAAATGAGAACGGATTTAAGAAATGAGAACGGATTTAGACCGTACGATCTAATCAATTTGACGGAAATGATGTGATTTATATTTAGGAAATATTTAATGTTATATTACGTGTTTCCATATGAGTTACGATATATACTTCATTTCCTATTTTAATATCGTCAATTATTAACAAAATCTTCTATTAATCACCGGTAATTATTTATTTAATGTAGGGAGGGTATTGCACGACTATGTTATTACAAACGTAAATTATACACGACTCCGAAATGTTATTTATATTAGACTACAAAATGTTAATTATATGTGGGATCATGTATTATAATTACATGTCAACTATAAAGTATATATGCAATGCACGTGCATCGTGTTATTTGTGCACAAACCTTAAAGCACAACACTAGCATGAATATTAAAGTATGCAATAAAAGTGCACAAGTATATATGGACACAACTAGAAACATATTCAATAGACAAAACGTGTACAAATACTAGATAGGTAACACAATTCAGATTTAATTAAATTGATTTACATTAATATATGAAGCACGAATTATAATTTATCGATGCACGACTAAAAAAAAGTGAGAAATTCAATAAAATATATCTACTAACACGAATACTAAACATTAATAAAATTATATTACATATAGAAAAAGAATTTTGCCTGCAAACTAGAAAAAATTATATCGTCTAATCGTGCATAGTGAAGTGTATTCTAAGTAATATTTTGGTTGTCTTTATGGTATATAGTTCACAGTTACCATATACAAATTTTCTACATTATTGTGCATTAATATTTTCATATATGATCGATTAATCATAAACGTTGATCATTTCATCCGACGATTCATATGGGTTCTCATTTCTTACCGTAACAATGGTTCTTATTATATATATATATATATATACACCCACACAGAGAGTCATACATACACGCTTCCAAAAAAACTGCATAATGGTTTGTTGTAAACTATTTAGTGTCAACTGCTTTACTCGTAAACCGTCGTAACTTTTAAGTTGAGACATATAATTTTTTGAGGGATTCTTTTTTATAAAAATATTATACATCAACTTATAACGGATTCACGATAATGACAGAACGGGTCGTAACGGTTTACAACGGGAAAATTATATAAAGTAATTTTTGAAGAGATGTAAACCTATTCAGTTTTCATGAAAACGTTCGTTCTCACATGATTCATTTCATACCTACATAACTGAAATGTGTGCAAGAAATCAATTTTATAGTTTATATAATGAAAATATTTATTCTTAATCAAGAAAATACAAGTATTTTGTCTAGTTAATATAACAACAAAATATTTTGTGTATTATTCAAAAGATTAGGATCTCCACAATAATTCCGATAATGTCAATAATTTCAGTTAAATTAAATCATAAAAAAGGCTAAAATAACCTCACATAATCTTACAAAATGAACTCCAAATAATTTACGGTAATCCTCGTAACCTCGTGTTATCGAACCCACGTCCATTATAGGAAAACAAAAGCATGTTACTCAATTAGAAATGTATAGTAGGGTGGTGTATCTGGCAATTTTGTGAAAGTGAGGTTCCATGAACCTACATAAGTATAAACTGAAAATTCGTAAATAAAAAATTGGAACGCAGCGTAGAAGAGAAGAGGCACGCAAGATTAAGATGATATTCACACATTCACACATTCACACCCAACAATATTCCCTAATTTACGTACCAAACTCATCATCAGGTTCCTTCTTTTACTTTTTATTCTCTTTTTTAACCATCAAGTGAAAAACAAAAAAAAATTAAAATGAATTGTCCTTTTCATTTCTTTTTCAAACCTGGATATTAAATTACATGGATTTAAGGCTTTCATGCTTTTTCTACATGTCTCAACCATCTCTTCCTTTTAACATTATCAACCCATATGGATGAAAACACTAATAAATTTCACTTATTAATTTAAAAAATAGCTTAGAAACTATAATATATGCTTTTAAGGAATTATATGTAAAATTCATATTTTGGGGGAAGGTTATGAGAAGAGAAAAAAAATCTTGAATAGGGCGTTATTTTTTAAACAAAAAATTGACCCTTGAAACAAGGTTTAACTTTAACGTATTGTCATCATTTTTTCACCTATTACCTAATATATGCTACATTAAAAATAACTGAAAATGAAGATGAAAAGAAGGGATTTTTGGATGTACAATTTATATTTGTATTCAGCATAAATGGATATGAATCCAATTTCCTTGTAAAAACATCTCATATGATGTTGGGCAATATATACATTTTTGTATACATCCCTTCTACAAGGCATTCTAAAATCTAAAAATACAAAATATATATATAATTGTTTTTTCCGCTGCCTAAAATTATGAAGAAAACAAAAAAAAAAGAAAAGAGAAATTAGTTAGAGGTAATCGGAATTGGGCAAACATTCACCATACACATCGGCCCAAAGCCTCTCATTGAAGGCTTCTTGTAACTCTTGAGGTATAAAGCTGGTCCTACAGAGAGGACATGTCCTTTGCTCATGCTCCATCCAACGGTCCACACACGCCCGGTGAAAAATATGTCTGCAATTTCTCAGCCGTCGGATCTCCTCCTCGTCTTCGAAGTCGTAAAGACAAACGGCGCATCTTTCCGGCGTTTCTTCGTCGGAGGCCAATTCGGAGAATTTGACTACCGGGAGCATCTCCTGGATCAAAGCGGAAGCGGATACGGATTTGGGTCGGGTTTGGGAAGGTGGGATGGGTACCACGTCGGGCTCGAGGAAGTCCGATAGGCCCAGTAAGGCTAAGAGAGTGAGGATTAGGGTCCGGATTAAACCCAGGATGGAGAGTATGAGAAGAAAGAGGTTTGGAAGGAGAAAACCAGCGAACCCGGTTGGAAAACCCATTGCTAAATTCGGTTTCGGGTTTGATTGGAGAGATCTAGATAGATAGAGATGGGGTGAAGAGTGAGGACTGAAGGCATATATATATATAGAGAGAGAGAGAGAGAGAAAATGAAGGAAATAAAATATAATTTGTGTTTTTATTTTAATATTTAAATGGATAGGAAGTTTGAGTTGAATGTGTAAGGACGCGTAAGGCGTCGATGGGTAAATCGTGACCACATATACGTAACCGTAATTTTGAACAGAAAGGATTGAAGCAGGTCTTTTTATTACAAACCAACCCTTATTTGACCTTTTTTAAAAAAAAATCATCAAAATTATATGACCTTTTATTGTAATGCTCGTATGGATAAAACGGTAAAATATTTTAAGGGTTCGATAGAGGAATTGATTGGATTGAAGGGGTGAGGGAGAATGAAATTTAAGATAAATTTCGATTTTTATTTATGTAAATCCATGAAGTGAACATGGATGAAATAAAATATCGTCACATTTATAATACTAATATGTGTAATAGCTTTTTTCATGTAAGTTTTAAGTCTAGTTCTATCATGTTTTTAAGTTTCTCAAAAAAAACATTAATTAAATCGAATTAGAAGGTAGGCGGATAGCAATTAAAAGAAAATAGAGTATTATAAACAATTAAAAACATTTCTTTTATATACAAGGAAGATAAATCGAGAAAGAGGATAATTATAAATGAACTTACAACACATATCTAATAAAAACTAGACAATTCTTTATTTCGTTATCCTTTTTTAACTGTGTCTCACTCAGTCTTAAAATTACAAATTATTTATAATTGATTTTTTACATTTATAATCAATAGCGAGTAATTAAAAGAGTGAAACACGAAGTTGAAATAGAATAATGGGATATAGGATTTGTGCCGGTAAAAAATGACTTATTAAGCTCGAACTTACATAAATTTTTTAAAATAAAGAAGAGACAATGTAGCACTGACCTATACATAAGATGACTTACTCGTAGAGGTGGTGGTAGTTGTTCGTCCTAGTTTTAGATATTTTCACCAAGGTACTACCGTCAATATTGTTATGTGCAATTTTTGTATTTATGTTGTTATTTAGAAATATAAATAAATAAAGTGATTTTTAAACGTACCGGCGAAAATTGCTATTCGTCACCGTAACTACGCACTTCGCGTGCGTAGTTGAGAATTCATCTACTACGCACTTGGGATGCGTAGTAGTAGTTTTAAAAAAAAATAATAATAATTTTTTTTCCTTCCCTACTCCTACTACTACGCTCCCCAAGTGCGTAGTTCATTTTGTTCAATTTTATTTTTTATTTTTTCTGGACTCCAACTACGCACCCCATATGCGTAGTTGAAGTTCAATCAACTACGCACGAAAAGTGCGTAGTTTTGGTTACAAATAGTAATTTTCACCGTCTAGCAATCTCCATAAATAAAATTCATTTATCCTTAATTCTTTGTTAGTCATCGATATTTAAGATGCCATTCATTATCAGGAATGAGTAAATATTTATGGTAGATTTAACATGTAATTTTTTTTTCTAGTTTGAAATTAGAATGAATCGTAATGTTACCCTCTTGGTAAAAAGAGTAGAGTTATTAGATTCCAAAATATTTGAAGGGTATTATAAGGCTGTTGAATTAAAATGAAAGTTTGAGTGAGTTTGAACACAAGTATTGATGAAGTGACTTTGATATGCCATTGCAAGTCATACAATAAGTCCAATTTGAGTGATACGATACGACGATGATGAGAACATTCTCGGGTCTTTCCTCTCTGATACAAAAAATGAAGTACCTCGTGTACGGAAAAAATAAATTAAATTAAAATAAAATGAATTAATCTCTAATAATTAATAAAAACGAATTATGAGTAGCAAATGCATTGCCAACACATGTTTAATTGGCGTATCTGACGTATTATTATGTAATGCTAAACAGTTTATAAAAGATTCTCTCTTTGACCGTAATTGCAAACGCCTTTTCAGATCCTACTCAAAAGAGACCAAATTACAGCACACTTTTTCATATTCCTTTATTTCTATTTCTATTAATGATATAGGTGATTAGTGCAAGATAACCTTGCCAGCTAATCCCATGTCCCTACCTACTAATTAAGTACCCTTACGTGTACTCACTAATTAACTAACACTATCATCTAGATACGGCTACTAGGAACTTTGGTTTCATAGTATTTGTGTACACTTGAACACGCGATTTTCTCTTAAATCTTACTTATTGGGTTTGTCTGACTTTAAAACGTATACAGTGATTGAGAATTAAGAATGTGATAAAGAAGAAGCAAGCATGAGAGTATGTCTTGTAATGAGTCAAAATGAAAAGAGCTTTGCAGAAAAAGGTCCATCATACCATATGTGCAAGCTTAGCTATCATGTCAGAGCTTGTCCATGCTACTATACAACTTATACAAGACTAGAGTTAAGGGTTTTAAGTACAATTAGAATGAGATTAACCTTATATTAGTTATCACAAGTTGCGAAATTAGGTGGCATTTTGCTGCCTCTTTTTGTAGTATTTCTTAGACATAACCCACCTTTAATTGTCAGAATATGGTCTACCAATAACCAATATGCCTTCATAAAAATACTTTTATATATGCTCTAAGGTAAATTTATTTTTAATTAATAAAATAAATGAGAGATAAAGGGTTTGTTTCCTTGCCTACATATAAAGCCAAGAGAGGTGCAGCGAATTACAGGGTGTACATGCTAAACAAGACTGGAATATGATTAGTTAAAGTAAAAGAAAACAGTAAAAATAAATAATTGGAGATTCGGAGACAAATGGACATTTGACAGGTGATTAACTCACAGAATTCAGGTGTTAAGCATTTTAATGGAGAAGAGAGCAGAACATGTGAAAGCATGTTGGTCCAATTTGGCCCATGGACTGACTCGGCCCACGTGCCCTTCTACTATTTTTGTCTCTTCAATTTTATATGCTCAAATTTATGGAAAAATTGCATGAAAGCCCCTTGAATATTGTTGTTATTTGTAGTTTGAACAATGATTTATGATGGAGTAAAGTTTTATTTTATGAGATTAATTTTTAGTGTTAGGATTATATCTACTAATCATTAATTGTTAGTATCTTGAAAATATTATTTGTATTTTTAGGTAGAGATTAATAGTAGTTGATTTATTTAAAATAGGGATTCTCATACTATTCACCAGATGTCAGTCTAGGTTATTCATCAATGTTTTAATTTTATCGGTTTTTCTATGATAGAGAGAACCTAGTCAATTGAGCTCGGTTCATGGCAAGGTCAAAAAATATGGTGTTAGTTAGGAAATCAAATCACCATGACTAATAGTAGCGGTTTTTTTTTATGTTTTGTTTTACATGCGAACGTTAAGGGGAAAGTAGAAGGAAGAAAGACGTTAATTCGGATAATGAGACATCGAGTAGTAGACCTACTAGGTAAAGGAAGATTGGATCGATGTCAGTTTGAAATTTTAAATTAGAGAGTTGTCAAAGTGGTCATGATAAATGGACTTTGACGGAGTTCTTGATAACTTGGGTTGCAGATCTCGAGTTCCTAGACTATTACTGGACGTAATTTAATAGTTAATTTGCAGATGATCTTGGGTGTCTTGTTTCGAATGATTTGGAGATGAATGGATATCTGTTTTATCAAAAAAAATAGTTTGCATGCATGCAGGCTTTCACTAAAGCTTGGTTTCAAGTCTTGCAACGATCCAGAGAAGGCGAGGCTGATTAGGGTTATGCAAGTTAGGTTCGATTTACTGAATCGAACCGAAATTGATAATTGAGGTCCAAATCGAACCCAAAATCGACAATTTTGATTCGGCCTTAGATCCTTGTTTTTAAAAAATAGGTTTTTGGTTAAAAACCGTAAAATCAACGGTTAAACCGAATTTTAATATAAAAACAAGATTTAAACATGATGCTTAAATGAGATTGTTATTTTTAAGGCTTTAACTCTTTATACTAAATATGATAAAAATCTAAACTTTATCGTTTTATTGTGTTCACGAATTTTACGTTATTGAATTTGGATATTTCATATTTTCTATATTTATCGATATTTGTAGTTTTTATTTACTTTTTATATGTCCATTTAGGTTCAAAACCTAAACCGAACCGAAACCGACTCTAATAAGTTCAGTTTTAGGTTCTAATATTTCAGATTTTCGGTTTTAGGTCCAAACCGAAACCGAATCTAATTTTATAGGTTCGGTTCTCGGTCCAAAATTTTAGAAAAATTAGTTTTAGATTCGGTTCAGCTTTGTACCTATAGTAACCCCTAAGGCTGATGGTCCCACCTGGGGAGTTCACTTTGTTGTCACCAACGTTTTCGGGTCGATGCAATTGTGTCTCTCACTTAAAAAAGTGTAGGATATGAGAAGACGCCATCTACAGGAACAATCTTAGCAAATATCCTGCAATCTGTCATATAACAAAGGGGTCCAAGCGTAATGATCCCTTTTGTTTTTGTTTTAAATATTGCACGAATTTTTATTACGGCACGATCAAACACAGAGCGGATCTTAACTAGTTTTTCTTTTTTTAATAAAAAAAATAATGACAATTTAAAAAGATACACTACGGTCCAAGACCGCTCCAGTATATTTTGGTCTAAGACCGGATCAGGTTGGACCGTAATTTTGGGTTCCGTTCAAAAGTTAGTGACTTCTTTTTGGGTCAGTTAATTGAAACAATCATACACATGGGCCTTATCTTCAACATAACGGGTCAATGACTAAATAGTACCAGTCTGTAATCTGGCCCATTATTTGTACATATATGGGCCTCCAAAGAAAAGCTCACTTGTTATTAGGTCGTATTTAACACCTGGTTTCTCCGAAAACATATCACGCGTTTTCAAGCTTATGGCCTTGGTATCGATGAGAATTTTTAGAATTTATTTTTTAGATTTTTGGGAACAGAGATTGTTGGATTATTGGGAGTTCTTGTAAATGGAGATTATTAGAGATTGATAAATTTTATTAATTTTGGATGGTTGGTATAGGTTTATTGAGATAGATTGTTAGGGTATGAAAAACATGAAAATTGAACAGTCCCCTTTAATATCCTAAAATTATTATGTTGTAAAAAGAATCTAAATGAAGAATACAATCTTTTATCTCTATCTCATACCAAACAACCAAAAAATTCTATCGTCGACAATACCGTATGTAAATAAATTCCCAAGTATACAATACCAAACAGGTTCGAAGTTGGATTATTTTTTTTTCCCAGTCAATCAAAGCAAATTACACAAAATTACCATAAATAGACTATTTTCCACAAACAAAACTATCCTTTACTTTTCGTCAAAACATCCATAAAATAGCTTTTCCTTTTATCAACCAACCCACCCCTTATTCATGTTTAGTATACATAAAAATGTTATACCATCACTTACATTTTTTTTTGGTTAATTTGTTTAAATAAGTTATAGTTTATACAACAAAAGTGATGCTTTGAAATTTATTAGATCTTTTATCAAGCATAAAAATAGGAATTGAGTAGTTGATGGAAAGGAAAAACTATTTGTATATGATTATGTAAAAAGCGAAATTTAAGGGTGTTATTATGTAATTTAGAGAAATACAAATTTGCAAATCGATAAGCAGGGGGCCACCTGCAATTTTAATTGTGTAAGCTTGAAGGGAAACCCAGCGAATGTAGGTATCATTCTTTCCTCGTTTTGTAAGACATTTTTTTAACCATTTAATCAGAAGCCATCATTTTGGTGCTCTCTTGCATTATACTGATCTACATTCCTTCTTCTACTCTTTTTTTTTTAATGCCTTATTTCATGTTCTATATTTTAATATGTAACAAAAATCTATTGTTTATGTATTAAAAATTTTTGATACATTTTTAAAAACAAATGTGATATGATTTAATACCGTAGTGGTTCATGAGATAATATTTCATTTTCAAATAAATGATTTCCCTCTGGTGATGGCCCCTAATGCTAGATATTTCTTTTTCATATTAATGTTGATAACAAAAAGTTGTTAATTCGTTAAAATATGTAACCATGTCTTCACAATACCCCAAACTAAGCCCATATCAGAGGATAACATATAGTTTGGGTAGGTTTTTATCAATATGGATCGGACTTACAATAAGATAAATAAACATATAAGTATTTTTCACGTCCATCTTCCAACCCGAGCCTAATACTATACATCGGCTTAGACGGTGATCCTTCGTATAAATAAAAACACATTTTGGTGTAATAAGAGTAATAACTTTTTACATACGAAACACAAACTATTGACATTCCTAAGAAATGATTTTTTTGTTTTATACTTTTTATAATGTGAGAATAATTTATTGTTTTTACATTGAATTTGAATAAATAACTTGTAAAAAAGAAGAAACAAAGCAATAAATCTGATTTAAAATGCAGAAATGTGAGTGCCTTTGCTTGATTTATGAGTCTCCATGGTAGGTGGCAACCATATAAACCTTCAATTAAAAAGAATGAGATATTTATTTGGCAGATTGCATGTTGGAAAAGTGTAATTGGTAAGGGATAGAAAGGAGTATAAACTAAAGTTGAAGCAAACATGAAAAGATGTTATTACCAAAAAATAAACAATTTAAAAATAAAGAAAGTGATCATCTTAACCAATACTCTCTTTTGTCCCTCCTCTGGTCACATGATCCAGATTCATCATTCACCTTCTTCTTTTTTTCTTTTCTTTTCCTTTTTCAAACATTACTTCAATTCAAATATTAATATGTTCATTTTATGTCTCTATCAAATAAAACTTGGAATGTTACCAAAAGATACGATTTTGGATTAGTTAAGCCATATTTTGGGACAAATGTAGAAGTATGTGAATGGAAATACCTATCTATTCGACGAGGTGAGAAAATTTGTATACAAAGGCAAAGGTTATCTGATATAGTAAAGGCGATATCTTAAATTCCTAAATTCCTAATGCATAAGAATATTCAATATTTTTATAAATTGGAGTGTGTAGAGCAACATGAACATCCAACTTGTTTGAAAAGAAGTGAAATTGTCGTTGATCAAACGAGTTGTTCGGAAAAACAAAATGATGAGCGACAATCTGCCAATTTAAACTTGGTCTCGAATAATATGTAATTTGATTTTATATACTCTACTTGTAAAGTTGAAATAAAGTCTATGCGGGGAGTAAATTGGTTGTCACACCATTAACTACTTGGACGAGGAAGCACAATGTCAGGAGACCGCAATAAGGACACGAGCCATATTATTATTTTGCAAGTAGTGGTGGTTATGACCCGATACTTGAACTTGACAAACAAGTGGGATAAGGTGTTTTATTTCTTCGTCTTCTAAGACACTTGAGACAAGTGGGATAAGGTGTTTTGTTTCTTCATCTTCTAGGACACCCGAGAGTGGCCAAGCATGATAAACAAACTAGTAAGAAACCCTAAGTGATTGGGCAAGTGGTGGTGTAATCTAGCATCGTAAAAAATAATTGATATTTTTTTTGCTAGTATCTAAGAGAAGAAGACATTAACCTAAGAAGAACTTCAAAGTATGTGAGAACAAGACATCCAACCAATACTTCGTCGCCGGATCCATGTCAAACTGTTAAAGAAGATGAACATGCAACATAACCGATGTCATGTCGCGTAATTGTTATATTCAATAGGAAAGGATACAACTGATTTGTTTCCAAGATGGCATGAAACCATTAACAACTCAATCAAATACTTGCATTGGGACATATATATGCCTTCTTCAGTCCGAGTTATTTCAATGTAGAGAAAGAATTTCAACATTCTATGTTCCTTCGTGTGAAAACAACCGATTAGATTTTCGTTGAAACATGAGATAAATGAAGTATCATTACGTGTACTGATTAAATCATTGACATAAATCAAGATGTGAACTATAATGGAATGGAGAATGTGTAAGAAGAGAGAATAATTAGCATAAGATTGGATGAACCCAGAGTGATGCAAAGTTGTAACTAATTCTTGAGAATCAATTGTTGGGTGACTTGTGGAGTCCGTATAAAGACTTTCAAAGATAACGTACCTTGCGAGTTCTAGCAAGAGAAAAACCAAGAGGGTGAGATATATACTTCTTCACGACGATCTCCATCTAGGAAAGTATTATGTGTGTCCATTTGGATTGTTCAATTCCGTCATGTTTACCGCGAGGCGAACTTCGCTGCGGATTTTATATGTAATTTCGCTTTTGGTTTTCCCATTGGGTATTTTGTTTTGCATGACCCGATGGAAGGTTTGGAGGTTTTATTGAACAATGATATTCGTGGATGTTCTACTCCACGCATGATCGCTTTGTAGACTCATCCTTTTTGTTTTAAAATAAATTAGTGGACATGCTAGCATGTTTCCACTATCTTTCACCAAAAAAGAAAGAATGAAGGGCAATTATATCATAGTAATCAGTACCTTTATTTTGGTGATTTCTTAAAGTGACAAGGCGAGCTTTATAACGCTTGATGATACCATCAAATTTATATTTATTATAAAACATCCATTTGAAAAAAATAAACATTTTATTAGTTTGTAGATCAGTGATATTCCAAGTGTCGTTACATTGAAGCTCATTGAGTTCGGTATGCATGGTTGGACACCAATGCGGATGAGACGAAACTTCACGAACAAAAGTAGGTTTACAAAGACTTGAATTATATTAATAAACTTAAGATGAATGTCAACTAGAATATCATAAGAAATAAAAATTACAAGGGAATATGAAGTACGAGAGGAGGGAGGTGCCGAGGAGATGGAGGTGAAGACGGATAAATGCATTGCAATAATATTCAGTGAGAAGTGTAGATGAATGATGGGTATGGGTGCTATGACGAAGAGGAACACGTAGATTCGAAGACAATATGTCATAGAAAAGATCACATGAGAGAACACATGATCAATCACGAATAGGTACAAGAATAGTGAAAGTAGGAGGCAAATCAAGAGAAGAAGACCCAGAGAAACGGAAGGATAAGAAATAAGTGAAGCAGGGTTTTGTTCCGAGGAGGATCCCCTTTCAAGATTAGGGTTGAAAGAAAAGGATATGACATAATCAAAATAGGTTGTAGAGTTAGGATTTTGAGAATTATGATGGAAAAAAATCAAAAGAAATTGACACATTGAATGAAAATTATTTCATAAAAGATAATATCATGAGAAATAAAGGTTTTTCAATGAGAATATTGTATACTTTTCAACCTTTTTGATCGAAAGAATAGCATAGAAAATACTTGGGTTAAGTTTATTTATAAATTTTTGGAATGACATAGACAATCAAAAGTGCATAAAATAGAATGATAAGGAGAAGAGCCAAAAAAAGGATTAATAGTGTTTTCTTCTATCCAAAGTTTTAGAAGAGTTCAATTAATAAGATAACAAACAACTATCACACTTTTACCCCATGATGAGATAGGTAAGATGACTTGGAATAAATGAGCTTATGTCATATTTAAAATTTGACGATATTTTCTTTGAACATGATCATTTTGTTGAGGTGGTGTAAAATAAGAGGAATCAAAATTGATGTCATGCTCGTTTAGTAAAGTTCATAAGACAAGAATTTTGGATATGTTGTCACTTTGAAGACATTTAACAAGTTTAGATAGCACAAAAAGTGTTTGATACGTTGAATAATCTTAAACTTAAAGCCGATCAAATAAATCCAAGTATTTCAAGAATCATCAACAATATTTAAAAAGAAACGATGCACCACAATTATAGGCAATTTTCTAAAAAACGGTCAAAACAACCATCTAGACGCCGTTTGGTAGCTAGAAGGTTGGGGGCCGTCCCACTTTTTACATGGACGGTTTTGGGTGTGGAGTTAGGACATTGACAAAATATGTGAGACCTAGAGAAAAATCAAGGAAGAATGAGGACTTGAGGGAGATAATTGAAATAAGATAAGAGGTGAGATCGAGAGAATGATGTTTCCAAAAGGAGGAAAATGGTGATGAGGTTGAGGACCTAGATCTGAAACAAGGGATCATTTGGAAGCTAGAAGGTGTCCCTCTATCTCCTATCCGTATTCTGGATTTTGATACATTTGAATAAAGGGGGTTTGTTAGGGCCCTAAACATCGGAATTAATCACCTTGACTGTGAGAGCCCTTTCTTTCGGACCGAGATTGGCTTTGGCCGAGATTGGCTTTTCCACACCCGCGGGCTTGACCGCCGCCCATGCGGGTTCCCGCCCCTGCGGTTCATGAGACCGCCCCTGCGGTTTCCGGCGGCTGCAGTCGATTTTGTTAACTCCTTTGACCCGTGCTTTACCCTTAGCTTTACTTCTTCCTTCTCCTTGCTGAGCAAGGGTTTCCTTATTCATTGTCCATCCAGTCTTCACGTCCTCCTTATTTCTCCTTCATCTCCTTGATCTTGTGTGTGAGTTCTCTTAGAGTTTGCAAAGGAGTTGTGGTGTGGCTTTGCTGAGATTGTTCTTATGTATGTTGCTGAGCTTGTGATGCCAGCTGAGAGTGTGTTGTGCTTCCCTTGAGTGATTCCAGCATTTGAGGTGAGCATCTTGCTTCTCCTTTCTTTCTTTCTTTCTTGTTCTTCCTTCCTTAGCTTAGGATTAGATGAATGAATCATAGAGTGATGTTGGAATATGTATATGTGTGTATGTATGTGACTATGGAAGAGAGTAGACGTGAGTTGATCACGTGAAGAGCCAAAGAGAAGCCGTGAGGTTTCATTCTGCACTGTCGCCGCCCCGCGGCCAGAAATCACCGCCCCTGCGGAAGACGTGCCGCAGCGTCTGCTCCGTGCCAGCGCCGTGCCTGCGTTGCCAGCGATCCTTGTCACCGCCCCCGTGGCTGAGCGTCACCGCACCTGCGGTTGCCTGCATTCCGCCCCTGCGTCCTTAGATCACGCAGGTGCGTTTTGTCCCGGGCTACCTATAGCTAGGTAGTTCCTTTCCTTTCTAGTATGAGGGAACTAGTATCATGCTAGGTATTGGTTTATGATGAGTATGATATAGATATGCCGGTTACGGCCTTGAGGTTTTGAGTTGGATTTGATCCCTTATGGATCCCTTGGGTCTAGGTGTGACCCTTTGTATGTGATAGGATTGTGATATATATATGTGTGCCTGGTATAGGCTGTGTTGTCCTCCAGTTGGAGTGGACGTTTCTGGGAATTGTTCGTAGCGATATTCTTCTGAGATCGAGGTAAGTCCATAGGACTTACTTAGCTACTATCCTTATATTGGATGTATGTTTGAGTGGTGTGTGTTATGTGCTTTATAGCATGTGTTATTATTTGGTCACCGACCTATGTTATATTGACCGCCCATTGTAGTGGATGTGATAACCTTTCCCTTTCATCCCGTAGTGGAGTCTGGGAGGTTCTTTGTAATCAGGCCAGATCTGGTATAAAGGAAGGCCCCTCACCATTCCCACAGGGTACACGGGAGGTGTGCTGATACTACCCCAGCTGGTTAGAGTACTCAGAGGCGGGGATTATATTCCTCGTGTCACCTATCTTCATATATATATATATCTATTTATACGATTGAATGATTCAACTTATTAAAGATAATAAAACGGGTAAATGTTTGATATCATGCTGAAGTGTTTATTATTTTTGAGGTGTGTTTGTGCTTTAGCATCTTCTTATATATGTGTATAGTTAGCTAACGGTTTCATACCGTGTTGTAGATCCCTCGCAGGTTAGGAGAGCTGTGGAGTGATCCAGAGGGGTGATCTGCTGAGGGTTCTGTACACGGGGCATATTCGTGGGGTTTTTGAGATTATCATTATTGTACGGCTTTCAGTTTGACTTTGTACTCAGCAGTACTCTGTATTATCCCTTTTGACATGTATATATATATATATATATATATATATATATATATATATATATATATATATATATATATATATATATATATATATATATATATATATATATATATATATATATATATGTTTTGTTTTAATATGTTGGTGCCTTGTTGTAAGATTCAGTGAGGTTGTTGTCAGGCTAGGGCCAGGATCCATTGTGAGATCCTAGCCCAGTAGCGCCTTGAGTCCTACGGATTCGGGGTGTTACATTGACAACAAATGCTTTGTAAACTAGGAATGACCAATTATGTGCATAAAACTAGCCCATACTAGTTTCTTTTCAATTCTATAGGCTACAACTTATATCCTTTGAACATGAACTATCCGAACCTTGCACACGTGCTAGTGCCCTGATGCAAACAAGGAGACACTTAAGTTTATCAAAACTTTACCACTAATTTATTCATTTGTATGATGTTCTTTTTGTTAGTATTCTATTCTATATTATTATGTGGTTGCTTGGTGATATTGAAGCTTATTTTATGCATCGAAATCAGATTATTTATAAAAGACTCGGAATTCCTAGATGGGCCAATCCTATTTTGACTTTCATCATAAAATCTCAAAATTGAACAAAAATGATGGCACAATGACCATCTGAAGCATCAAAATCTTCTGATGCTTCAAACAAATTAATCATATGTAAAATTGAATTTTATCATGGAATACGTATCTAAACCTAAAATAATGAATACAAGAGCTTAATTTATTGAACAATATCGAGCAATTAGGCCCTTTTGAACAAATTTGAGCAAATAGCTCTGTGTTGAAAAAGATCGTGGGCTTCGTTGAGGTGAAACTTGGAATGCTCGTGATTTAAAACTCTTCTACCGATACCGGTGTATATTTAGAGTTGTGTATGGACCTCGGTCGGGTGGTGTATTTCCATGACGGTATCTTTTTGAAGGGAGGCACTTCCCCGGAATCTCGTCATTCACTTCCCCAAGAGTTCGTGTCCTGTTGTACATGCATCCGGCGGTGCTATTCTGATAGTGCTTGACTCGTCCTTACCCGCGTCATCTTTGGGAGATGCTTTTCATCATTGTGTGATACCTATTGTTGCTCTACTTCACCTTCACCTTTTTTTTTTCTTTTTTGCCGGTATGTTTTTTTGTCCGTTGGGTTCTTCTCTTTGACGGTTAGTTCCGTCCGCCGACTTCTTTCCGCCTATTGATGCACCGTTCCGTCTGTTCGGTGACTGAATTTCTTACCTTTATCTCTCAAAAAAAAAAACATAAGGGACAAATATTAAAAATATTTTATAGCATAAAGAGATTTGAATAAAACAAGGATTAAAATTGAGAGAAATTATCTAAAACCCCCTCCTTAAAACTATATAGTGTTTGAAAAACTCATAAAAATACTAATAAAAATCCCCTAAAAAATATAATCTTCTCTGTAATCTTGTAATGTAATATATCAATAATGTAATTAATCAATAAGATTTTAAATCGTAAAACTCCACAAAAATGTCCTCAATAAACTGTCGAATGGGGTGAACAACTAACACTAACATTTATCTTCTATAGTGCTTACACAAACCAGAACAGATCAAAATGAAAATGTCGCTACTTTTATGTCCGACAAAAAATGGAACGAACCATTACTTGACCAACTGGTAGGTTCACTTCCAGATAACATCATTAACATGATCAAATGTTATAACCTACCTACAAATGACATTAGAGACCGAGTTTACTGGGCAAATAACGAAGAAGGTTGGTATTCAACTAAATCCGCTATGATGATGATCCAACAACGGAAAGTTGAAGTTTCTGAAGACAAATCATGGATATGGAACATGAGTATAATGCCAAAAGTGAAAAATTTTCTATGGAAATTATCGATGAACGGTCTCCCAACAAAAAAAAATCTTGATAAACAAAAGATCCCAGTAGTAATGCATTGCGTGTTTTGTAACCACCATACAAAGAGTGCTCAACACCTCTTCTTTAAATGCAAATGTACACATGACTCCCTGGATGACTCGAAAATTTCTAATATCATGGAGATATGGACACATATAACCAATCAACGTATGACACACTAACACAACTAAAGAAACAAATATCGCCATTAGATATGAGGAAAATTACCATGCTTTGGTGAAATATCTGGCTAGATAGAAATTAAATTATCTTTAGCAATAAAAAACCAACCCCAAACCTCAAAGTAATTGTTCAAAAACAAGCAGAGGAATGGGAACAAGCCAATATCAAACACAAGAACAACAATCAACCAAGAACAAGAAGGAAAACTATGAATATCAGATGGGAAAAACCTAACGTAAATGCTGTCAAACTAAATTTTGACGCATCAACAAAGAATTCTAACCAATTCGCTTATGGATTCATCATTAGAATTAATCGGGGTCAACCCCTTGTTACAGGAAAAGGAAAGTGTAGAGCGAATTCAATACTTGAAGCGGAAGCTTTGCGGAAGGGCCTTCAAAAGGCCATACTTCTAGGGTATCCATCCATTGAGATCCAGGGGGACAATCTTACGCTCATAAATTCGATCAACAGGACTTGGAAGCCACCTTGGGAGACGGACATGATCATATCCGATATTTCCGCCATGATTGCGAGCATCCCACATCCTAGCATCAGACACATCTTTAGAGAAGTCAATACGGTTGCAGATAAACTAGCCATACACGGCCATTCAACGCAAGAAGATGATGATGCTATCCCTGATGATGTGGTTCTTCTCATCCGTAAGGATGCCGTAGGTCGATCGGTTTCCAGAATCTGATTCACCTACCTTACTTAACTTGTATCAAAAAAAAGAAAAAAAAACACTAACATTTATCTTATAGTATCAAAAAAAAAACAAAAAAACAAACACTAACATAAATTAAAAGAAAACGCATACAGTATAATTTTGTTTTGTTTTCATTACTGGTTTGTAGTCAAAAGGTACTGTAATTCTTGAATCTCCACCCAAACACCACAAAAACCAGGAGTGGCGTCACCGGAGAAAACTCCTGCTGTCCGACACCAACTCGTCGTTGGGTCCCACAGACCACAGCCACATTAAATGTAACAGCACTGCAGATAACAGTGTGTTTCATCATCTCCTTCACCTCATCCTTTCAAACGCAAACAAAACAAACAACGCCAAAATCTGCATCCCGCTTCTTCCTCTCTCGTTTCCATCGCCATTAGTTTTTTAAGATTTTGTTCAGTTCCAGTCCAAACAACGAACGACGCCCCATTTATCCAACAAACAAACAGACAAACTCATCCTTCTTTTTCTTGGGCTAATCCTGCAAAAAACCTCATTCAAATTGGGAATCGAAATTTTATTTTCTAGGAAGCTGCCAAATTCAATTATCACTCTCACCCAGGAACAAAAAAGATTATATCTGTACTCATCTTAGTCACTAATCACGCACATGGCAGCTTGTGCAGCTACTCATCATCTCAAGATCCAAAACCAACCTACATCCATCACCACCGCCACCGCCAAGCCCAAGCGCCGCAAGTGCCGTGATATCACCATATCTCCCTCTGGGGTCGCCACTCCTCCTCCGCCTTCCCCGCCAGCTTACTCAGAACTGGACATTCACAGGGCCATTTCGTCGAACACCTCTCAGAAATCTGAGTTTTCTCCGAATAAACCGACAAATCTACCGTCAATGGAGTTTTCCTATTCGCCTTCTAATGGAGCCTTATACGACGTCGTTCGCACAATGCCCTCCAGCTTCACCAAATTCAACTCCGCCCTAACCGCTGGTCTCCTCAACCCCATGTCTCCTCCTCCATCGACTCCTCCCCGAACACCTCCGATTGCTCGATCCAGCCCAACGCTCTTCGAAATGATGGTCAACGAACCACCACAACATCCAAATGCCACCACCGTCAAATCCCATCAAAACGGGGTCGTTTCTATGGTGAGGGAGAAGCAATTCCTTATGCAGCAGCGGATCGAAGAGTTGCTGGCGAGTCGAAGCCCCGGTAATATGTTCAATGATTCGAATTCGGGCGACATTAAACTTACGTTAAGTGACAAGGACGGTTTCAGCGTCGATGTGAATGTTCACCGGCAGATTCTGGTGGCCAATAGTTCCTTCTTCGCCGGCCGATTATCGGACCGGTGGACGAATCAGCAGGGCGGTGCCCGCGGAGGTCCGTTTGAGGTGGAGATTTCAGATTGCGATGACGTGGAGGTTTATGTGGAAACTCTCAGGCTCATGTATTGTAAAGACCTGAGAAGGATGCTGATCAAGGAGGATGTTCCCAAGGTTCTTGGGATTTTGAAGGTCCGTTTCTCCCTTCTCATTATCACTGAATTTTGCAGTGTTCAATTGAGATCATATTGTTTTCGTTGATTATCATCCCTTTATACGGCGATTTTGTTAAGTTCACCCACATTGCGGAAGTACACTTTCCATATATGTATATGCATATCCAAATAGAAGCTCCAAGAGTCATTGCTGTTCTTTTGTCTGTGCATGTGCTTCATGAGTTGTTGAAGATGAATTCAGTGAGAAATCTACCAATTGGCACAGCAAAGAACTCTGCCTTTTGCTGTACTATGATTTTCTCAGCTTGCTGTTGTGAATGTTTCTTGCTTATTATCTTGTAAATAGAAGATCTTTTAGGTGCTATTAGACAATAGATTAATTTGAATGTGTCTTTATTTCTGTTCGCTCTAGATTTCAGCTGCAATTGGATTCGACGCTGGTGTCTTCTCATGCCTCGAGTATTTAGAAGCAGCACCATGGGCAGAGGACGAAGAAGACAAAATCACTTGTCTATTATCAGAGCTTCGACTTGAAAACTTTGGAGCCAACGAAGTACTCAAGAGGATCCATACTGACTCTAGTTCTTCAACAGGCAACAATGTAAACTACACAGAAGAAATTCTCAAGAAACTCTTACAGGTAATTCTAGAAGGGAAAGACGAAAAGGCAAGAAGAGAAATGAAAGGACTGTTCTTGAAAATGCTCAAAGAAAACAGAAACCACAATGATATAAGCAAAGAATCTCTCTACTTATCATGTGAGAGCTGCTTGCATCAGCTTAGACACTACTTATTGCAGGCAGCAGATTCTGATCTTCAAAATGTAAGTCAGATAGCAAGACAAGCTGATAACTTGCATTGGCTTGTCGACATCTTGATCGATAGACAAATAGCTGAGGATTTTGTTAAGACATGGGGTAAACAAACAGAGATGTCAAAAGCACATTCTAAGGTTGCTTCAGTTCATAGATTTGAGGTAAGTATGGTCACAGCTAGACTTTTTGTTGGGATAGGGAAGGGACAGTTATTAGCTTCAAAAGATTCAAGGTTCTTACTTTTAAAGACATGGCTTGTACCATTCTATGATGATTTTGGATGGATGAGAAGAGCATCCAAGGGGCTTGATAAACATCTTATTGAAGATGGGTTAAGTAATACTATCTTAACCTTGCCATTGTCATGGCAGCAGGACATTCTTCTCGCTTGGTTTGATCGTTTCTTGAATTCCGGAGAGGATTGCCCGAACATTCAGAGAGGATTTGAGGTTTGGTGGAGAAGGGCTTTCTGGAAACGAAATGGTGAACACGAAAAGTCTCTTGTACGAATCACAAATGGTGAGTAGGAATACATCTGAATTTGAATTAGAAGACTATTATGATAAGGTAGGTAAATACATTGGCTTTGCAAGCAATTTGAATCCCCTTGTTGTAAGGATTCATACTGAAAGGAATGAGTTGCAATAAGAAATTTATTTGTTTCTGATTTGTTGGTTTTGTACAAGATGTATGAACATGAGTTTTCCAGGTTTCTGTGTTGATTTGTTTGATTATATATTTTTTGTGTGTTTGGTTTTGGCAGAAATGGAACCTTAAACTTGTTATTACAGATTGAAGATGTTGCTGACAAATGTATATACAGTACTGCATCAGTTTCATAAACTTTCTTTGTAAAATTTGAGTTGCTGACAAATGTTAAAAGCTGTGTTTCAAATTTTGTGCAATTAAGACAATTCTTTAGAGATTTGTACAACCATTTTTATTGGTTTCATGTGTCAACTATGTTGTAGAGCCATACATAAATTCGAGCATTCAAGTTAAGCACGTGTTTTTCTTGATTCAAATTAATTTGAATTTGTTTATTCATATAATGTAATAATGTATCTATGCTGATTCTGGATAATAATACGTAAAATGTGATTTCAAATATGATCTTTAAAGTAACATTTAGATTATAATAGTTTATAAAGTTGTAGTTGTTAGTGAGTACTAACTAAGTAATATAAGAATTATATATTCATATGTAAAGTTATAATAGAAAATTGATAAAAAAATCTTTAAAATATGTAGTTGTTAGTGAGTACAAACTAATTAATATAAGAAGTATATATTCATATGTAAAGTTATAATAGAAAATTGACAAATTATCTTTAAAATATGTAGAAATATGTAGAAGATTGAGATAAGATTGAAAATAGAAATATTATATAATTAGTAAAATTAAATAATTTCTATTTTACATAAAAATTTGTGTCATGCACATATGTAATATAATTAAAACGGTAATTTAGAAATATCTATTAATTATAGAATATCATTTATCTAACCAATTTAATATAAAATATATTAAATAATTAGTGTTTTAGTAAATGTATATTGTATATAATTATTTATTTAATTATAAAATAAAGATAATTGGTGGAGTATAAAGTGAGGTGTGTTAAGTAAAAAAAATAGTAAGAGAATATGCTAAGAATGTATATAGAAAGATATTTAAATCGAGTAAAATTGTTAGTTTACAAGTTTTCATTTAAAAATTTCAAAAAATATTGTGTAAAATAATGACACGCGGTGGCAGAAAAATGAAAAAGTTGGGACGGACTTTAGAAATTTTTTTTCCTTTTGCCAGTTTGAGTCCAAAATTCGGGTATAAGATCTTGTCCATACCCATCCAACCCGGACGGACAGATAGGTAACGTGATTTATTTTTTTTGAAAAAACAAAAAAGTATTCATACTAAATATAAAATAAGTAAAATTATTACACATAAATCTAAGTAGTACAATAGTTGTTAACATTTGAACCTTACCTTGAGACGTTGAGTTTGATTCCTACCGTCAACTTTTATATTTTACATATTCAAAAAATGTTTTAAATTGACCGGGCTTGTGGCCCGAACAAGAATGTACCCTTGCTTATACCCACCTGGCAGGCCGAACTCAACGACATAAACGGGCCTGTGTGATGTGTCATACCCATCCGTTTTCTCCCGTGGGAGGGCCGACCCGCGTGTACCCAAGTCTAGGTGAAATGTACGAAACAATGACCCGTGACATTAAGTCTTATGCTTTAATATTAGTACTTACTTTGCACAATTAATATTATTAAAAAATATTGATATTAATTTGTATTAAGAATATATATTCGTAATTAATATTGATTTTTTTATAGTTAAATATCCAATAAAGTATATTAATATAAAGAGCGACGTTATTCGATCAAACGAAAAATTACGATACAATCAATGCACTCACAATATGAGTGCATCCCCCGCAATGCATATGCGCCCATATTTTTTCCCGGGAAAAAACATGAATTTATTAACTTTCTTTCAAATAATTTATATATGTATTATTACAAAAAATATTGATCATATTAATATGTGACATAGTTTTATTTTGGCTAGAAATAATATTTTAAAAAATTAAATATAATTTTGAAATTACCATTTAGGTCTACGATTTTTAAGAAAATAGAATTTAGACGTAATATTCAAATATATATGTCAAAGATATTTATATGATATTGCAATGGGTTAAATATTGATGCTAAGATGAGATAAAAATGGATAAATTATAAGTTATTATTAATGGATATGATTAAATGACTAAGAAATAAAAAAAAGACTTGTAAAAATGACACATGACGATAAGAGCTTTTACTTTAATATAAGTATATAGTATAATATCCGGAATTTTTATTTTTGGGAACTTGACATGAGATGATCGGGTTCAACCGAGTAATGTCGGACCCAATCCTGTTTAAATTTCTTCCCGACCTTTTTTGTCATTTTATGTACTTTAGCCTTTCTTCGTCTTATCTTCACTTGCTTTTTTGATGTGGATAAAAATTTCCTACTTAGCCAAACAAAGTCTTATATCTACCCTAAATTATCCAAATCCTAAATCTTTCAATAGTCCTAGCAAATTGCCAAGAAAGCATGTCCTTTTGATGCTTACCATCCCTATCATTCTTTCTTTTAAAAGCCCTATATAGTTGCACAAGAGGACAAGCAACAGGCAACCTCTACTTATAGCCTCCCTTCTTCCGCGCATAGGTGAAGACTAGCTTATAGCAAAAGTGCGGATCTAAATCGAGCTTAAACTTCAACTACTTCATTTTCTATGTTCATGGTAGATCGAACGATACAACTTGGGCGGTGAAAGCTATGAAATGGATGCGGAAGCGTTCAGTTGATCCGATCAAGATAGATCGGGCAGGCCACGAAGTGGAGTAGATAGTTGATCCTTGAAAGGATCATCGAATATGAAGGCTTGGATCGAAGACAAGATCCAATGAAGAACTTTG
Source organism: Fagopyrum tataricum (assembly GCA_002319775.1). NCBI lineage: Eukaryota > Viridiplantae > Streptophyta > Magnoliopsida > Caryophyllales > Polygonaceae > Fagopyrum > Fagopyrum tataricum. The sequence goes on along the minus strand of CM008281.1, from coordinate 13,012,531 downwards.
AAGAGGAGAGAAGGGATGATACCCAAATCTAGTAGTAGGAATTTTCCTTCAACTTAGCTTGACTCAATTTAGACATGTTTTTAAAAAAGAGGCCAAACATCCTTTATATAGAGGATGTGAGTCAAACCACATGTCAGAAATTAAATGACGGAATTAAAAGTCATAATTAAACTTCTAAAATGAAAGGTCTAAATATGAAAAGCCGGAATTTAAGTTTTAGAATTAATGTTACAAAACAAAAGGTCAAAATTAAATACGCAAAAATGGAAAATACGTCAAAATGGACAAACTTCATGTCATGGCAAGGCATGCCGCTTGCCAGGCCATCTTAGGCGGAAGCATGGATGCTAGTTGCTACTGTCATCCAGGGGGCGTATCATTCTCCTTCTATTGGTTGTAAAACGTCCTCATTTCACGGTCGGGAAAGAAAGGAGCAACATTGGAAGTAAGACCCTTGATGGTGAATATCGGGTGCACACCTTCGGAGTCGGGAGGCTTGGACTTGTAGTACGTCTTTCAAGAGGGTGGCGCCGCTGGGGTTGTCGAATATGCCGTCAATGCCCTTGAAGTTGAATTTTGGGTGCATGCCGAATATGTCGAGGAGCAAGCCGGGTGGTAAACTTTTGGACAATACAATGACAAACTCTAGATTGGGTGGCTCAAACTTATAGTACACATGGATGGCTTCACCGGTGAGTTGGTCTACCATGCCATCAAAGATTTTGATGGTGTATGTCGGGGGCATGCGAGAAAGAAGAAAGGGTAAGCCAAGAGGTTATTTATTTGGCATAACAAAGACAAACCTCGGGTTGGGCGGCTAAAATATGTAGTCCAACAACATAATGTTGCCGTTGTCGGGATTGACGCCTTCTTCAACCTTAATGGTGGCTTCTTCGTTGTCGATGATGGCTTCGACTTTGTCCTCTTCAAAAGACTCATCATACAACAGGTTGACAAAGTGAATTATATTGGGGCGCCATCTTCTTCTTCTTCGTCATCGTCGTAGAATGGGCCGACAACTTGATTTGGAAGTGTCGGGGAGCATTCTTCAATGATGACATTGCCCACGTCTACAACCTTTTCTTCGTCACACAATGGGTTGACAACCAACTCACACCTTGGTTGTGTCACCGGTTGGGGTCCTTTGTGTTGGGCGGTTGTCAAGATGCAAGAACTTTCTCCAACTCTTCCCTTTCACGCCTTAGAGCATCATTCGTTGACTTCAGTATAACATATTCATCTTTGGGATATGCTCGACGTCGGGGCCCAACATGCTCAACTTCGGGATAGGCTTGGCGTCGGGACATAATGTTGTCAACTTCTTCAAGATAGGCACACCGTTGGGGGAAACGTAGGTATCCTAATAATAAGCTTGCCGTTGCAGGTTTGGGTACCGTTGGTGCCCGTAGAATGGTATGTTTCAGCCTTGGTGGATTGGAGAAGCTAACCATTTCTCTTCTTCAACTACTTCTTCATTGATGTTCGTGGCGGATAGAACGATAGAAATTGGGCGGCGGAAGCTATGAAATAGACGCGGAAGCATTCGGTTGATCGGATCAAGATAGATCGGATATGCCACGAAGTGGAGTAGATAGTTGATCCTTGAAAGGATCATCGAATACGAAAGCATGTTTCGAAGGCAAGATCCAAGGAAGAACTTTGAAGAGGGGAGAAGGGGGTGATTCCCAAATCAAGTAGGAGGATTTTTCCTTCAACTTAACTTGATTCAATTTAAGTTGTTTTACAAAAGAGGCAAATCATCCTTTATATAGAGAATGTGGACCAAACCAAATGTCGGAAATTAAACGGCATAATTAAAAGTCAAAATTAAACTTTCGAAATGAAAGGTCTAAAATATGAAAGGTCGAAATTAAAGTTCCAAAATAAAAAAAAGAGTATTATTAAATACGCATATATGGGAAATGTGTCAAAATGGGCAAACTTAATGCCACGACAAGACATGCCGCTTGCCGGGCCATCTGAGGCGGAGACACGAATGACACTGCCATCCAAGGGTGTATCACTATCCATCTCCTTCGGTAATATAAAGCAACAAGCATTAACAATCTGCATTTGCGCACATTAATAGCGACCCACAATACCTCTACCTTCTTCTCGCATCAGCCATCCCAGCTCTCTCCCTCTTCCAAGTCGTCCACGACAAACGCTAGGCAAACAAAACCTCCTGCTCGTCTTGTAGCAAATCTAAGCAGAAACAACATCACTGTTCAGTAGCAACGAGCTTCCCTCGAGCACAAGAACAACATAACCGGACTTTTTTTTTTCTCCGATGAAGCCAACAACCCTCTCTTTCTTCATGTCAAACTAGTAAGCAAGCCTCTCTCTCGGATCTAAGCAACTAGTCGATCTTCCTTTTCCCTTTTATCCTCTCTAATACGCGTACTACTCGATGCTCTCTTTCTCCCCTTGCTTACACAGATATACCCAAAAGCAAACAAGCTTCAAAACACCCTACATTTTTAGATTTTCAAAGTCCTCTAGCAACCACTTTAGGGACCAAATTTAGGTTTTACGGTTGAAATTTTGGTATGTGATAGTCGATATATTGTAGTTTAACATGCTTGAATTTGGAGAAGGTCTAACATTTGGATGATAAATTATAAGCTTGATAACATAGGCTAAAAATCTGTTTTAGGAGAAGAAAAAAATCCAGAAAAAATGGCTAAGTAATGACCTTTGTAGAAACAACTTGGAGGATTTGTTTAGAATTTGTGGAAAGGAGTTTGTGAGTTTTGTTTCTTTTAATCTAGAGTATGTATGACCTAGTATGTCTAGAGATTTTTTCTTTGAATTTTTTAAGAGTTTTTTAAGGGTAGTTTTGTAAGGCTAAAGTAGAGTAGTTGACTAGTTTGCTTATAAGGTTTATGAGAGTTTCTTAGCAAGTTTGAAAGTTTGAAAAACATTCAAAACGCATAATGGGTCGATTATTATTCATAGCACATTGTTGGACCATATCTTGAGGTTTAGAGCTTTTTGGGACTCTTGTGTAGTTTCGGAATCGTTAAAAACCGTCATTTCCTTAAAGTTGGGGCCATTTGTGCAAATACTCTCCGAGAAATCCTTTCTAGCCCAAGGGCTTTCTAGAACCTTCTAGAATATAGAAATGTGATGTTGAGACAAGTTTCCGTTTGACCAGACATTTGAGGTCATGTACGTGTGGGACGATTATTAGCGGTAGTCAGTTTTCCTCATATTTGCGTGTGTTAATGTAGTGTTGTGTGAATGGTGAGTTATAATTTATAACATGAATAAGACAAAGTTAATATTATATAAGACCCAAGTGTATGTATAACGGGTCGTGACAACAATGCCTAACTCTGACATGAGACTGGAAGGTTCTCCGCGACTAGCCATACATGGTATACAGTGAGATGCATCGAACCACTCCTGTTAGTATACGGGAACGGAGGCGAGGCTTACGGGATCCTCTGCCACACCATAAGTTGAACTTAGAGAAATGAATCACCTAAATAAAGATAATAACGAGGTTTTTGCGTGAAACATGATTATGTGATTATTTTCAGCATTTATGTATGATTGTGCTATTTTAGTACCTAGCTTGTGCCTTAGGATTTTTAGCTATTGGTTTCACCGTTATGTTGTTACATTTCTTGTAGGTTAAGGAAGTTACAAAGTGATCTGAAGCGGATGTGTAGCCGAGTCCACATGCTCGTATAGATTGGGTTGTCCTTTAAACTTTGCATGCATATAAAGAGACTAACATAATTTTTGGACTTTAGTACCTACGGCTTACACGGCTTTATTATTCCATGTATTCATGTAATTATCATTTTTATATGTTTTCTATTATGTTTTATTTAAATGTGTGTTTTGTTGTAAGATCGGTGCCGGGATGGAATTGCGAGAGAGGCGCAAAAACATTAATTTAGTAGAAATTTGTTAAGGGTTCACATAAACAGATTCAAAAGGTTTGATGGGGTTGTTGTTTAAGAGACGTTGTTGGTGGTGACGGGTCTTGCCAGTGAAGATGGTAGGCGCCAAAAAGGCATTGTTGAAGAAGGTGATGGTGTTCAAGAGAAGAAGTCGGAGGTGGGGCTCACGAGGAGCCGGTGTTTAAGATTCGTCGGATATGACGATTAAATCGATGCATAGAAACACAAATTTTGGTGGCTAAGGTTTAAGAGAAGGTGATAAGCCATTTGAGCATCGGGTGGACTTCAGGTGAATGCCGGATCGGGTGATGGCTCGGGTGGTGGTTCGGATGATGGTTTTTAATATTCTCACCCTAAACCGTAACCAAACCATCAACCGATCAACTATCCCCACATTCCAACCGTATTTTATCAAATTTTCGATCATTATTTAAGTGATTTGGGTTTCTAAGTAACCACCGATTACGCGTTAAATGGTCATCCCTAATTGGGGTGCTTTTTATATGCAAAACAGATAATCTTGATCGAAACTCTGAGAAAAGACAGAAAATGGGCCACTCTAGAAACCTAAAAAGGCCTGTCACCAACTCCCAGTTTAGACTGCAAAAAGTTCCCTATTAGAAATTTCTGCACTTCCCCTCTTCCAATATTAATTCCATCTTATAACTGCAACATTAAATACATTATATTATTCCAAATCCTATATAAATTACTTATATTACATGATTATATATTATATAATATATGCAGTAGTAATTCATTTTTCTTATGAAAAAGCTTAAACAGCAATGAGGGGAACATTAGTTACGCTGGCGGCTAATACTTCCTCGACCCAAGCAAATGGACCACAATTTATACTTCATTTTTCTTATAAAAAAAGAAAAAAAAAGTTGTGGTTCCTTGCTACAAACATTACAAGTTGGAGAAAAACTCAGAGACGAGATCTGGATTTGTTGATTGTTTTAAGGTATAATTCATCTTATATTATATTGAATTCTTCATTTTCCCTCGGTAATTCCTGGTTTAATTACGTCATCCTACATTGACCCTCTAGCTTGGTCCTTCATATATACAAAGACGCAGAGAAGCAGAAGAAAACAGAGTAACAAATCATTGAATCTCTTACTTCTGATCCTCTGTTTTCGAAGATCACTCTCTCACTTCCTCTTTAAGCTTTCTTGCCATGCCATTGGTGCTTCAGGTACACTCCATCAAATAAAATATATTTATTAAATTTTTATTTATGCTCTTCTCCTTTATTTGATTTTTCTCATCTGTAATATTATGGATTATACAGACACAGAAGAAGAATTTGGGTTTTGTTCCATTTTTGTAATGGCTAAGCAAGAAGATGAAGTGAAATTAGGTCATATGGGATCTGGGTTCTCTAGCTACTCACAAATCCAACAAACCCATTTGGATGATGAATTCTCGATTGGACCCGGATCCGAATCTTCGAGTTTCTGGCAAGCAAATTACCAAAACGATAACAGAGGATCATTTCTTTGTGAAAAGCCAAGTGAAGGTCTTTCATTATCACTTTCATCAGATGACCCTTCAACTTTAGGGATACAACCCTTTGAGTTAAGGCATACCCATCATCAGAATCAAGTACAAGTACAAGAAGAAGTTGAAGAACATCATGATGAGTTTGAGAATATTCTTAAAAGCTCAAAGTACTTGTTTCCTTGCAAAGAGCTTTTGAATGAATTCTGCTGTCTTGAAATTCAAAAGCCAAATCAGTACAAGAACAAGTACAAGGAAGGAAATGAAGATGAGAGTAGTAGTTCTTCTATTAGTAGGCAACACCAACAATCTCTTTTTGGTCTTCATCTTATGGAACCACATATGAGGAAGATTAAGCTTATTGCTTTGTTGGACGAGGTAATAATTTACAAAATTTTAATCTTTTATTTTATTTATTTTTTTAAGTTATGTAAAAACTCCATTGGATTCAAACTCTTTTACCACTCATCAATTATCATAAAAGCTCCATTAAAGTAGTTGAAATAGTTAGATGATGAGATTTAAATAACCTTTTTTCAATTTAATTAATGCTTTCACATGGTGGGTGACAATTAAACTTCAATTTTTTGGGGGCCGAAATATGAAAATAATTAATTAAAGGACTTCATTTACTTACATGTTTTATTTATTTTTCGTCTCTTTCTAGTTGAACACAAAATACAAGCTTTACAAAGACCAGATGGAGTCAACGGCTCGTCAGTTCGAGTCAGCGACTGGAACCGGCTCGAGTTGCACCTACACGTCATCGGCTTCAATGGCCATGTCGAGGCATTTCCGTTGTCTCAGAGACGCACTTGTGGGCCAGATCAAGACGACGGCTGCTGCATCCGATGTCGGTGGTGGTGAGACGACGCCGAGGCTTAAGGCGTTGGATTTGGCGATTAGGCAGCGTAGAGCGTTGCAAGAAGAAATGGGTATGATGGCAAGTAAGCCGTGGAGGCCACAAAGAGGATTGCCGGAGAAATCTGTATCGGTTCTTCGTGCTTGGCTTTTCGACCACTTTCTTCACCCGTAATTTCTCCCCTCTTCCAACTATTTTTATAAATTATATTAGGTTATAATCTATTGCTAATTTTCATTTATCTATATTTTTTTATAAAATATATTCATAGATTTTATTTTAAGAAATTATATTAAAAATAGATCCATCAAATATTCAATAAAAAAATATAAATAACATTATATCGAAAAGTATAAAAGTATATATATATCATCATATAACATATATATTATTCATATTTATTTACATATAGATTACTGTAACTTTTATTTTTATTTTTTATTATTAAATATTTTATATAGTTATAAGTCAAATTGAAAGATAAGAAAATAATTATAGTAAATTTATATCATGTAATATAAGAAATTTATATAAATTTAATGTTGATGTAATTTGTTTATGCATATTAAGTTATTAAAATATATTTTATTATATAAATTATTATACAAAATTTACTTACATGATACTAAACACTAAATTAATTATTTCACGTGAAGTCGAAATGAGATTGAAAGTTTTGAAAAACTAAAGTGGTAGAATGAATAGTCTTTTTCGAAGACTTTGTTTATAGCGTTTATGCTAAGCTTAGAAGTAATATCATAGTCCTTGGAGTTTTATGTGAGAATAATAATTTAGAATTGGATTTTTGTGATTAACGTATGAGCTACATCGTAAAGAATGGTGAGTGTACATAAATTAGTAGTTTAGATGATTTTTGAGTTTATTTGTGAAAGGAAAGAACAAGTAGCTAGCTTGCTAGTTGCGACTTTTCCATGTATCCTATCATCTTTGTATCATGAGATTCCATTCCAAAAACCATTACTTGTCATCTTATATGATATCTTTGGCCTGGTTGCTTCGTTTTGGACGACTTTTCATTTTCATTTATTCTCTTCAAGTACTTGTAAACAAAAGTTATAATCCAACAAGGCAAGAATGAATACCTAGTGCTACTTGTATGTGTTCTCTTTTGCAGATACCCTAGTGATGCGGATAAGCATATTTTGGCTCGCCAAACAGGCCTTAGTCGGAGCCAGGTATACAACAATTCTCGTCATAAGTTTATAGGACATTTCGAGTTTTGTATATACTATTATCAATTGGTTACAGAAAGAACTTTTGATGTGTCAGGTTTCCAATTGGTTCATCAACGCGCGGGTTAGACTATGGAAGCCAATGGTGGAGGAGATGTACTTAGAGGAAACAAAAGAGGACGACCCAATCCTAACCCTAATGAACTCTCAAACCATGTTATTACAAGAAGACCAAAAACCAACCCTAGACCAAACACTCGATTTCGGGTCACTCTCGGCCATCATCTCCGGTGCCACCGCCAACCCGTCCGGCCACCATGATGGTTTTAGTGGGCCCACCTCCCTAGACTTCTCATTATACAATAATCATATGAATGAGGGTAACTTGGGAGTGAGTAGCGTGTCGCTGACGCTAGGGCTACAGCGGGATGGTCAACCTGCGGGATCAGATTTGTACACAAGGGGTGGGATGGATGATTTCAATTACTCTGTAGTGGATGGGGATAATGAGACTGATGAAGCACACAATTTGCCTTACAATAAGAACCTGCAGCTGTCTACCCATTTGCTCCATGACTTCGCTTCATAGGTAAACGTATACAGCAACTTACTTATTTTCATCACTAAGATAATAGATGGAATCGGACGGCTTATATTATGTATGAGATTTTATTTCTTATAATTAAGGTGATGGTATCCAATATCACACTGCCTAGACTAGATTAATTAGGCGGCAAGATCCTCTATAGCCTTTTTTTTTTAATTGCACTTCTCGTCATTATCAAGTTATTAGTTACACTTATCTTACTTAAATTTAGATTATATTACAAATTTGCAATTTGTGTATTGATATAAAATATTAGGGGTGTGTATAAATCCTGCAAAATCCCAAAATCGTCATGTCAAAATACATCCGGGACGGTACACGGGCCTTAACTTTTTCATCCCGTTAGACATATCCTGTATATAATGATTTTAATTTAAAATATTGTTGTGCGGAAATATGAGAAAGAACATAATTCAACAGACAAGAAAGACAATACACAAATTTAGAGTGGTTCACCAATAATGACTACGTTCACTTTCAAAGAGATTTTATTGAGAAGTTTCAGGTTATAGATGAACATATGATAACCAGATTATTAGGAGGCAAAGAGAAACGCTACAATACATAGAGTAACGAAACCCTTAGTTTTACTTGACATCAAGTATAAGATTGGATCACACTGTAAATGCCCAAACAAATGACAAGCCCAATTCAAGACATTTCATCAAATCTCTGCATTGACCTGAATCCTTACATATATTCCAATACCAAAACTAACTCATCTCTATCTAAATGTGCCTTTTAGGCACTCAAAAACTTTTGACATTTAACAAGTCCAAACAATGTTGGAATTTCCTACGAGGTACCGACTTGGTGAGCATATCATTAGTCCCTACTTCCTTCACTCTTATCCTCTTCTCACTTCTCAGGAAATGATATTTGCCGTCAATATACTTAGCCCTCTCATGATGAACTTGATCCTTGGCCAAGAAGACTGCACTCAAACTATCACAATATATAATAGTTTGATCATGATGTATACTTAGATCGCTAATCAATCCCTTCAATCAAATTTTCTCTTTAGCTGCTGATGTCAATGCCATGTACTCTACCTCTGTGGTAGACAAAGTGATTTGTGGGTTGTAAGTTTGCATTCAACTCACAATAGAACCACCAAGAGTGAAACATAACCGGTCAAGGATCTTCTAGTATCAACATCTCCCGCATAATCAGAATTAGATTACCTTGTGACCAAACACTATGTATCATTCCCAAAAACGAGTCCAATGCCAAATGTACCTCTAAGGTACCGAAATATCCTCTTCACAGCTTGTCAGTGTTCTTTTTTTGGTTGTCCCATGAACCTGCTCACGACATTTACAACTTGTGTTAGATCTGGTCTTGTGCAAACCATATCATACATCAAACTCCCTACTGCACTAGCATAAGGGAATCACGACATGTACTACTCCTCATCCGACTGAGGTGAAAACAAAATGGTAAGATAGATGTTAACAACACTAGGCGTATCAATAGGCTTGACCGATGACATTTCAAATCTTGACAACCCTTTTCAATGTAGCCTTTATGTGATAAGAAAAACTTCTTATGACCCCTTTCTCTAGGAATCTCCATATGTAGAATTTTCAGAGATGCTCCCATATCCTTCATCTCATCTCCCATTGATGCAAACCATTGTGTAACTTCAGACTTATATACAACTTCTATATAGATGGATGGTTCATCACTGTCCAACTCTTTAGCAACTTGTAGAGCAAAACTAGCCATATCCTCAAAACCATACATTTGTGGAGGCCTGGTGGTTGATTTTCTAATGCTTCAACTCTTTTTAAGTGTCCCTCACCTAAGCTTTGGTGAATAGCTTCTAGTGGTTGATTTTCTAATGTTGGAAATTTGGTAGCTCAACTTTTGACTATGAATGTTCCTTTTCTTTTTAAGGAAGAAACTGGATCTCCACCTATTTATCAACATTGCTAATCTTTCCTAATTTCACTGGTTCCACCGTCGTTAAGCATAAAACTCTCTTCAAAGACGACACTTTTACTCAGAATAACTCCTTTCTCGGATGGAGACCAAACTCTGTATCGCTTGACACCATCTCTGTAGCCTACAAACACTCATTTCTTCGCTCGAGGCTCTAGTTTACCCTCAGTGACATGATAGTAAACGGCACAACCAAAAACTCTAAGATCAAATTAGTCATCAGGCATACCAAACCACACCTCATAAGGTGTTTTGCAATTTATGTCAGTGTGAGGTCAGCGATATATCAAGTAACATGTTGTAGTCATTGCTACTGCCCAAAACCTCATATCCAATTTTGCATTAAAGAGCATGCACCTTGCTCTCTCTAGTAGAGTCTGATTCATTCTCTCAATTACACCGTTATGTTATGGTGTATGTTTGATTGTATGATGACGAGCAATTCCAACATCCTTGAAGAACCGATCAAACTCAGACGAGCAAAACTCCATACCATTATCAATTCACAAGTTTTTTTTATCTTCTTTCCAGTTTGATTACTAACGTTTTTCGCTCCTTGAAGTTCTTGAAAGCTTCTTTTTTGCGTTTCATGACAACCAACCAAGTCATTCTTGAATAATCATCAAGGATAGGTAAGAAATACATCTGACCTCCTAGAAACTCAACGCTAGACGGACCCCAACAATCCAAATGGATGTAATCAAGTGTTCCTTTTTTCATGTGAATACCTTTTGAAAACTTGCTACAATGTAGCTTCCTAAGGACACAATGCTCATATAAGTCAAGGCTCGTGATCTTATGACCACCAAGAAGATCTTCCTTTGCTAGAATCAACATCCCCCTTTCACTCATATGACCAAGTCTCATATGCCATAATTACTAAGTAATAGCATCCATGTGAACCTCTGAAGATGCAACATAAACAAATCTAGAAACAATAGAACCCTGCATGAAACATAAAGTGACCTTTTTGACACTTTTCAAAATAATATCAGAATCCTTATAGACATTCAGAATTCCAACTTCACCTTTGAAACAAAACCCCTTACTATCCAACATACTCAAGGATATCAAATTCTTAGTAATAAGTGGAACATGTCTGACCTCGTTTTACGTACATAATCTACCTTCATGTGTCCTGATTTTAATTAAGCCAATTCTTACCGCCTTGTAGACATATTTGTTGGCCATGGAAATACCGACACTACTTGCTTATAAGTTTTGAACCAGTACTCCTTGTTCGGACATATGTGATAGGAAGCTCCGGAATCAAGAATCTACACATCAACCTGATAAGTGTGTCCACTAACAGCCAAGGTTATATCCTTATCTGATTTAAAATCATCTTCTACAAAACCTGCAGACCCGGAATCCTACAGTTTATTCTTCTTTGGACATTCGTTCTTCCAATGCCCTTTCTCCTTACAATAGTTGCAGACATCATCTAGCTTATGGACTTTTATTGAAGATGACTTATTGTCCTTCTTTTTCCTGATTTTACTGGTCCCTTGCCTTCACTTGTATATAGACCAAATGCTTGTCCATACTTACATACACCACTTTTATTTACTTTGTGATGTAGCTCTCTTGTATGAAGAGCAGACTTGACGTCTTCTAGAATAATAGGATTTTTTTCCAACAACAAATGACCGGGACAAATAAAAAAAGTCCAAACAAATAACAAGCTAGCCAATAATGGCTACGCAACTTTCAAAGAGTTTTATTGAGGAGTTTCAAGCCATAAATGAACAAATAATAACCAGATTAACAAGATTATTAGGAGGCATAGGGATACGCTACAATACATAGAGTAATGAAACCCTAAGTTATACTTGGCCGCCAAGTATAATACTAGGTCAAATAGTAAATGCCCAAATAAATAAAAAGCTCAATTCAAAACATATCAATAAATATAAATAAAATAAAATAAAATTCATAAGCCCAATACATTAGCTATATATTATAAGCAAGTTTGATTATGCAGCCCATATTGACAAATAGTCATGTGACCCAAATACATTTGTGATTTGAACTTTTAGTTTGGATGTTTAAACAAAAGTTAATTATATTTTGGGGGACTATGTAATACATTATTATATGGATTATCGGAAAATTTAATATATTTCATTTTAAGTATGAAACACAAATACTTTCGTTTGTTAATCGTAAAACTTTAAACACTATAAACAATTATAGGACAAGTGGGATTGGTACCATTCCGATTCCAACTAGGATAGGTCCAGGTGGGATTCATCTAAAAACACGACGTCAAATCCTATCCCTTCTCATATATAATAGCTGAGGCAGAAAGTGAGATTCATCTAAAAACACAAGGTCTGTCCCTTGCCCATCCCTAATTTGTATCGTGCATAAGAGAAATTTCGAAAATTACAATTAACATATATTTATAATATATAAAAAGAAAGAAAAATCATGAGATCCAACTCATCAAATTGATAGTAGGGTGAGAGGGAGAGACTACCAACTAGAGATCCATTTCTATGACTACATTAATTTATTAATATTTCATGTCTCGTATAAGAAAAACAAAGTTACAAGAAACACGTTCATTTATAATAAATATTAAAGTAAGTTAAAATCTATTTATGCTAAATAAATTTGTGAAATCCTAAATTTTAAAACTAAATATTATATAAATTTAACAAGAACACTACAAAGAATATATATATATATATATATATATATATATATATATATCACTTTAAAAAAAAATTATTGTCTGTCTAAATAAAAAAAAAAGTGTTTTGAAAAGGTTCTCTATATAATATAATATAGTGTGATATTTATGATATTCAATTGAATATACCTTTTTAACCGTTTTAAGATTTTATATATATTTTTAAAGAAGGACAAATCAATCCATATAATTACTAAAGTGACATAATCTTATTAACAAATAATATTATATCATTAATTTAACATTAAATGATAAGCAATAAGTCATAAGTATGAAGTAATACGACATAACAATTTCATGGAGTTGTTTGTTTGTTATATATCCAAGATATTTTCTTTCACTATAAGACGCCTTCAACAAAATCGACGGTCGAAATCATAATGCAAACCCAACATGCATATTCAGGTTCATCGATTTTTTTTTTTTAACGTTTGATTCTTTGAATTTGTTTGCAAAATCACATCAAGTCAAGTCAACAACAATTTTTCAATCTAATTAACCAACTCCATTAATTTGACAAAATAACATCAAATCGAAAGATACCTTTATTTTCAAAAAATCATTAAGAAATATCAACAAGAGCAATGTTTACGGTATAAGGAGGGAAGTTATAATGAAAATAAAATGGATTTAATCTGCCACTGAAGTAAAACGAGAGGCATTTCAACTATAACGAGAGGGAAGTTATGATGTCCAACTTCAATAGCATGCAGTTCAGGTGTCAAGGGATCAAGCAAATATAAAACATGCTTTCTAATACCTTCCCTCTCATCAGGTATCATTCAAAAGCGCAAAATCAGATATCCATGCAGGAAAGCCTTCCTGAGTTAAGTTGGCTGCAATGGGCTTATAATCAAATATATGCGAGTTACGAGATGTCCATCCATCCATGCACATAGGATAAATTCACTCAACATATCCCTACGTACAAAGATTTTTAACCAAATCTCTGACATAGGCAAGATTGGATGGAGCCTGAGAACATTTGATACATTGAGAAGAATCAACACTCCTTCGTCCGTAAAGATACGAGATCAAATGTACTATATTCGGGTATTAAATTTACAGATACTGCATCTGTTTTGGTCAGTGAGAATAGGGCATTGAGGAGCTTTTGTGTGCTACCTCACTACATAATTGTCACAACCTAGTTAGTTCTGTTGGGGAAAATCCGTGTTTTCCGACTCACTCCGAGTATACATAAACGGGTAATTTATTGCGCACTCACACTCGTACAACAACCTCACTTACAAGTTCTATTAGAAGCCTTATTACTCTCTTCTTTTTTGGAGTTACACAAATGAGGGGTGACCTCCCTATTTATAGTCATCTCCACCTCCTCTACGGGAAGGTTCTAGAACTCGATAACTCCTAGATTATTCCGGAGCCTTCTCACCTAATCCTATACAAGTCTAGAACTCTCCGTAGATTTCTAGTCTAGTCTACAAAGTTCCGTCGAGTTCTAGATGTTTTCGTCATCTTCCGGGTATATCCGCATCCTTCTGGGAGGTTCCGCCACCTTCCAGAGTATCCCGCACCATTCCAGAAAATTCCACCGACTTCCGGAAAATTCCACATCCTTCCGAAATAACCCATTATCATAATATTTTTATTGAAAATATGAATTAGTCTAACAAGTTCAATAGCAGCAAAGTCTTGACTATGAGAATTACCTCTTTCTTCGTAGGTCTTGAGGGAAATTTTCCCACACGTTCATCCATATCAAAAAGGAGTACACCCATCAAAGCGGGTCAAGCCAAGGTTTCATGAATGCATAAAGGAACGGTCCAAGAAAAAGAAACAGCTTGTGGACCAATGAAGGCTCAAGTGTGAGTCTCGTAAGTAATTACAAAGACCCACAATTTTTTGAACCGGAAGTTAGCTTAAACCATAAATCAATATATCTACTAGCCCTTTATAGCATTGTGCTTCCAACCATATATATATATATATATATATATATATATATATATATATATATATATATATATATATATATATATATATATATATATATATATATATATTCGGGTTAGTTTCCGGCGAGACCATGTATTACGGTAAGAAATAAAAACACTTAAAGTTCGTCGGATTAAAACACGGACGTCTATAATTGATCAGCTATCACTGATATAAATTTACTATAATAGTCGTGATTATGATAACATATATAATCGGATACAATATTCGTGATTATATGAAAACTAAGAGTATCGTTCTCTTCGTATGAGATTTCATGTTTCGCCAGATATCATTCAATATTGAATAATCGTAATATGTTTCGGATCAATTGTGCAAGAGTAATCGTTAAACTAATTTTATTACAATAGTCGTTCTTAGTTCCTATTTTGGTGTGTACGTTCAATTTATTTTGCAAGATTCAATTTGCGTGCACAATTGCACTTTTAATTTGCTTTGCACGTTTAAGCTCCTTACATTTGGTTCAACTTGCATGAAACGTATTGCACATTTAGGTTCAATCCTGCATTCTTTTAATATGTTACATATGACATCGTAGTCATGAAAATTTGTAAGACATATGATGAATTTTTCGTGCCACCTGAATATCAAATGTGCACATATATGTTTTAGGTTCATATTATATTAAGATAATAATAAAATCTAGTGATAAATTAATAAGTTAAATATATTACTTAACTACTAAAGAAACGGGTGAATATAATATTAAATACCGTCTTAATATACTAACATTTCATATATGTCGAATGAATTAGATCTTACGGTCTAAATCTGTTTTTATTTATTACCGTAACACATGTTCTTATCCAATCATTTTCCTATATACTAGCTGGAAAATCAAGAGTCGTTGATACCTCGGATCCAACATGTTACCTCTCGGGGGCTGAACGCGGTAATGTTGCATTGTGCATATTCACTAGCATGACATTGTTTTAAATGACTTTTTGGAGAAATTAAATTGCCACCAAGCAACTCCTTTCATTCGTGAGTTTTCCGGTCATTGCTTGTTAAACAATGTCCGATTCATTTTTTATACCTCTTGTCAACTTTTGATCACTTACTATATTTTATAGTTCAAACCCTCTATATAGCATGACGCCGATAGTGTTGTTAGAGAATACACAACTAGTAGTTCATGAGGGAGGGTTAAAAATACATCTTGATTAGGGGTTGCACTTTTGAACTGATTCGGACCGATTTACCGAGGATACTTGTCCTAAATGCTTATACATTAATCCTATTATAGGTAACATCTTCACCTTGACGTTGATGCTTCAAATTGATGTTTGTGATACTATTTTACATTGTTGTTCTATCTCGTAGACAAATTTTAGGATAATTGTTAGGAATGCTTCGATCAATTGAACAATTATAAGGTTTATCTTACCTGCTTGATTTGCGCGGGGTATGAGACCCCTTGTTGTATCAAGAGATAATATAATGGCTTTCACAACTAATTACTAACTACATATGTTTTCACTTCTTTTGGATGATTCCGGATCTTGCTTGTCACATTTTATAATTTGGCCATCAAAACGAAAAGCGTGGAGTACATGTCGTTTTACTTATCTTTATCAATCTTCTCGATGAGCACGTCATTTTGTTTATACTGAGTCTTTGATGATCCCTTTGTAAATGTAAGCCATCTTATATCCATTCTACGTGTGGATAAGTGATAATCCATGCTTGTCCATAAAATTGTTGTTTCTTCTCATGTGTTTCTAAGTTCTAAATGAAATTGGATTTGTTCTAGGGTGTGTATAGTTGGTGTGGTATGCTTACTACAAGAACATATGAATTGAAAATAGTACAGTACCATTAATCGTTACATATTCATAATTTGTTCTTGGGCCAGCCAAGTTACAACTTATTTTCCCAACAACATGGTTTTCATTTGTTCTTTGTGAATTATTGATCTCATGGAAAACCTGAAGATGATCTTGGGACCTTCTCTATAGGAATTCTTTCTATTCATGCTTTTTCTTGAGGGGTTGTTATGGATTTTGAGTAGAGTGCCATATTATTTATATATATATATATATATATATATTATTAAAAAATTTGTGTTGGGGTGTTAATGGTAATTTGTATGCTCGGCGGTGAATAGAAAAATTGATTTTTTAGAGATCTTTCGCGATACCAAGTATGTTCCAATCTATTTTGACTATCATTGTTAAAGCTCAAAACTGAACCAAAATGAAATTAAAAGAACACACAAATAGCGAAATGCATTGAAAATATAAAAGGATACTAACCATGTTGTCGGTAGAAAGCATACAATCCTAATTTTCCATAGCCTAATTTTCCATTCAATTGCAACACAAATCTAGATCTCTAATATCAAGTGAAATAGGAGTACCGGTTGTTTTGGTCTTTGTTAGTGAAGAAAAGATATACAAGAGCTTAATTTCTTGAAAAATCTCGAGTAGTTAGGTTCTTTTAGAATAACTTGAGTGAGAATCATTTATAAATAAGATTGAGGGTTTCGTTTTGTTGGAACTTGACATGTGCGTGATTTTAAGCTCTTCTACCGTTCTCGGTGTATGTTTAGAGTCATGTCCATATCGCCGTCGTGGTGGAGTGTGTTTATGACGCTTCTTCTTGAAATATACGGGCATGTCTATTCGACTTGTAAGCCGTAAGCAAAATGATTTGATTAATTAGAATATCTACATTTCAACTCTCGTTCTTGTTCGTATATCTTGGATTTTGAAACTTGCTATTAGATTATGCTTTTTCTAACATATGCTTTTACTATTATACATTGATTATAATGTCTGTTTATCCTCCATGGTAAACAATTTATTCCAGTTGTTGATGACACTCAAGCAAGGCAGTATTCGCCAAGCTACATTTGTCATTTGTTAATCTGTTATGTGTCAATATTTACCTTATTTAGCGCCTATGAATTTAGTTATCCAAATTGGATATTCGGAATACTTGAAATCTAAAAAATAAAACTTGGTAAAATGATACTTGTTATCGACAAAAACTAAATTGGGAATTTAATTTATAAGCAATTTGTACACAAAAAAATTGTAGACTACAACATACAAGAGGATTAAACAAATTAGTTTTGTGATTCTGCATTGTTTTGGGGTTGGTTCTAACTCTTCTCTGCATCCGCCACGCTTCTTCGTTGTCCCTAATTTTGCTAAGTACAACACAAGACAAAATGGCGTAGCCTTTCCAAATGAACTATCAATAAATCAAATAAAAATAACCTTGCTAGTCAACTGCGGAACCGTAAGCACAAAGACAAGTGCAACAGAAGGTGCATTCTTGACATTAAAATGTGACCGAGATAATCACTCTTTTCATCTACATCTTTTCCGACTCGACTATGCTATACTTCCGTTACCTCCCCGTCTCTACATACACCCACGTCTATCACCATCTTTTGCGGATCCTTTGTACTCTTAACCCTGCAACAATTCCTCCTAGGCGACTGGAGGAATACAACCACAACATCAGAATCTACACGCTTACAGTATATATACGGATATATAAAAAACGTAACAACTTACCCGTTCCCACAATTGCGGATCGGGCACCTTTTGAACAATGATCGTTTCGAGGACAGCAGGGTCTTCAATCTTCCACTTGCAGATAGGTTGAGGCAATGGGTGTCGTTTGTACTCGCTCATGGTCTTGTTCGTACTCGAGTACGTATTCAACTTCTCAAAGTAGAAGACATAGGGTTTTTGACACGGGTTTCTAGCAACGGGTCGGGTATTAAAAGCATAGGCTGTGTAATCGGCTCGTTTGTACCAATTCAAGAAGGTTCTCGTCGGCATCTCCATCTCCCGGGGTGAGAGGATTCCTTTAATGATCTGGACAGCATAACCCCATGAGACAGAGATGGTCCATTGCCTGGCTCGGTCATAGCAGATGGATTGTTGCATTAGCCCTGCTGAATCAATCTTCATCGGGTGGAGTAGCCGTTTGAGGGCTTCCACTCGGGTTACACCTGGAAAGACGGGCTCTACCACGTCCAAGTGGTGAAGGGAGACCAGTGGTGTTACTGGATGGGCTCCTAACAGTCCAAGCAAACTACCGTATACGTCGTACTGTTCAATATATCACACATCAAGTTACATTTCAATCTACTCCAAAGACTACAAAGATTAGTGGAAAACATGTGGGGTTTCGAATAATTTATCGTGCATTTTTGTTTAATGTTAACTACTAACTTTCATTAGCTACATCTCATGCCAATTGGTCCAACTACTCTAAGTGCCGTAATTATAATGCTAAGAACACAAATAATTAAGCATTGCACTTATTAGCTCAACCTACCAACTACATAGCACATACAGCGAACTCTAGATAGTAAACCTAACAAAGATAATTACAGTAGTTATCTTGCTAATTATGCAATTTATCGAATCCCATAACAGAAATCAGTTGAGTTTTTATTGCACTGAACTAGACGCGAAATTTAATGTAATTTGTACCCTCAACAAAGTAGCAGTAAATGCACTTCGCTTTGTTGCAAAAGTCATATAAATGGGGTACAACTCTTTTCAAAGTATATACAAGTGTCAATCATGCACCCATAACCCACGATAATGTAGATTAGTTCAACTACAAAGACATATCGCCAAACCCAGACTTACCAAAGTAGTCAAAACAATTGGAAACAGAAACACCCACAATAGTAAAAGCAAAAACACAACCTCTCACATGCAAAACAGAGAAAACAGGGGAAAGAACGAAACAGAGTATCAAGGTTAAAAATAAAATAGAAAAAAATAAAATAATAATTCATCATCACCTGGTGGAAACCGAGCTCCTTGGTGAGAGGTACACCCAATTCAGCCATACAAGCTTGAATTCGATCATCCGACCCGTACAAATGTGGATACCTTTGAATACACCGATCCTGCATTTTTGCTAGAGCTAAAGCCAATGGATAGCTGATAGCGAATCCTCCACCACCATAAGCCATGGCGTAAGAGAAATAAATGTTTTGCAAATGGCTCTCGGAAGAGCTACCAATATAATAGTACTGATTATGATCGTATTTCGAAAGAACCCTAACGAGATTCTCGGTAACGAAAACAGTGTCATCGTCACCAAGGACGAACCAGCGCACGTCCTTCATCCCTAAACGCAGCGTTTCGGATACTATTCGTGAGATCCGAATTGCGGATCGGTGCCCCTGTTTGTTTGCATACGCGAACTTGGTTGTGTCACCGGAGATCTGAACCGGTGGCAGCCGTTTTGCGTCGCCCGCAGCCGCGAGAACCGGACTGTCTAGCCAGACTGCTCCTCGCATTCCGATTTCCGGTTTGTACCAGAGCTTGATGTATTCTTTACGTTTCTCCCATAGCGTCGAAGAAGCCGCAATGCCGAAGACTATATGAGAAATGTTCGTCGGTGGAGGCGTCTCCGGCACAGGAGGAGCGAGGATCGAACTCGAATTCGAATTAAAGTCCGAATTGTTGTCGTCCAGTGTCGATTCGGAGGAATTCCTAGGGTTTCTGGAGGTGGTGGAGAGAATTCGCGGTTGTGAGGCGAAGTTGATGTCATTGGATTCAGAGTGGGTATCGCAGTAATGACGGTGAGAGACGAGTCTAACGGTGTAGAGAACGTACGTAACCGAGATGAAGAGGATAAGCCATAACATGAGCTTAGAAGCGCCTCTAGAATGGGGGCTAACAGGGGAAGCGGTGGGGGTGCTACGCACCTGATCCCAGCCGGAAAGCTTATCGGAATCCTTCAAAGAAGCTTTCATGGCGGTAGCGAAGAGATTACAACGAAAGAGATCCCCGAATATCGTGCCCTGTTTTTTCTTGCCTATTCTTCTTCTACCTCCCTCCCCTTTTCTCTGTCCAGTTTTAGGCACCCTTTTTGTATATCAATAAATATTTTGCTATTTTTTCATCGGCTCAAAATCTGAAGCCATAATCAAAGAGAATGATTGGAATGGGGGTGATGGTGAAGGAGCAGGTGTGAAATTGTGGGTTTGGATGGGCTTATGTGTTGAGGAGAACCCAGATCTGTAGCTGTAATAATTGGAAGAGAAGGATAACAATTATTGAGAAGAAATTAAAGGGATAATAATGAAGATTAAAGAAGAAGAGAGAAGAAAAAAGAGGGGATGGTGTTTGTCGCAGGCGAGGAGAAGAAGAGGTGAGAGATCAGAGATGAGAGAAGAACGCATGGCTGCCACTTTGCTGCTTTTCCTCAAATCCTTTTATGGAAGTCCCTCTGATTTTTTACGGGAGATATATAATATATAAATTATTTTATCTAGATACTAATAACACAAGTTTATCTATATCAATTATTTTAACTGAATTTGATTACGATGATCTTTGTTAATTTATTTTATTGTTTTAATCTATCCAAATAATTCTGGATCACATTTTAGTTATAATCATTTTATGTGTAATCTTTGATTTCCTACTTGTTTATCACGTAAAATTGATTAGCCTGAAAGCTTATATAAATAAATAAAAGTATAAAATAATGAATGTGATATTCGGTCTTATTAGTTTAATATATGAAATAAGATTGTTATTTACTTCGATATTGGGTGCATACTTATTAATTTAATATATGAAATAAGATTGTTATCTACTTCGATATTGGGTGCATTCGGCAAGAGTGAATTATGAGAATTATGGAGATCAAAATTATGAAAAGTTATAGATTTATTTATTTATTTATAATTTTTTTAACCTTGCATAGATTATTTAAAGAACCTCAGTTGTGTAGATATGATTAGAGATTCGTTAAATATAAGTAAATTAGTATTTTATTATGATTTTACCTAATCATATTCATAATTCATTGAAGAGGGAATCTAACCCGTTATAGATATACGTATATATCTGCATATCACTGATAACTATTTTACATAACTATTTACGTAGAGAACGCAAATACAATTATTGACATGGACTGCTCCATATGACAAAATATAGGATGTTCATGACGTAAAATAAAATAAATAAATAAATAAAACTTTTGAAATAGTCGTCTTGTTTGACTGGTGTAGTGTAGATGATAAACAACTCTTGACCTATGACATGCATATTTTATCATACCACGTGTCATATATATTTTGCACAATTTATATCCTATTTCAGTTTGTTATACGTAGGGTTAAGTAAGACTCTGTCGGTTCAGATGAACCGAACCCAAATCAACAGTTTTGGGTCTAACCGATTATTACGTTCGACTAGCGGTTCACATATTATAGGTTTTCGGTTTTCGGTTCGGTTGGTAAATCGAACCGAAAACCGACGGTTTGAACCATATTAAAAAATAAAGTGATCTCCTTCTTAGGGTTAAGGTTTTAAAGAACACAATGCCGCAACATTGTTCTGAGTCGTCAAGACGAGAAGAGAGATCGGAGATTTCGCTTTCAAAAGAAAGAAACAAAAGTGTGACTCCTACCCTCCTTCTCCCGGGCTCATACGAGGACAATTCTGACTAGGAGAGCACAAGGGCGATAACGACTTTGCTAGGAGACGACGACAGTGAGGGATACGGCGAGGACGGAGACTATTGGACTGGGAGGAAGAACGATGAGTCGATGACGATTGGATCTGGATCTATTTTGTTCTCGATTGTCCGTTTGTTTTACATTTCTTTTCTTCCTTGCTTCTTTGATTCTTTCTCAGGTTTGAAATCTCTAGCTTTGTAATCCGTTTCGGATTGGTTTATTTGAATCTTTCGATTTTGGACCTGATTCTCAGTTTGTAAACTTTAAAGCTGCTTATGTATTATTACAATATATAATTTAATCTTAGGGTAAGGGTTTGTTTGAATCTTTGGATTTGTATTCTTACTTTTGAATCTTTGGAATTGGATCCGAAGTATGAACGATTTTCTGAATTGGAATGTAATCTTAGGTTAAAGTTCTTGTATTCAACATTTTTCAACATTTAAACGATAGTCTAAATTTTTCGGTTCAACCGGAAATCGAACCGAAAATTTTCGGTATGAACCTAAACCGAACCGAGGTCTTCGGTTTAGGGTTTATCGATTTTTCTTTTTCGGTTCGAGTCGATTTTCGGTCGGTTCGGTTCGTTTTTCAATTGATGCTCAATCCTAATTTATTGTTCTTAACAAAATTAGTTTTAAGAAAATGTGTGAATGATTTTTTTTGAACTCATGCGAATGTTATTTTAGTTTGTTATCAATACAAAATATTTGTTTTAACAAAATCGCGAACACTGTAAGCACAACTTTGAATGTATGTAGACAACAAAGTCAATATTGACAGATGGGAATATCAATCATGAACCCAAAAACCCTTTTTCTCCAAAACAAAAACGCGCCTTTCACGCGTTTAAGACCGCCCTTCTCCCACCCCAAAACCTTAAATCAAAACTATTTCTTCACAAAGATGCTCGCCACCAGCTCCAAGTTTGGCCGTAGGTTATGGATCTCGGCTCTTCAATGGGTGTGTTGGCCTCCCTTCCATCAACCGGGATACGTTTAAAAAAGGACACCTTGAATTCTTGAGAACTTTCTTCATGTACATGTGGATCCACTCTTTCGAATACTTGAGGATGGTATGGAATAGTAATCTTGTTGGTTATCCCATAATTGAATGACAACAACTTTCGATCAAGGAGAAGCTTCAATCTAACCTTAGGAGGTTCCTTCGGAACTGCCCTCTAGCTTTTTGGTGCATCACGACTAGGATGGAAGACTTCGTGACAGCTTTATGAGAATCTCGGCCAAGATTGGGACGGGGGAGGCCGAGATTTTCCTTCTGTGATGGGATCTCGGTCGAGATGGCTATGATCTCGGACGAGATGCCAACTTTCTGTTTCGAAATCTCAGTCTAGATAGCAGTGATCTCGGCCGAGATGGGAGCGAGATTTTCCGAGTATTCGTCTTCTTTCGTCAACTCTTCGTCCTCGACTTTGGTGTTGACGGGAAGGACACTCAATTATTCAATTTCCTTGGTGCATACGTCCTCCGGACGAACCTCTTCCTTGGGAGTTAAGTTCTTATAAAGCTTGTCAAGTCTTTCCATCAATTTTTCGCACCTCAAGTTAAATTCTTCCTCTGAGCATTGCTATAGAGGTTGCGTTTGAGGCTGTTGGGGCGTGAGAGTATCGCCAAAAGGATTGTAAATGTAATTGTCATGCTACCTCCAAGAATTAAACTCGTCATTCCTGGTCATTCTGTACCTGGAGAATACAAAGACGAAAAAAAAAAACGAGATCAAAAGTAACAAGAAATATCTACACTATAAAAAATCAAAGCACACAGATCAAACTTTCCCAGTCCCCGACAACGGCGCCAAAAACTTGTTCGCTGGTTTCGCACCCCTATAAATCCATGTCAATAGTGACAAAGACTCAAAGGGTAGCAAAACACGATGGGGAAAAGCTTTAAATTTATAACTTGTAAATAATTCCCCTAGATAACGACGAACCCACAATGTATGGATTGTACGAAGTAGGACAAGTATTCCAGGGTCGAACACAAAGACTGGGAGGATTAATCTGCAACAGTGATTAAGGATAGGATAGATCTAGACTAAGAAAGAGGTTGGGAAATATAAGGGAGAGAAATCAAATGTTTTTGAAAAGGATTTTTGTTTTGTTCTCAATTGAATGTCACCTTCAATCAAGAACAGGTTTAATAAAAAAAAAGTAAATAAAAGATAATCAAATTATAGGGAAGAAAAATGGATTCCAAGGGTTCAAGATCATTGTTTATGACATATGGACTCAAGATTACTCATAAGGATATATGGTAGAAAAGCAACAGGATGAACGTTTCTAAGTTGATGGTCTATTACCGGGTAAGTATCAAGATCATCTAGTTCCAATTCTAACTACCTATTATTGGGTAACTCTCAAGGTATCTAAGGAGGAAAATTAACTACAAACCAGATTATCTAACTAAGGATCAATTAAACCTTTACCGGGTATGTCTCGGGAATTACAATTTAACATCCAACTATTTTATAATTTAACATCCAACTATTTTATTTTCCTAAGATTCTCATATCCTCAACTATATAATATCATCTAAAACATATTAAAAATATAACGGTAAAAGAAGAGGTTAAGATACCTAACGATGTTTCCGAAACCAGCTACTTGTAACAACACTTTCCTGAAACTGGACACTAACATTGGTCGGGGTTCGAGTCTTCCGGGTAGCAAGTGAGGCCGGCCCTCAAGGAACCTAGAGGCTCAGGGTTTGAACCTCCTTGAGAGCACACGGGCGGAGCAAAGCAAGGACGGAGATATGGGGGTTTGAAACCCACGGAGTGCAAGATTTTGTGCAAAAGAATGGTGGAGGTTTGCGTTGGGAAAATGTCCAGTTTCGTCTTCACGTTTCTAGGACTAATGTCGGTCTTTCAATGTCGGCATTAATGGTGCTCTCATTCAACGCCGGCTTCAATGCGTCCTCTTCAATGCCTACTTCAATGCTCCCTCTTCAATGCCGGCTTCAATGTTCCCTCTTCAATACCTAGTACTTAATGGTTTGACGAGGAAGGAGAAGGGTTGCTTGGTGAGGTAAGAGGCCGGCGACTTGTGGGCTTGAGGAAGGAGGAGTGTTAGGCCCACGTAATGTATTAGTGAAATATAGGTCTAAGAGATGTGTATTAGTTTAAACCGATTATGTTCGGGTTTTTATTTATTTAAATAATCCGGTAACTCGACTCGGGCTTTTGAGATTAAAAAAAAAATGGGGTCTTACATCAGTCCCCCTTAAAATAAGTTTCTTCCCGAAACTTAAAACAATTTATGGGCGTCTCAGGGTCCGCATACTTGAGGTGTATCATATCCTATCCTTGAAGGCGTTTATACTTTCTAATTCTACACATCAAAGAGTATAATCTAACACACCATGACATGAAACAATCAAATGGATCGACAATCAAGTATACTAGTAGTTACACATCAAAACACTCAACACATAGGTATAAGTCTAAGACTAACTCGTCAGATGTAAAGTCGACACTAGCTTTGCCTACTGCTCGGGTAAGAGCTCCTAATACTATCCTCAATCTTCCAGATAGCTTCATTAATTCCCCGTCAAGACCACTAAATCTTCCGCATTGGAATCTCCTTAGACTGCATCGTCTAACACTCCTCTCTAAAACCTCTATTGGATACTATGCGAAGGTATGATCTGGCTTAATGGCCAAGCCCTCGTTACTGATCATATGGTTCGGATCTGGTATGTACTCCCTCAGCTAAGACACGTGAAACTCTGGATGAACGCTCTCTAATGCGGGTGGGAGTGCTACTTTGTAAGCCACCTCTCCCACGATCGCTCTAAGATCTCGAATGGTCCGACATATCGGGGACTCAACTTCTCCTTAACGTTTGACGCCTCGCGTTGGAGAAACTCTTAGCCGAACATGGGAGCTGATTTAAAAGTCTAAGGGTCGATGTCTCTTGTCGGCGAAGGATTTCTGACGACTCTGTGCTGCTAGCATACACTCCCGAATCAAGCCTACCCGTCCATATAATGCCTCATGAGGAGTGGTGAAGATTCTTTTATTTTCCTAAACACTATTTTTCGCACCAACTTTGCAAGCTCATAACTTTAAATCTAACCGTTGGATCTTTCCCAAATTTTAACACAATAAACTACATATTCTCAACTACAACATATCACAATTTTAATGGTGAAAGTTAAGTTTAGAGTACCTATTTTGGATCTTGAAATAGGCTGCTCAATTGGAATTTTTGGAAAATTGCTCCAAGACCAACACGTCAATAGTTCGAAACCTGCGAGCGGCTTGATTCGAGGGAAAGTACAGGATCACGAGAACTTGATTTTGAATCCTATATATAGAAAAAGACACTTAATTCAACCAATCTCTTCAACACCTACAAAGAACGATTGGAAGGAAGGGAGAGAAGAAGCAAAAGGTTCACCACAAGTGCCGGTCTTGGTTCGTTCGTCAAGGCTTCCGGTGTAAAAGCCTTAGTCTTTCGGACCGATATTGGACCTTAGCCGAGATTGGCTTTTGCGGAGATTGGTCTTTCCGCACCCGCGGGCATGACTGCCGCTTCTGCGGGTTTCCCCCCCTGCAGTTTCCGGCGGCTGCAGCCGGTTTTGTTGACTTCTTTGACCCGTGCTTTACCCTTTGCTTACTTCTTCCTTTCCCTTGGCCGATCAAGGGTTCTTCTTCACTTCTCTTCCTCAGTTCCTACGTCCTTCTTGCTTCTTCATCCCTTCCTTTGATCTTGTTCTTGTTCTCCTTGGAGTTTTGCTTGAAAGTTGTGCTTTGTGGTTGATGATGATGCTAGTGATGTGTATGCTGAGCTTGGAAGCTAGCTACTGATATGTGTGACCTATCCCTGTAGCCTAGGATCTTCAGTAGTGGTGAGTTCTTGCTTCTTCTCCTTCTCTTCTTCTTTGTTTCCATCTCTTTAGCTTAGGATTAGATGTTTGGACATAGGATGATGTTGGAATGTGTATGGTGTTGCATGTGTGTGAATTTGGATGAGAGAAGACGTGATTTGATCACGTGAAGAGCCAAAGAGAAGCCGCGGGTTCACGTTCTGCACAGACGCCGCCCCCGCCCCCGCGCCTAGAAGCCGCCGCCCCTGCGAAAACCATGCCGCAGCGCCAGCGCCTTGCCTGCGTTCCGTGTCACCGCGCCTACGGCTGATCCCTGCTGCGCCTGCGGGTTACCTGTTCCGCTCCTGCGTCCCTTGATCACGCAGGTGCGTTTTGTCCCGGGACTACCTATAGTAAGGTAGCTCCTTTCCTTTCCTAGTATAAGGGAACTAGTACCATGCTAGGTATCGGATGATGATGAGTATGTTATAGATATGCCGGTTACGGCTTTGAGGTTTACGAGTTGGATATGATCCTTATGGATCCCTTGGGTCTAGGTGTGACCCCTTTGTGTGATAGGAGTTTGATATATGTATGTATGCCTTGTATAGGCCGTTTGTTCTCTAGTTTGGAGTGGACTTGAGTGAGAGATGATCGTAGTGATACGACTTCTGAGATTGAGGTAAGTCCATAGGACTTACTTTGTGGAGGGATTTTCTTTGATTGCCCGTCCACTGACGAGTTTGCTGCGGAAGACTACCAGATTTGTGTGGTCTGATCAGTGCATGCAGAGTTTTAAGGAGTTGAAGAGGTGTTTGACTTCTGCTCCTATTTTGGCACAACCAGAGGGTACTGAGGATTTTGTGGTATAAAGTGATGCATCCAAGCTAGGCTTGAGATGTGTTTTGATGCAACGAGGCAGAGTTATTGCTTATGCGTCTCGACAGCTAAAGACGTATGAGGAGAACTACCCGACTCATGATCTGGAGTTGGCAGCGGTAGTTCATGCATTGAAGATCTAGAGACATTACCTATATGGTGCTACGTGTCAGATCTTCACATACCATAAGAGTCTGAAGTATATTTTCACGCAGCGGGAATTGAATAACCGCCAGCGTAGGTGGCTCGAGCTGATCAATGACTTTGATTTAGAGATTTTGTACCATCCAGGAAAGGCGAACGTTGTCGCCGACGCCCTGAGCAGGAAGACGCCTCGAGAGCAGGCGATTGCGAGATTGACCGTACAGTCTCAGCTACAGAGAGACCTGATTTGGTTAGAGTTGGACATCCAGTTTCCTGATGAGGATGCTCAGCTGCGTACTTTAGAGGTCCTTCTTGATCTGTTGGGAGAGATCCAATAGAAGCAGGAGACCTGCCCGACATTGATGAGGATACGAGATAGGATGTCTCGGGATGAGGCACCACAATTCCTGCTAGGAGCAGATGGAGTTTTGAGACTCTGCGGTCGCGTCTGTGTACCTGCTTAGACAAACGATTTTACAAGAGGCTCACTGTACACCTTACTCTGTATATCCAGGTACGAGTAAGATGTATCAGGACTTGAGACGTATATATTGGTGGGGAGGGCTGAAGCCCGATGTGGCCAGATTTGTGGCACAGTGTGCGACCTGTCAGCAGGTCAAGATAGAGCATTTCAGACCTGGAGGTGAGCTCCATCCACTTCCTGTTCCACAGAGAAAGTGGGAGGACGTCACCATGGATTTTGTGATTGGGCTGAGACTGAGCCGGAGTTTTGATGTCATCTGGGTTATTGTGGACAGATTGACGAAGACGGCACGTTTCATTCCTATTAGGGAAACGTGGCCGGTGAGCAGATTAGCTGAGGAGTACACTAGGCAGATAGTGAGATTCCATGGTGTACCGAGGACGATCGTCTCAGACAGAGATGGACGATTTACCTCGAGGTTTTGGCAGCAAATTCAAACTGCCCTGGGGACGAGTTTGCACTTCACGATTGCGTTCCATCCTCAGACAGATGGTCAGTCAGGGAGGACCATTCAGACGTTGGAGGATATGCTGCGAGCTTGTGTGTTGGATTGGGGACAAGTGTGGACGGATCATCTCCCACTTGTTGAGTTCTCATACAACAACAGCTGACATGCATCTATTGGGATGGCCCCATATGAGGCACTATATGGACATAGATGTCGTACCCCGTTATGCTGGGATGAGCAGAGCAGTATTAGTGGTTTGGCACCTGATCAGATTCAGGATGATATGGCTTGAGTAGCACTGATTAGAGAGAAGATGTTGACCGCTCAAAGCCGTCAGAAGTCTTATGCTGATAGGAGGCGTAGACCCCTAGAGTTCAGGGTTGGAGCCCATGTGTGATTGAGAGTGTCCCCGACACGAGGTGTTAGGCATTTTGGCATTAAGGGGAAGTTGAGCCCCCGATATGTCGGACCGTTCGAGATTCTAGATCGGGTTGGGAGTTCAGCTTACATATTAGCCTTGCCTGCGAGATTAGATGGTGTTCACCCTGTATTTCATGTGTCTCAGCTGAGGGAGTACATACCAGATCCGAGACACATTGTGAGCTATGATGATTTGGTGGTTGAGTCGGACCACACGTTTGTTGAGCATCCTATTGCAGTCCTAGAGCGAGGTATGATACGCCTGCGTTCGAAGGACATTCCTATGTTGAGGATACAGTGGTCGAGACGAGGACCCGAGGAGGCTACATGGGAGACTGAGGATAATATCCAGAGGAACTATCCAGAGTTCTATGCCGAGATAGGTGCACCAGTAGGATCACCGAGTAGATCTTAGTACTAGCTTGGTGAGTCTTATGTGCTTACATGCTTATATGTTATGATGTGTTTATTTCATGCTAGCATTGATGTGATTATGATCTTATTAGATCTTGTGGTGCTAGTATGATTCTTGTTTATAGCTGGAGATGGTTCTTTCCTCCATGCTATTGTGATATGATAGGTTTAGCTGGAGATGGTTATTTCCTCCATGCTATTTTGATGGACATAGTAGTGCTGAAGATGTTCTTCCTCCATGCCTTTCTGTTATGGATATGATACGGCTAGAGATGTGATTCCTCTATGCCTTGTGATATGTTTGTGGTTTGGCTAGAGACGGTTTTCCTCTATGCCCTGAATAGTATAGTTTGCTGCTGGAGTTGATGAGTTCCTCCATGCTTATGTTGAGGTTATAGAGAGAGGTGTACCTCGGCTTATAAGTCCGAGTGATTTTAGGACTTTGCAAGTTTTGGGACGAAACTTGTTTTTAGGGGGGGTGAGATGTAAGAGCCTTAGTCTTTCGGACCGAGATTGGACCTTAGCCGAGATTGGTCTTTCCGCACCCGCGGGCATGATTGTCGCTCCTGCGGGTTTCCCCCCTGCGGCTCAGGGAACCGCCCCTGCGGTTTCCGGCGGCTGCAACCGGTTTTGTTGACTTATTTGACCCGTGCTTCACCCTTTGCTTACTTCTTCCTTTCCCTTGGCTGATCACGGGTTCTTCTTCACTTCTCTTCCTCAGTTCCTACGTCCTTCTTGCTTCTTCATCCCTTCCTTTGATATTGTTCTTGTTCTCCTTGGAGTTTTGCTTGAAAGTTGTGCTTTGTGGTTGATGATGATGCTAGTGATGTGTATGCTGATCTTGGAAGCCAGCTACTGATGTGTGTGACCTCTCCTTGCAGCCTAGGATCTTCAGTAGTGTTGAGTTCTTGCTTTTTCTCCTTCTCTTCTTCTTTGTTTTCATCTCTTTAGCTTAGGATTAGATGTTTGGACATAGGATGATGTTGGAATGTGTATGGTGTTGCATGTGTGTGAATTTGGATGAGAGAAGACGTGATTTGATCACGTGAAGAGCCAAAAAGAAGCCGCGGGTTCACGTTCTGCACAGACGCCACCCCGCGCCTAGAAGCCGCCGCCCCTGCGGAAGCCGTGCCGCAGCGCCAGCGCCAAAGTCTTGCCTGTGTTCCGTGTCACCGCGCCTGCGGCTGATCCCTGCTGCGCCTGCGGGTTACCTGTTCCGCTCCTTCGTCCCTTGATCACGCAGGTGCGTTTTGTCCCGGGACTACCTATAGTAAGGTACCTCCTTTCCTTTCCTAGTATGAGGGAACTAGTACCATGCTAGGTATCGGATGATGATGAGTATGTTATAGATATGCCGGTTACGGCTTTGAGGTTTACGAGTTGGATATGATCCTTATTGTTCATTGGGTCTAGGTGTGACCCCTTTGTGTGATAGGAGTTTGATATATGTATGTATGCCTTGTATAGGCCGTTTGTCCTCCAGTTTGGAGTGGACCTGAGTGAGAGCTGATCGTAGTGATATGGCTTCTGAGATTGAGGTAAGTCCATATGACTTACTTAGCTGTCATCCTTATATTGGATGTGTGCATGAGTGGTGTTTGTTATATGTTTTATATCATGCGTTATGATGGTCACCGACCTATGTTATATTGACTGCCCATTGTAGTGGCTGTGACAACTTACCTTTCATCCCGTAGTGGAGTTTGGGAAGTTCTCTGTAAGCTAGTTAGTTCTGGTATACGGGAAGGGCACCTACCACTCCATATGGTATACGGGAAAGTGCGCTGATACCACTCCAGCTAGCTATTGCACGCAGAGGCGAGGGTTATATATATAATCCTCGTGTCACGTATATTTATATATACCGATTTATATACTCTTGAGTGTTTGGACTTATTAAAGATAATAAACCGGGTAAATGTGTGATATCACGATGAGTGTTAATATTATTGATATGTGATTGTGCTCTAGCATTTTCTTATATATATGTATGGTTAGCTAACGGTTTTATACCGTGTTGTAGATCCTTTGCAGGTTAGGAGAGCTGCAGAGTGATCCAGAGGGGTGACCTGCTGAGGGTTCCGTACACTGGGCGATATCGTGGGTTTTTGGGTTATTATATTGTAAGGATTTCTGTTTAACTTTGTACTCAGCAGTACTTTGTATCATCCTTTTGATATATATATATATATATATATATATATATATATATATATATATATATATATATATATATATATCAGTTTTATGTTTTGTTTTAATCTATTGGTGCCTTGTTGTAAGATTTAGTGAACTTGTTGTCATGCTAGGGTCAGGATCCATTGTGAGATCCTAACCCAGTAGCACCTCGAGTCCTACGGATTTGGGGTGTTACACCCGGTGGTTCCACGTGGGGTTGCCGATGCTAGACACTGCTCAACTATAGTTACATGCGAAGGGAAGTTCGATCAAACAATCCAGAACCAAGAGGGAAGAAAGGAGGAAAAGGAGGAACCTCTTGTTGCTGTTGTGATCGGGGAAGAGAAGAAGGCTCACGCCTCTGGCCCTGTTCCACGTCTTGGTCATTTGCAGGCTCATTCGAGGAGGAGAAGAATGAGTTTAGCGTTTCCAGTAACAACAATGGAGGAGGGAAATGAAGAAGGGCTCGTTGTTGGCACCGGTTGCGTGGAGACGAAACGAGCGTTGGCGCTAGGTTGCTGCGTGGAAAAGAGAACTCAAGGTCGATCGGTTTTTAGAAGAAGAAAAAAATCAGTTATTATAGTTTAAAGATATTTTGCGAATAAAAATACAAAGATCGAAATCTACTATATATAATATTAACATAGAAATGTATAAACTCACATGTCATCAACATTGGATTTTTCCAAATGTCATAACCGCATTATGTCACCTAGGATTTTTCCACTTGTCACTGCCACAATTAGACCCATCGGATTTTGTCACATGCCTTATTTATATTTAAGTCAACTATTTCCATTGTTATTTTTATTTGGTTTCTTATTCAAAAGTAGGAAAAATAACCCAAAATAATACCAACTATCAATATTGAACTGAAAGTAATACCAACTTTGAAAATTACTAAGACCGATACAAATTATCAATGTATTTACGAAAAATAATACTTCATACTTTTCCGGCAAAAATCCTAACTCCGACGATGACGTGGCAGCCTGAATGTTACATATCATCAAATAAATGGATAAAAGGTGTGACGTGGATTTTATTTTTAAAAAAATTAATTTAATAATATTTAAAATATTAAACATAGTTCATTATTTTTAAAATTTTAAATAATATTTTTTTAAAAAAAAATTGTTAAATATTTTTTTAAAAAGTATTTTTTAAAAAAAAAGTTTGAACATTTTTAAATAGGTTTGTAAAAAAATGTAAATATATTTATTTAAAAAATATTTGTTTTTAATAAATTTTTTTAATAATTTTTTTTTTTAAATTTATTTTAAAAAAATAAATCGTTTTATTGTGAATTTTTGGAAAAATTGTCTTTTGGGGATTTATTTTTATTATATATTTTAAATAATTTTAATAAAGTTGGAAAAAAATTTCTTTAGGGATTGTAAAAAATTCGAATATTTTTAATTATTTTTTTTATAATTAAAAATTTTATTTTATACAAAAATCCGGAAAAAAATCTGATACACATTTTTAAAAAAATTTTATCAATTTTTTAATTATTAAATTTATATTTTTTGGAAAAATAAATTTTAAATAAATAATTTTATATTTTCTTACAAACCTATTTTTAAAAAAAATGGTCAAACTAAAAATATTTGAAAAAAAATTTTGTACAAATTTTTTTGAAAAATTATTATTTTAAAATTTTACAATAAAATTTCTTTTAATAAATATTTTTAATATTAATAAATTAATTTAAAGATAAAATAAAAAAAAGTCCACATCACACAATCCATTTATTTGATGACATATAACATTCCGGCTGCCACGTCATCGTCGGAGTTAGGGTTTTTGCCAGAAAAGTATGACGTATTATTTTTGGTAAGTACATTGATAGTTTGTATCGTTCTTAGTTATTTTTAAAGTTGGTATTATTTTCGGTTCAATGTTGACAGTTGATATTATTTTGGGTTATTTTTCCTTAAAAGTATGATTTAATATTTTGATATATAAGAAATGATTATGATATAATCAATTATAACTTTTTTATTTATAAAATATATACTATTGTGTATAAGAAATTTACATTATATAGGTTGTTTACCAAAGTCAAGTTATTTTAAATCCATGATATATATGATAGTCATTTACTTTTTATATTTCAAACAATCGGATATTTTGAACATAAAATTTATAATGTAAAATAATTTGATATTTATTAAGTCTCACCTATTTATTTATATTAATGATCAATTATATATTTCCTTTAAATGTATTTTATAAAAAAATTTGACATAGTCAATAATCCATTAATGGAAATATTAAACACGTTTATTATAACGTATAATAATATTACATTGTAATTGATATATCTTATTTAAGATAATCTTATTATAGAGTAATCCTTTACAGTTTTCTTTTTAGAAAATATTTTAATTTTATCAATTTTCTAAATTAATTAATAAAAGAAATTTACTTATAAAATAAGAAAATAGATGTGTCGAATATTGTAATAGAATATCTCTCATATATATATTAAGTGAAAAAATTATTTTATTTTTAAAAGAGAATCATAATAATTTATATTTTAACGATATATTATAATTAAAATATATTAATATTTTTATATTTTATATACTTTTATTTATATAAATAATGATATGATTGTTAGTTTTTCATATACAATTATTATACTAAATATTCTAATTTATGAATAAAATTTATACACCGCTTATAAGAGAAGCGTATAATGCTAGTTATTATAAAACCACAAGGGTCGAGTATCCGATTGAATCGGGAGAGTCTGAAAGTACAGGCCCCACATTGACCTGTCAGCAGTCGCACATTGTGGTTTGGTGTTTGGACACATTGGTGGCGTTTGGTAAGGAGTGGTCCTGCGTTGTGCTGCTTCCTGAACAGCTGGACGGTGATGGGTTTGATGTTTTGTGGGCCCTAAGACATCGGTAGTTTGCATGTCTAATTCACTTCTTAGTTTAGACAAGTCATTTTACATCAACTGAGATTATAATAAATAAAATAATAAGAAAGTTATAAATTAAGACGGAAGAGGCAAGTGGTTATACCTCAACTAATGTATAAAATCAAATCTAAGTTAACATGGGATGCAAGATTAATCTATATCTAAGTATAACTACTAAAATAACTAGTTTAGTGTTCTTGTTCGGATATATATATATATATATATATATATATTTTGATAAGGACACTTTAGTGTACTCCCATGAACAATAAGAACACTAAACTAGTTAAGGACACTTTTAGAGTACACTAAAATGTCTTCATCGATGACATTTTAGTGTACTCCCGGAACCGAGATGAGCATGTTGGGCACTTAAGGACAGTGCTGCAGGTACTACTGGACAATCAGCTCTATGCTAAGTTGTCCAAGAGGGAGTTCTGGATGTCAGAGGTGGCCTTTTTGGGGCATGTGGTGACGGCCGAGGGGATCAAGGTGGATCCGGCCAAGATTGAGTCTGTTTCGTCATGGCAACCTCCTAGGAATGTCAAGGAGGTGCGCAACTTCTTGGGGTTATCTGGATATTACAGACGGTTCGTGAAAGGGTTCTCAGTCATTGCCCGACCACTGACCGGTCTTCTGAGGAAGACCACCCGCTTTGTGTGGTCCGAGTCCTGCCAGAGGAGTTTTGAGGAGCTGAAGAGGAGGTTGACTTCTGCTCCGATCTTAGCCCAGCCAGAGGGCACAGAGGACTTCGTGGTGTATAGTGATGCATCCAAGCTAGGCTTGGAGTGTGTGTTGATGCAGAGGGGTAAGGTTATAGCATATGCGTCTCGCCAGTTGAAGACGTACGAGGAGAACTACCTCACGCATGACTTGGAGTTAGCAGCAGTAGTGCACACCCTTAAGATCTGGCGTCACTACTTGTATGGGACGACTTGTCAGATCTTTACAGACCATAAGAGTCTGAAGTACATATTCACTCAGCGGGAGTTGAATAACCGACAGAGAAGATGGCTAGAGTTGATTAAGGACTTCGATCTGGAAGTTTTGTACCACCCAGGAAAGGCAAATGTAGTCGCTGACGCTTTGAGCAGGAAGACACCTCAGGAAAAGGCTATAGCTCGGTTGACGGCTCAGTCCGAGCTACAGAGGGATCTTGCTCGACTAGAGGTCGAGATTCAGTCTCCGGATGTTGATCGGCACTTAGGTGCTTTGGAGCTTGTGCCGGATCTGCTGACCGAGATCCGACAGAAGCAAGATATCTGCCCTACCATATCCAGGATCCGGGAGAGGATGTCTCGGGATGAGGCACCACAGTTTCTGGTAGGAGGAGATGGAGTGATGAGATGCCAAGGGCGTGTTTGTGTTCCCTCTGATGAGGAGCTGAGGCAACGGATCTTACAGGAGGCTCATGCTACACCTTACTCGGTACACCCAGGTGCGAGTAAGATGTATAGAGATATCCGACGTTCCTACTGGTGGAGCGGTTTGAAACCGGATGTGAGTAAGTTTGTGTCCCAGTGTGCGACCTGTCAGCAAGTCAAGATTGAACATCACCGATCAGGTGGCGAGCTCCACCCATTTCTAGTTCCACAGTGGAAGTGGGAGGATATATCGATGGACTTTGTCACCGGGTTGAGACCGAGTCGGAGTTTTGACGCTATTTGGGTTGTGGTGGACCGACCCTCACCAAGACGCCCGTTTCATTCCCATTAAGGAGACGTGGCCGGTGAGTCGATTAGTAGAGGAGTTCACGAGGCAGATCGGGAGATTACATGGGGTGCCCGGACCATCGTCTCGATAGAGATGGACGGTTTACTTCGAGATTTTGGGGAGCAGGTGCATACCGCTCTAGGGACCAGCTTGCATTTTACCACCGCTTATCACCCGCAGTCAGATGGTCAGTCGAGAGAACCATCCAAACCTTGGAGGACATGCTTAGGGCGTGTGTACTGGATTGGGGACAAGTATGGCCCGATCACTTACCGCTAGTGGAGTTTTCATACAACAATAGCTATCACTCGTCTATTGGTATGGCTCCTTACGAGGCGTTGTACGGCCGGAAGTGTCGTACACCTTTGTGCTGGGAGGATGTTAGTGAGGCCGGAGGAGTCGCTCCGGAGCAGATACAAGATGATATGGCTCGGGTAGCCCTGATCCGAGAGCGTATGCTAGCAGCTAGAGTCGCCAGAAGTCTTATGCAGATAAGAGGCGCAGACCGTTAGAGTTCCGGGTCGGTTCACAGAAGTTAAGCCCCGATATGTCGGACCCTTTGAGATACTGGAGCGGGTTGGGGAGGTTGCATACCGGTTAGCCCTTCCACCTGCCTTGGAGAGTGTACACCCAGTATTCCATGTATCCCAGCTCAGGGAATACATACCGGACCCACGACACGTGGTCAGTCATGAGGATTTGACAGTTGAGCCGGACCATACTTTTAGAGTACCGGTAGCTATTTTAGAGAGGGGCGTTAGACGACTACGGTCGAAGGAGATTCCTTTGCTTAAGATTCAGTGGTCCCGTCGGGGAGTAGATGAGGCTACCTGGTAGCTATTATGGATCGGAGTCTGGAACCGGACTAACTATACGTCACCCTAAGTTTCGGGACGAAACTTATCTTAAGGGGGGACTAATCTAATAACCGGAAATTCGGAAGTTAACTCAAGTATATTATTTATAAATTGGTAAATTAATCTATAATCGAATCGAAACGAGGAGGATAAATAGACGAGTCTACACCAATCGATTATTGTGAACTAACTACACGTTGTCCTTTATAACCGGCCAGCTTGCGTCTCATTCTTCACGGGCCTCCTACCCATTTCACAAGGCCCACCTCCCTCACTGTTTTGACGCTATTTGGTTGTGGTGGACCGACCCAGTCAGAGACATAAACCGACCCTACTCTTCAAGCCCTGGCTAGTCATCTTCAACAAAGGTAACGGCCGGTCGTTAATGCGGTCGACAACATTGATCACAGCATTGAGTGCGGCATTGACAACGGCAGTTACTGCAGCGGGGACGAACGGTAATCAAAGTACACATCTGACCTCCGCCGAACTGCCGTTTCTCGTACTCGCTCTCTCGCTTCTCCCCTCGATCCTTACCGTCACAAAATCTGAACCGTTAAACACACCTTGGAAGCACGCTAACGACGCCTTTCCTGACCGCACCTGAGCTGCTTCGCGTCTTCCTTCCGCTGGGTTTAAGCTCTGCAACCCGAGGTCGCCTCTCACGTTGCGTCCCTTCTCAACCGATCGGCAACTGAGCCGGCCAGGACGCCGACTAAAGGTGCAGTCCGCCACCAGCGGAAAAGTGCAGCGCCAATCGCCCTCCTCTCCTAACTCGGCCAAAACGGGAGTGAGTATAGTTTGTCACGCCCTCCTACGCCTCACGGGATCCACACTCTTCGGCCTCAGTAGCCGACTTGTTGGACGCAGGAGTCGAGCGAGTAACGTGAGGTAAGGACACCTCTACCCCCTGGTATGCACACCCATACTGCAGAAGTGAATTTTAATCAACTACATGATTGTCACAGTCTTCTGCACAAGTTTCCAGCAGGAATCGAACTCGAGATTCTGGAGTCCAACCGGTGCCAGTTGGTACGGAATCGTGTCACTAACCTAATTCCGGTTAGAACCACACTACTCCTACGTTAATCGTTTTTCGCAAAAATATATATTGCAGTAATTAATAAATATTTTGGAACTAGTGATTAGTTTATGTTGGGTTATGTGTTAGAAAAATAAATTAGTAGATCGATGTGGATAAAACGTTAAGGTGAGTTCATAAGACTCACTTAGTAGATCGATGTGGATAAATCGTTTTCGCTAAAATATATATCATACCGTGACGAAATAAATGATAAGTCAAGAGGTTTACGAGTGGAATTAATTCTAAAAGAGGATAAATTATTAATCAGGATAATCGGATCTTTCGCTGGCAAGATCTTGAGACTTGGAGACAGTACCGTTAAGGTGAGTTCATAAGACTCACTTAGTTACCGTTTTATACTGAGTGTGCATTAGATTGGTGTGTGTTATTGAAATAAAAAAATGAATGAATTAGATCACTGTACTGTATTTTTGTTAAGTAAGGCACGTGTATGATAACGTGCCGTAACCGTCGGTCCGGGCCGATGGTGCCGGAGGATTGCTCCGCGACCAGTCCAGTAGGTATACGGGAAGAGGTACATACACCAGCCCTACTGGTTTACGGGGACGGGGGCAGGAGTCGGGAGACTCCTGTGTTACAAGATAAGATGGAAAATTAGATTGGATCAAGTCACGTAATGAAAAGATAATAAACCGGATCTGTGTGTGCATGCTGAGTGATTTACTGTATATGCCTTGTGTGTGTTTGTGCTCTATTGACACTTTAGTATTAGAATTGTAGCTAACGGTTTATGCCGTGTTGGTAGATGATGCAGGTTAGACCTCTACCGAGAGATCGAGAGTGAAGTGGCCAACCAGGGTTTCCGTACTAGGATCGGGGTGTTGTGGTTATTATTTCGTTATTTATTTATGCAGTTTACTTTATATTGTTAGACTTACTCATCCTAGAGATTGGCTGTTGTTTAGTCGTGTCTTTCCTTCTTGGAGTACTTTTATTTAAAGATTTCATGTTTTAATATTTGTGCCTTGTTGCAAGGTCCGTGAAATTGTTGTCAAACTAAGGCCGGGACCCACTGTGAGGTCCTAGCCAATAACGCTCCGGGGTTCCAGAATTCGGGGTGTTACAACATGGTATCAGAGCTATAGGTTGGCAACAATGGCACTCAAACCTTCTAAAAGGTCAAGTATAAAGAGAACCCGAAAAGGGATCTAGTTTTAAAAATGAATTTAACGTTTAAAGTTCTGCTGAGTCGGGTTGGGTAGTAGTACGGAAATCACCGCTTCACTCTGCAGATCTCGGTAGTAGTAAGTTATTATGTTTTGCCCTTAGTGTTACATTATATTAATCTTAGTCGTCCGTCTTATACAAATGGCACGTGATAGCATAGTACCCACTACGGGTAGGGAAGAGGTCGTCCACCTCTTCACCCCACGACACCAGCTATTGGGACACCCGACGCCGGGGTAGACCCCAATGGCTAGAGGCCGAGGCCGAGGCCGAGCTGCCGTCATTGCACCCCCACTAGAGGAAGTAGTGGCAGATACTGAGGAGTGTGGCGGCCGCTGTTGAG
Organism: Fagopyrum tataricum; assembly: GCA_002319775.1. NCBI lineage: Eukaryota > Viridiplantae > Streptophyta > Magnoliopsida > Caryophyllales > Polygonaceae > Fagopyrum > Fagopyrum tataricum. The sequence goes on along the minus strand of CM008281.1, from coordinate 12,972,452 downwards.
GCCAATGTGGGAGCCAGTCTAGGGCGTCCCAAGAGAGGAAGTTGCTGAGAGTCCAGCCCCGAGTCTAGGGGAAGAGCTACACATTCACTTCGATCCCGTGGGACCGGATCATCTGAATCTAGCCGCATTGCGATGAGTGCTACCGAGCTGCGAGCCTATGTGGATGAGGCCGTTGAGACTGCTATGAGGGGGAGGACAGCTCTAGTCCCGCTCCCACCAGCTAGATCGCCATTGTGTCACAGGGAGTGACCCGGTCAGAGCTATACAAGAGAGAGTCGTAGAGGAGACCGAGCTAGAGAGGAGCCACGGCTGCCTAAACCCGATGATTGGTTGAGGACTTTCAACTATCAGCGGGTGCCCACTTTTGACGGACGATTGGACTGGAGGTGGAGCATTGGATAGGACACGTGGAGACTGCCTTGGAGGGCGATACGCTGTCCTGAGGAGAGACATGTGGAGTTGGTACAGACCCTGTTCAAGGAACAGACACATTATTGTGGAGGACACTTTTGCCCTGCATCTTTGAGGACTGAGGATTTCTATGAGGCCCAATTTGAGGATGTACCGATATCTGAGGCTATCAGAAGGTTCAGGGAGGAGCTGACCCTGCTAGGACCAGCTGCCCCACCAGAGGATCAGCATATATATCTCTTCTCACGGAGAGTGAGGGAGGACACCCGGTCTTACTTAGCCAGATTCGATGTGAGACCATGATGGATTATCAGGATAGGGCTGCTGCTTATGAGAGAGATCGACCACTTCAGCGGAGAGCAGTGCAATCAGGAGGGCCTGATAAGAGGCAGAGAGTAGGGCATATAGGTTCTGCTAGTGGAGTTGGGAGCCAGAGTAGAGCTCAGACTTCCAGGAGTGTTGGGTTTTCACCGAAGACTCCGGTGACAGACTAGGACGTCAGTGCCACAACTGTGGCCAGGTTGGACATCTGCGAGCTCAGTGCCAGAGGCAGTTGGTCACATGTTTCACTTGTGGCAAGTTGGGGCACAGATCAACATTCTGCCGTCAGGGGGCAGCTGCACCAGCGCAGAGAGCATTCCACCCCAGCTCAGGGTAGTGGACAAAGATCTCCGGCGACTCAGACGCCGGGATATCAGCAGCAGAGAGCTCCAGGTCACCAGCAACAGAGGGCATCGGGCAGCAGCAGCAAGTACAGAGCCCCGGGGTATGCCCCATCTCAAGGTTCCACACAGGTGTGAGCCGTGACAGAGGCCGTGGAAACAGTGCAGCAGGTTGTAACGGGACTCAGGCTAGGGCATTTGAGCTGAGGAGTGCAGATCAGTCGAATGCTCCTACGACCACATGTACTATCTGGATTAAGGACGCACCTGTCTGAGTTTTGTTTGATACCGGGCAACTCATTCCTTCATATCAGATGCATGTGTAGATAGGTTGTCCTTGGATACTGTAGCTGGGATACCCTTCATAGTAGGGCTACCGAATGGGAACAAGGTGAACGGTACTCAGGAAATTCATAACTTTCCGATCCGTTTGGGAAACCGGGAATGGTTGGTGGACTTCTTAGTGATGCACTTGGTGCATGAGGATGTCATTCTAGGGATGGATTGGATGGTCAAGTATGGGGCTATACTTGACATATGCAAGAGGACTGTGATAGTTACATCGACAGAGGGACAGCTACAGATCTTTCGAGGGTGGGACCTCGGAAGGCGGGAACGGTGATCAGTGCAGTCAGAGCAGCACGTTTGATCGGACAGGGATGTGAGGCCTTCTGGTGTTATGCCATGAAGGAACAGAAGGGTCTGAGGCTAGAGGACGTACCAGTAATGAGGGAGTTCACTAAGGTGTTCCGGGATGACTTCCCCGGCCTACCTCCACAGCGGAGTGTAGACTTCAGCATCGAATTAGAGCCAAGCACGAGGCCGATCTCAAAGGCTCCATACCGGATGGCACCAATAGAGATGGCGGAGCTGAAGAAGCAGTTGGAGGAGTTAGCAGAGAAGGGGTTCATCCGACCTAGTGTCTCCCTTGGGGTGCTCCGGTACTGTTTGTGAGGAAGAAGGACGGATCTATGAGGTTGTGCATAGATTACAGAGAGTTGAACTGGGTAACGATCAAGAACAAGTACCCGTTACCCCGTATCGATGACCTGCTAGACCAGTTGCAGGGGGCCTCAGTCTTCTCCAGGATTGACTTGAGGTCAGGATATCACCAGCTGAGGGTGAGGGATCAGGACATCCCTAAGACGGCATTCAGGACCAGATACGGTCATTATGAGTTTGTGGTGATGCCATTCGGGCTCACCAACGCGCCGGCCGTGTTTATGGAGTTGATGAATGGGATATTCATCGACTACTTGGATCAGTTCGTGGTCGTCTTCATCGACGACATTTTAGTGTACTCCCGGAACCGAGATGAGCATGTTGGGCACTTAAGGACAGTGCTGCAGGTACTACTGGACAATCAGCTCTATGCTAAGTTGTCCAAGTGGGAGTTCTGGATGTCAGAGGTGACCTTTTTGGGGCATGTGGTGACGGCCGAGGGGATCAAGGTGGATCCGGCCAAGGTTGAGTCTGTTTCGTCATGGCAACCTCCTAGGAATGTCAAGGAGGTGTGCAACTTCTTGGGGTTAGATGGATATTACAGACGGTTCGTGAAAGGGTTCTCAGTCATTGCCCGACCACTGACCGTCTTCTGAGGAAGACCACCCGCTTTGTGTGGTCCGAGTCCTGCCAGAGGAGTTTTGAGGAGCTGAAGAGGAGGTTGACTTCTGCTCCGATCTTAGCCCAGCCAGAGGGCACAGAGGACTTCGTGGTGTATAGTGATGCATCCAAGCTAGGCTTGGAGTGTGTGTTGATGCAGAGGGTAAGGTTATAGCATATGCGTCTCGCCAGTTGAAGACGTACGAGGAGAACTACCCCACGCATGACTTGGAGTTAGCAGCAGTAGTGCACGCCCCTTAAGATCTGGCGTCACTACTTGTATGGACGACTTGTCAGATCTTCACAGACCATAAGAGTCTGAAGTACATATTCACTCAGCGGGAGTTGAATAACCGACAGAGAAGATGGCTAGAGTTGATTAAGGACTTCGATCTGGAAGTTTTGTACCACCCAGGAAAGGCAAATGTAGTCGCTGACGCTTTGAGCAGGAAGACACCTCAGGAAAAGGCTATAGCTCGGTTGACGGCTCAGTCCGAGCTACAGAGGGATCTTGCTCGACTAGAGGTCGAGATTCAGTCTCCGGATGTTGATCGCACTTAGGTGCTTTGGAGCTTGTGCGGATCTACTACTGACCGAGATCCGACAGAAGCAAGATATCTGCCCTACCATATCCAGGATCCGGGAGAGGATGTCTCGGATGAGGCACCACAGTTTCTGGTAGGAGGAGATGGAGTGATGAGATGCAAGGGCGTGTTTGTGTTCCCTCTGATGAGGAGCTGAGGCAACGATCTTACAGGAGGCTCATGCTACACCTTACTCGGTACACCCAGGTGCGAGTAAGATGTATAGAGATATCCGACGTTCCTACTGGTGAGCGGTTTGAAACCGGATGTGAGTAAGTTTGTGTCCCAGTGTGCGACCTGTCAGCAAGTCAAGATTGAACATCACCGATCAGGTGGCGAGCTCCACCCATTGCCAGTTCCACAGTGGAAGTGGGAGGATATATCGATGGACTTTGTCACCGGGTTGAGACCGAGTCGGAGTTTTGACGCTTTTGGGTTGTGGTGGACCGACTCACCAAGACCGCCCGTTTCATTCCATTCCGGGCCGTGGGAGACGTGGCGGTGAGTCGATTAGTAGAGGAGTTCACGAGGCAGATCGGGAGATTACATGGGGTGCCCCGGACCATCGTCTCGGATAGAGATGGACGGGTTTACTTCGAGATTTTGGGAGCAGTGCATACCGCTCTAGGACCAGCTTGCATTTTACCAGCGCTTATCACCGCAGTCAGATGGTCAGTCGGAGAGAACCATCCAAACCTTGGAGGACATGCTTAGGGCGTGTGTACTGGATTGGGGACAAGTATGGCCCGATCACTTACCCGCTAGTGGAGTTTTCATACAACAATAGCTATCACTCGTCTATTGGTATGGCTCCTTACGAGGCGTTGTACGGCCGGAAGTGTCGTACACCTTTGTGCTGGGAGAGATGTTAGTGAGGCCGGAGGAGTCGCTCCGGAGCAGATACAAGATGATATATGGCTCGGGTAGCCCTGATCCGAGACCGTATGCTAGCAGCTTAGAGTCGCCAGAAGTCTTATGCAGATAAGAGGCACAGACCGTTAGAGTTCCGGGTCGGTTCACACGTTTTATTAAGGGGAAGTTAAGCCCCCGATATGTCGGACCCTTTGAGATACTGGAGCGGGTTGGGGAGGTTGCATACCGTTAGCCCTTTCCACTGCCTTGGAGAGTGTACACCCAGTATTCCATGTATCCCAGCTCAGGGAATACATACCGGACCCACGACACGTGGTCAGTCATGAGGATTTGACAGTTGAGCCGGACCATACTTTTACAGAGTAACCGGTAGCTATTTTAGAGAGGGGCGTTAGACGACTACGGTCGAAGGAGATTCCTTTGCTTAAGATTCAGTCGGTCCCGTCGGGGAGTAGATGAGGCTACCTGGTAGCTATTATGGATCGGAGTCTGGAACCGGACTAACTATACGTCACCCTAAGTTTCGGGACGAAACTTATCTAAGGGGGACTAATCTAATAACCGGAAATTCGGAAGTTAACTCAAGTATATTATTTATAAATTGGTAAATTAATCTATAATCGAATCGAAACGAGGAGGATAAATAGACGAGTCTACACCAATCGATTATTGTGAACTAACTACACGTTGTCCTTTATAACCGGCCAGCTTGCGTCTCATTCTTCACGGGCCTCCTACCCATTTCACAAGGCCCACCTCCCTCACTGTTCTACCCCTTCCCTTGCTGAGCCACTCAGTCAGAGACATAAACCGACCCTACTCTTCAAGCCCTGGCTAGTCATCTTCAACAAAGGTAACGGCGGTCATTAATGGCGGTCGACAACATTGATCACAGCATTGAGTGCGGCATTGACAACGCAGTTACTGCAGCGGGGACGACGGTAATCAAAGTACACATCTCACCTCCGCCGAACTGCCGTTTCTCGTACTCGCTCTCTCTCGCTTCTCCCTCGATCCTTACCGTCACAAAATCTGAACCGATAAACACACCTTGGAAGCACGCTAACGACGCCTTTCCTGACCGCACCTGAGCTGCTTCGCGTCTTCCTTCCGCTGGGTTTAAGCTCTGCAAACCGAGTCGCCTCTCACGTTGCGTCCCTTCTCAACCGATCGGCAACTGAGCCGCGCAGGACGCCGACTAAAGGTGTAGTCCGCCACCAGCGGAAAAGTGCAGCGCCAGTCGCCCTCCTCTCCTAACTCGGCCAAAACGGGAGTGAGTATAGTTTGTCACGCCCTCCTACGCCTCACGGATCCACACTCTTCGGCCTCAGTAGCCGACTTGTTGGACGCAAGAGTCGAGCGAGTAACGTGAGGGTAAGGACACCTCTACCCCTGGTATGCACACCCATACTGCAGAAGTGAATTTTAATCAACTACATGATTGTCACAGTCTTCTGCACAAGTTTCCAGCAGGAATCGAACTCGAGATTCTAGAGTCAACCGGTGCCAGTTGGTGCGGAATCGTGTCACTAACCTAATTCCGGTTAGAACCACACTACTCCTACGTTAATCGTTTTCGCTAAAATAATATTGCAGTAATGAATAAAATATTTTGGAACTAGTGATTTAGTTTATGTTGGGTTATGTGTTAGAAAAATAAATTAGTAGATCGATGTGGATAAAACGTTAAATGTATAAGACGTAAGAACGAAAAACTTGGTGATGAGTTTAAAGGACTTGATGATTGTAGAAATTTCGGAATAGAATGAGGATTCTAAGGATTAAGCGGAAAATTATAGTTTTATAACGAATTATCGAAGATCATTACGAACGAATTCCAAAATGAGATTTCGGTTTAGTTACACAGTTGATAACGGGGATTAAGAATGTCTTCCGAGTGTGATAGGTAAATTAATAGAACGACGATACTAGGAATAAGAGAAACGTGAATAAACGCGTCAGTCCTGAAACCGAAATTATGTAAAAGGATGGCAGGGTATCGATACTAGACATCATACCCTGACGAAATAAATGATAAGTCAAGAGGTTTACGAGTGGAATTAATTCTAAAATAGGATAAATTATTAATCAGGATAATCGGATCTTTCGATGGCAAGATCTTGAGAATTGGAGACCAGTACCGTTAAGGTGAGTTCATAAGACTCACTTAGTTACCGTTTTATACTAAGTGTGCATTAGATTGTTGTGTGTTATTGAAATAAAAAAATGAATGAAGTAGATCACGTACTGTATTTTTGTTAAGTAAGGCACAAGTGTATGATAACGTGCCGTAACCGTCGGTCCGGGCCGATGGTGCCGGAGGATTGCTCCGCGACCAGTCCAGTAGGTATACGGGAAGAGGTACATACACTGGCCCTACTGGTTTACGGGGACGGGGTAGGAGTCGGGAGACTCCTGTGTTACAAGATAAGATGGAAAATTAGATTGGATCAAGTCACGTAATGAAAAGATAATAAACCGGATCTGTGTGTGCATGCTGAGTGATTTACTGTATATGCCTTGTGTGTGTTTGTGCTCTATTGACACTTTAGTATTAGAATTGTAGCTAACGGTTTATGCCGTGTTGTTAGATGATGCAGGTTAGACCTCTACCGAGAGATCGAGAGTGAAGTGGCCAGCCAGGGTTTCCGTACTAGGGGGTGTTGTCGTTATTATTTCGGTTATTTATTTATGCAGTTTACTTTTATATTGTTAGACTTACTCGTCCTAGAGATTGGCTGTTGTTTAGTCGTGTCTTTCCTTCTTGGAGTACTTTTATTTAAAGATTTCATGTTTTAATATTTGTGCCTTGTTGCAAGGTCCGTGAAATTGTTGTCAAACTAAGGCCGGGACCCACTGTGAGGTCCTAGCCAGTAACGCTCCGGGTTCCCAGAATTCGGGGTGTTACATTTCAAACCATATTTTTTGTTTTCTTTTGATTTGGGAAGAAAACCTTTAATAATAAATTTTAAAGAAAAATTAAATTAAAGTATTTTTTATTAAATTCCGCTATAGAAGGACCGTAGAGTGGGGTCGTGTGTATACAAGCGCACATCCGCGTTAAATCCAAGTCCAACGTATTGGCTTTTGTTATTGACTTGGAACCTCCTTTCTTCTTTTACATTTCAAGACTCCCTTCAAATGTTAACGGTTATTTGTTAACACTTGAGGAAACACAAAACACACGAGGTTTTATCCTTAAACCATTTAGCATTTGGAGGAGTATCTCATGTACTTATATATTAGGCTCACAAAGTTTTGTATTATAACATAGGGGACACAATTTCTTCCCTTACATTTCTAAACCTATTTTAGTAAAATTGCATATAGAATCATTAAAGAAAACAAAAAAAATAAATGGTTTCTACTAATAAATATTTAAAATTTCTCCATCATATATCAATCTTATCTTATATCTATTAAAAAAAAGTCTTTTTTTACTACGTATCACATCCACGTTTTCGCAACCTCTAATTTTTTTTGAAAAGCCTATTATTAATTGAAATATAAATTAACAATTTTAATAAATCCTAATAAAATCGGAAAATCAAGTAATCTTATATATGTTTAACTGTATCTTAAAATTCTTTTAGTTTAGCTATATATCTACAGCAATTTAAGTTAATAATTAATTTTGTTTGATGAATTGTGAAGTAAGTAGGTTTAGAGTTTACTTTCAACATTTAGGAGAAATTGATTTTGTTTAATGAATTGTGCATTGTCATCAAAATCAAAATGATTTTTGATGAACGACTTGTAAAATTAATTTTGTTCATATATAAAATATACGATACGTTTGGACTAAACTGATTCAATTGACTCGTGTAGTTGACATTTTAAATCAATACTATACATTTTCATTATTTAGAATACTACAACTTTAAATTATAAAGATATATACATCGTGATATAATACAATTTAATCTTAAATTATTATTACTTTTATCTTTATAAACATAATATATATATATATATATATATATATATATAATATATATATAATATTATGAAGAGAAATGCATACTATCTATGATAAAATTTATAAATTTAAAACTTTTGATCATTATAATATATTAAATACTTTTCTAATATTTCTTTTATTATTATTTGTTAATAAATTTAAAATAAAATTATAATTAAATCGTTCATGCGTAATACACTAGTTATAAATATTTAATTTAATGTCATAATATTTGGAGGAGGTGATGTAGGAGACCGTACTCAAAGGCATGACATCTGGATCTGTCAAACTGGGGTCCACAAATGAAGAATGAGCTACCAACCACCAAACAACGTTAGAAACTGTGGGCCCAAGTAACATGTTTGTGTGGGCCGGTTCGGAAAATAATGGGCTGGGCCATGAAATTAGTTTTCTAAATGTGTGCTATTCATTTTCATTTGTTAGTGCATCACTTCAATTCTTGAAAAGATGGGAAAGGAATGGGGAAGTTAATGGTATGGCAAATACTGTGGATTTAATTATATAAATTTATGCGCTGTAAGGTTTTGATTCAGGAGCAACCCATAAATGTAACAGTACCGAGTAATGATATTTAATTAGTTGTATTACTTGTATTGTCAAAGTCCGATACAGACGGACCGGGTAGAGTGGGAGTCGTGTGCATACGAGCGCACATGCGCGTTAGGCCCAAGCCCAACACATAAACCAGATGAGGTTCCATCTTAAAACCAATTGACAATAGGATGAGTAGTCCTATGTACTAGGCTGGGAAGTCCCAATCTTTTGATGTGGGAACTAATTATCTCCAACACGCCCGCGAATGCAGCTAGAGGATATAAACCGAGTTGCACTTGTCCACAGGTTAGGACCGCAAGCCACATAGAGGCTAACCGCTATGATACCATGTCAAAGTCCAATACAAACGGACCGGGTAGAGCGGAGGTCGTGTGCGTACGAGCGCACATGCGCGTTAGGCCCAAGCCCAACACATAAACCCGATGAGGTTCCATCCTAAAACCAATTGGCAATAGGAGGAGTAGCCCACCGACCTTATACTAGGCATTTCGTCAAGTGTCACCGAGCCAAACGGTTGCACTTGAGGGGGCGTGTGGAGGATTATGGTTCCACATCGACAATATTGGGATAACAAGTCTAAGTATATAAGGTTGGTGGGCTACTCCTCCTATTGCCAATTGGTTTTAGATGAAACCTTGTTGGGCTTATGTGCTGGACTTGGGCCCAACGCGCATATGCGCTCGGACGTGCGATAAACCCCTCACGTCAATTCTAACCCAACGAAATCTGTCATGTATATTAATAATTACTACAGTTTATTTGTAACATATATCAGCAAATCAAAATTTTGGAGACTATTCAAACCCGTCATATTTGGAGCTTGATTGCCGAAGTAAGGAGAAAGAGGATCGGTTATCCGCAAAAGAAACAAACCCATTGGCTTCCAAAGGCCATATTAGACTAGTTGGCTAAAATACGAAGTACAACCATAAAGTGTATTGTGGTTGAAGAAGTAGATCTTCCATCAAAAGAATAATTATTAACGGCGGTGCACAATCAATGATACTGATTCTATGAGAGACGAATGTCAAAATGATTCAAAAAGATGAATAACAACAATGTGATGCTTAGTCTTAACTTTGCAAATCACCAATGAATTTACCAAGACAAAGGCTCTTAACCAATAACCAACTTAAAAATGAAGAAAGTTATGTTTGATCGTGAGAGTGATAAATCTCATGGTCATGATGAGATGTTAACAAGTTTTTATCAAAAATATTTGCATATTTTTAGTCTAGACATTATTCGTGTAATTAACATAATCGATATGATAAGCTTATGAAAAATATTTAAACCATACATTCAAAGCCCTAATTCCATAAATTGACAATCCTAGTACGACCAATCATTATTGGCTTTTAATGTGCTATGGACTATAAAGTTATTTTTGAAAAATAGGCCATTCGAGAACCACATAATCCCACTCCAAGGAGCCTTTATATCAAAAATAGATGATCCAAGAAAACATCTTGATCGCCCAACAAAACTTTACACTCTTTTTGTCTAAAGACAAGAAAAAGATAGATGCGTCGTGATCAAACTTGACATGAAAAAGGAATATGACAAAATCAAATGTAATTTTATTTCAGGGTTCTCAAAAATTTTGGTTTTGGGGAGAAGTTTATAGGATAGATCAAGATGTATCTCTATTGTCTTATTCTTCATCCTCGTTAATAATGGAGTTGCATGACATTTTTTCTCGAGAAATGAATTATGACAAAATACCTTATTTCTCCTATTCTAAACAACAACCGAGTTGAAATACTCATTCGAAAATCTACAAAATTTATCAATGATAATATAAGAGCATTATCAGATTTCCTATTTCGAGGAAAGGAAACAATATCCCTTTCATGGCCTTTACCAACTATAACATAAGCTCCACAAAGGCTCCCAAAGGGCTTGTCAACCGTTACTGAAACAATTGATAATTATTTTAGAGTATCAAAACAATACAAAAAGTTGAACTTTATATAAATCAGTCTTCCAAGGCTCTAAGAATACAACTATCGTAATGAAAAACCTCATCCATAATATCTTAGGAATTTGTAGCTCTTTGGCTTTAGACAATTATCTCGAATGTCCCATTGTTAATGAAAATGTTAACCATGACACATTTAAAGATATTGTGAACAAACTAAATAATTAGTGTCAAAATGAAAAGTTAATTCACCCTCTTTCTCTCTTTTCCAAGAGGGACGAAATGTCGTTTTTAGATTAAATCTTAGCACAAAACTCAATTTCATCATGCAATCATTTATCCTCCTCCTCACACTCACAATGAACTTGCAACAAAGTGAATGGACAATTCTCCTTGAATAAAGGTTTGGAAATTAGACCCTATCAATCATTAGTTCGGATGAAGAAATAACTAAAATCAAAGATAAAGGTGACCTCATGATTCCGAAAACCAAATACTCTAATATAGCTCTACATGTTAAACAACTTTGAAATTTTCAAGTTGAACCGGATAATGTTTGAGTTTGTGGAAGCTCTTAAAAATATTTGCAGAGTGGTTGCAGCTTGATTGCGTATGTTCCAAAAGAAGATAGATTGTGATAATGAAAAAAACTTCGTAACATTCACGAGATTTTTTAAAAGGACTCGGATGACAAATTGGTGATGAAAAGATAATTAAATTTTGGATTGGTCATTAGATCGCTCCAAAACCTTTGAATATGAGCATTGAATCCCAAATTGATTATAAGCCTAATCTTCGTGTATGTGAGCTTTTCACTTAGGCAAAATCAATGGAATATAGAAAGTGTAAAGACCACCCCTCAAAATTTAATCGGAGACTCAATCCTTGAACAATTTAGTAACATTAAGATTTGTACCCTTAAATATTACAAATAGAGGCTTGTTTGGTATCTATATATAGATATCAAGATATGGGTATGAGGTATCAAAGTATGGGTATGAGATTGATATCTTATACATTTGTTTCGGATAAGAAGAATAGAAAAAGGATGAGCAATTTTAGATATGTGATACCTCCCGTTTTTTTGAGTATATCAAAATAGAAGAAAATGTTATATTAGGAGTATATCAAGATATCAGTTTGATATCCATATACTTGTATACCAAACATAGGTATGAATTTGTTTTTATCGATACTCATATCTGATATCTATATCTAAATATATATGGATACCAAACATGCCCAAGTTTACTAGGACCCGTTAAATACCGGTGGTTCTCACTAAATTTGTTACGGAAGTGATTAATGACCCCACATGAAGGTGTTTTGAATGTTTTTGGATTTAGAAATTGGAAATTTCTATGATAAATTAAAAAAATTATAAAAACTGGAATCCTAAATAAACAAAACAACTCAGAGTTGCTCAAATTCGTTAAATTTGTTGCGGAAGTGATTAATGTTCCCGCATGAAGGGTGTTAGAATGTTTTTGGATTTAGAAATTGAAATTTTTTCAGAGAAATAAAAATACATTAAAAAAATACAAAAAATAAGATCTCTAAAAAAAAAACCTCAGAGTTGCTCAAAATCGAAATACCAATGAATTATGTTTTTTTTTTTTTTTGTGCAACATCCGTTTGACGAATTAGGACAGTTGTTTCTAGATTGTTTAAATACCAAACAAACCTATGGATTAATAATGTGTTTTTTTAACAAAAAATGAACAAGGGAGAAAGATATTGAGTACAATGTACAAGACTTGCGGGTTTGAGTTATATGGATTACAAATTTCTTTTATTTGCCTTTTTATGTGAGCAAATACTTTTACACATAATTAATAGGATTTATTATTAATTCTTCAATTGATATAATCGATTCAATACACTTACGTTTTAATACTTTTTTTTTTATACCATATATTAATATAATTGAAAATACACATATCAAAATTAAAATCAATTTATATAAAGTGTAATGTATATATATATATAGAGAGAGGAGAGAGAATTATATTAAATTTGTTATGAAAATTTTACAAGATGACTTATAATCAAATTATTATTCATTATTCTCATTTTCTAATGTGAAAGCTGATAGAGTTAATTACTTAATTTGAAAAAATTCCATTCATAATCAAAACCTATTATCTTATAGGTGAAACTCTAAATTATATGAATTTATTGAAAGCATTATAAATATTAGACCATGTGCAACGGTGAGTATATTAACAAAGTTTCTTAACACTCTCTATCCGCCACGTCAGCTTATAATACCTATCTTACTTTTCTCCACATTCATGGTTTCTTACCTCTCATTTCTTAATTTATATTTATCTACCCAAAATATTTATATAATTTTTTAAAAATCAGATACTTTTTAAATTTATTCATAATTTTGTGTCAAATTTACTAAATTTATAATAAATATCAAAATTCATCGTTAGATTAATACATTACTTACACTAATTACTTTTAATTATAATTATTTATATTTTAAAATATATATAATATTTTGTATGCATTATAACTTCAAGGTATTAATTTTATGTGTTACATTATTAATTTATGTAAAAATATCAAAAAACATCTTAAAAAATAAATCATTACTCATTTTCTATATAAAAAAATATTATTCTAAATATATTTAATATTGGACTCTATAAATAGAGAAAAATAAATTATGAATATTTAAATTATAAATTTGTCAAAATATATTTATTTTTATTCGAAATATTTTTTAATGATAAATTAAAAATACTTAAAAAATAAAAAATGAGAAAGTTTCTCCTATTATCACATATTACCAAATTACAAAGTTTATAAATTTCTCTCTTGTATCTAACTTTAAAACTTTCAGAAGAGTTTTGATTTAAAATTTTACAATTTACTAGATACTTATTATATTTTAATAGTTAGATACCCCATTGTGGGTAGTATTAGTAAGCGTGGATGATAACTAAACTTGAGGTTCATGCATCCACGTCGTGTTGGAGCTCCCACTTCCCAGTTTGTATCGTATGAGGAAAAAAGGACAGAAAAAAGAGCATGGCCGCACTTACTAAATATGATGACGTAATCCAACTACAAGCCTTCGTCATCAATTTCATCACCGTTGAAACATTCTACTCCACCTCCGTTAGAATTTAGAAGCAAATATGTGGGAGGAAGCAGTCCATTTGTTGTTCATCGTGCGAGCGCGTTGTCTGGAGGATCCTCGTTTTGATTGACCGGTTCAGTAAGTAATAATAATAATAATAATAATAATAATAATAATAATAATAATAATAATAATAATAATAATAATAATAATAATAATTATTATTATTATATTATTATTATTATTATTATTATTATTATTATTATTATTATTATTATTATTATTATATTATTATTATTATTATTATTATTATTATTATTATTATTATCGTCAACAATGACACTTTGTAACCCCACATATTTTGGACAGGGACAAGCCTGTCCTTTTCTGTTTAATTGTCTCAATGTTCAACAACACTTTCTACACATGTTGTACAATGTACCACTTATTCTCTGCGTGGAATGCCAAAATGATGCCATCCACATGTTTATATATCCTTTCATTTCTTTAAATACAACACAATTACTCATCGCGTAATAAAGAAAGAGTGGTGTTATTCGCATCCAAATATTTTACTTACGGGCGACAACGGAACGTAATCTGCATCGGCTCCAGCTTGGGGCGGATTCTGAATCTGCACGGTCCCACCATGGGGCGGATTCTGAATCTGCATCGGCCCCACCTTGGGGCGATTCTGAATCTGCATCGGTCCCAGCTTGGGGCGGATTCTGAATCTGCATCGGCCCACCTTGGGGCGGATGCAGATTGCCGGTGCCGCTGCCGTCGCCGCCGCCGCCGCCGGTGCCCCCGTCACCACCGCCGCCGCCGATGCCCCCGCCGCCACCGCCGCCCATCTCCGGCGAACAACTTTTTCGTCTTTTTTTTTTCTCTTCTTCTTATTCTGTATAATCGTATACACATGGCGGGTTCAGATTCTCCCCCTAGGACCGAAAGAACACTCAAAGAACGGTTTAAGGTACGTTTTATACGTTTTTATCTATTTTTTGTTTTTTATTTTTTTGTTTTAATTTTAGGCACGAAAATCATTAGTTTAGGAAATTTTGGTTAGTTTAGGAATAATTGGAATTGGATCTTTTATGAACATTAGTTTATGAGGATTGGGTTAGTTTAGGAAGAATTGAAATTGGATCTTATATGAACATTAGTTTAGGACGATTCGGTTAGTTTATGAAGAATTGGAATTGGATCTTATATGAACATTAGGTTGTAATTGTGTATTCCGGCAAGATAATTTTTTTTTTCAAAATATATCTAAAATTATATAATATGTAAATTTTAAAATGGAAAATTTTATTTGAAAAAAAAATCAGATGGCCATGCAAAACATTAGAGACGAGAAGAAGCGCGATAGTAGAGTTGTCACTACATCTGCCCGTCGAGCTGCTAAAGCTCGACGGGATAGACTTGCCTCCACATCGGTCGAGGTGCCCGTTGATGGAGTTGCAGAGGAGGAGCCTATTAGGGGGATGTTGGGGCACCATCATCACTACGCCCGGGTTATACTACGGAGGGCTCCGCTGATGACGAGTCACACGACTCACACCTAGATGACATTGTAGGTGGTGAGCATGAGGAGATACATGTCCCACAGGAGCAACAACACGATAATGACCATTTCTCTTCTTCAAGTTGTACGGATAATAAAACCGCACACGGTTTTAACCCGGCACTCAATTCACGTTCTACCTTTTTTGCCTGCGTGGGGGTCAATCGTCTTCGATGTGCATGGCCTCTTAGAACCGACGGAATTATGTGGCTGTGGACTCCACATACAACCCTCAATGACCATTTCTCTTCTTCTAGTTGTGCCCCCTCAAGTTCAAACTTGTACTTACACTTATCGAATTCTTCTTCCGACTAGAACTTGGAACATGATCGGGATCAACATCTTTCAACTTTCTAACATCTCCGTGTCTATCACATGCCAATTGTAAGATACGAAACCCCCTTCTATCCAACCATGATTTTTTTTATGACCAACAGAATATTCGTTGAGTTTGCCATATACCGAGCCCAACCCAATAAGTTTTCTCTATCTGGAAAATATCCACGGAGCTCAAACTTGGACGAAAAATCGGTAGCAATTGCACGTGAATATTCCAAAGCATCCTAATTAAATTAAAATAAAATAAGTGTAAGTTCGACAATTTCGGATCTCTACTCTAAAACATGTGTAAAATTAAGGGAAAACAACTTATGACTAAAATATGTTTATTTTGGATTCAACTTATTTAAAATAATTTAAATTTTATTAAATAGTTCACAAATATACAAATCATGGTATCTACGTTGCTCAAATAGACTCAACCTGGGACGGAAACGCAATCTGCATCCGCCTTAAGCTGGGGCGGATTCTGAATTTGCTTCAACCCCAGCTTGGGGCGGATTCTGAATTTGCATCAGCCCCAGCTTGGGGCGGATTCTGAATCTACATCAGCCAGCTTGGGGCGGATTCTGAATCTGCATCAGCCCCAGCTTGGGGCGGATGTAAATTGCGTTTCCGTAGTGCAGTTAGTGATTTTTGTCCGTCCGAATAGTAATTATGTAAAGGAATGGTGGTTACGAATTACGTAGTAATCTAAAGAAGGCAAAAATAATTTATAATACGAACTTAACTAGATACTCTGAAAATATCCCAAAAACTATTCATTTTGTAATAAATATATCAATTTTATAATATCTCGATTCATTCAAGACATCCAACTTACGAATTATCTAGCTCTAGAAAGTTGAGTTTCACTTCGTAAACAACTTTTGACTTTCGCCAAAACTATGCAAAGACACAAATATTATCCGTAGTTGTGACCGAACTAGCTATTCTATGAGCCCGAAAGATTAATATAGTCGGAGTTTGGCTACATACAATTTTTGGTTATGCACTCATTTACGGTGTATTTAGTTAGAAAGTTGATGGATTTTTTTTATATTTGTGGTTGGGCTCGTTGTAAATTTATTAGATTAACCTCATCAACATGTTTATGCATTATTGCAGATAATCAGGAATTTTGTTATACTAGAGCATAAAATAATAAGGCTAGTTGTAAATTTATTAGATTAACCTCATCAACATGTATATGTACTAGAAGAGAGAAGTCAATGAAAGTGTGAAACATTTTCTTCACCTTAGTGCATATCACTGTTCTATCATCTCTTTCAATATAATATTCGAGGCCAATTAAGGACCTACGTCCAAAACAAACCAAAAAACGTTTGATACATGAAAGACACTAACAACTCACCGTCACCACTAGAAGACAACTCAAATAGCCCACCTACATCGGAAGAGAGCCCTTCACCGCCACCACCACCACAAACAACCCAACAAAACCCTCCATGCCACCTGTTACCCAACCCTTGCTCAATATAACTCCACCACAACAATACACTCCTATCACCATGTTTCCAAGTTTTGGAAACCTTTCTTTTCTATCTGGCTCTTTCATAGTTAACATTAAACTTTCTTAAGACAACTTTTTAATTTGGAAAACACAAATCACACCATACCTTCGAGCTTTGTCTCCATTTAACTTGGTTGATGGTTCTTAATTTCTAACCCCATCTTCAACACGTACACCCACATTTTCATGATTTGTTCCTCAAAGACCAAACGGTCATGGCCATTCTCACATCTTCTCTCACGAAATCTATTATAGTCAAAGTTATTGACTACTAATTTTCTTTTATAATCTGGAAGGTTCTCCACGGTCTCTTTGTTGCTCGGTCAAGTGCACAAGTTGTTCAAGCACACCTTCAACTTGCCTCCATGAAGAAGGGCCCGAAGTCTATCAACTATGGTGCATCCTTGGATGCGTTCAAGGAGAAACTCTAGATCTAGATCGAGCTAGAGCTTCAAATACTCAAATTGTTGATGTGCGGGTGGATCAAATGATATAATATGGTTGGCGGAAACTATGAAATGGATACGAAAGCGCATCCGATCAATATTGATCGAGCAATCCGTGAAGTGGAGAGGATAATTGATTCTTGAAGAATCCTCGATGTGAAAGTTTGGATCGAAGGTCCAAGGAAGAACTTTGAGAGGGAAGAGGTGATGCCCAAAATCAAGAAGGAGGAAATACTTCTTAACTGAACTTGATTTAATTTGAACATTGTAGAGATTTGTGAACTAAAGGCTTGTTTATTTCATTGAATAAATATCATTTATATAGACAAACATTAAGGGAGAAAACGGTAAACTAACAAATAAAGGATAAGCCCAAATATACAACCCAATCGACTAGGTCTACACTCTAAGACTCCCCCTCAAGCTGGAGGTGTGATTCAACAACTCCAAGCTTGAACTGTAGAAACTTGAAGGTTTTGGGGGCCTATGACGCAGGTTAATTAATGTCCTAGTTTGAGATCTAGGACGCATGTTGATTAACATCCAAGGGTAGGTTTGAGAGAAAGGATGCAATGAGGACATGACGGACCTCCCTCCCTTCTTTGCTCTTTGTTTTGTTGGAGCGAAGGGATGCTATAAGGACTTGATGGAGCTCCCTCCCTTCTCTCTTTGTTTTTGTTGGATCGAAGGGATGAATTGATGGAACTCCCCTTCTCTCTTTGTTTTTATTGGAGAGAAGGGGTGAAATGAGGACCTGATGGACCTCCCTCCCTTCTCTCTTTGTTTTTTGTTGGAGCGAAGAGATGTTTTGAGGACTTGATGGACCTCCCTCCCTTCTCTCTTTATTTTGTTGGCGATAATAACACGCCGATATGGGTTTGAACGAAGAGTTAGTATGAGGACCGTACTTGATGGACCTCCCTCCCTTTTTTGATAGTAGAAGTCAGTTGTAGGGCGCCGGTAGATTTACAAGATATCCGCCACCACCATCACTTGTAGCGGTGATGGCGGCGCGGCTACGGTTTGTGTTTTAGGGTTTCTTTAGGTAGATTGATATGATACTATGATACACTTTTGTATCACACAAGTAGATATGGAGTGGTGAATGAATCGTTGATCTAACTTTGTGCTGCATTTTGATCGCATACATAGTTGTGTTTATTTAAACTTTTTTTGTTGGTTGTTATACCCACATCATTGCCTACAATACGCTTTCTCTTAGAATACTGAAACAAGAATGCTACTGAAACACATTTTTCTTAGAATAAGCGTTTGGATATCCTTTCATTCTTGTTACTTTATATGACTATATATTACCTTAGAAGTATGTCAAAAATAAGATATACGTTCGAGTTTGAAATGGTTAATAATATATGTGTGGTCATATTATGGAAGAAAGGAGAGTTTACTCTGTGAGGTTAGGCAAATTGAGAAGCACAATGGTAGATAATGAGGAGATTAACAATAGCAATTTGAATGCTAGAAGATGTTATTCAATGGGGTTACGTGAGTATGTGATTGGTGATTCGGACTTGTTGGTCAAGATGAGATCTTTATAGATCAGTGACTCCATTGTTGATGGTGATTTTGAAGCTAAAAGGATTAGTTGCGGCAATTAAGGAGAAAGCTTCTCAATATCAAAGATATGAAAATGGTCCAAGAAGGGCAAATTCACAAGCTTTTTAGACACCAATCTGATCAATGGTGGTCCTTTTCGTTATGTCTTGCCATTAACTAATAGAGTCCAGGCTATCGATGAAAACATTTGATCCCTTTTATATCTCAATCAGATTATATACATTCAATCTTTGTGGTAGAAATATGCAGCATCAGTAATGGAAATTTCCAGCTTTTATCACTGAATTATCAATTTTTGGATCCGCCGCCACCATCATTCTTGCAATCAAGAAGAGTCTTGATAATTTTCTGATGTAAATTGTGACTGTGTTTTGCTTAACTATTCGCAAATTTATGTACTTGGTTTAAATTGTGAACTGAGTTTATTTCTCTACGGGTTTATTTGAGTTTATAACCACTCAAAAAATAAACTTCTCAAACCAAGACTATTTTTTACTTTGATGGATTTTTTTTTTTAAAACCCGATTTTGGCCTTATGCTTTTCCATCTAGATATTCTTTGTTCATCCATGGGTATTTATTGGAATATTCCCTCATATCATTATATAAGGACACTATATATCTTCTTCCTATAATATATCCTACTGTATTATCTCTTTCCCTGACATTAGCTTATTCTCCTTGTAATTAGGCCATAGTTTCCTTGTAATTAGGCCATAGTTCATACGTACCTGCTTGTATATATATGTACATCTTATGTGAATATAAACACACGTTTTATCTTTACCAATCCTACATGGTATCAGCCTAAACACGATCTCTCATTTTATTCTCACGTTTATCCACAATCATGCCTAACACGGCTCTTACCTCCGAATCTGACTACTACCTCCATCCTTCTGATCACCCGGGGCTCTCAATTTGCCCATTGATCTTGAAAGGAGACAACTACCAAGAATGGAGCATTGCCATGTTGAATGCGTTCTCTGCGAAACGCAAGGAAGGCTTTCTCGATGGCTCCATCACCAAGCCTGCAAACGACTCTTCCGATCTAAAATACTAGAAGAGCGTTAATTCCATGCTGGTTGGTTGGATGATAAATTCTATTGATTTATCTATCCGATCTTCTATTACCTACAGATCTACTATCAAGGAACTCTGGGATGATATCAAACAACGTTTCTCAATTGGAAACGGACCTTGTTTACTTCATCTTCGTTCCAATCTTGCTCGTTGTACTCAAGACGGTGATAGTATCATGGCCTATTTTGGCCGACTACAACGTCTCTGGGAGGACCTCGATGCTCAATTGACCGGTCTTGCGTGCATCTGTAACTGTACGTGTGGTCAAGCTGTTACTGCGAAAGAAGCAGAAAGAGTCCATCAGTTCCTTATCGGGCTCGATGATGATACCTACGCTACACTTCGCTCTACGGTAATTGCTCAAGAACATTTACCTAATATGAATAAAGTATATTCTCTAGCTGTCCAGGAAGAGGAGGTTAAAACTCTTGCCAAGGACAAGGGTTCCCAGGTGGACTCCTTCGCACTTGTTGCCCAACGAGGATCTCGCCCTCAACCCTCCAAATCGAAGGTATCTACGATCTGTACTCATTGTGAGCGACTAGGTCATGATGTTTCCACCTGCTTCAAGATCGTTGGCTATCCGGAGTGGTGGAACAACGGTCGTGGAGTTAGCGATCCGGTTACGGGTGCTCCGCCTCAAGGACGTGGTCGTGGCTCTCATAGTGGTGCCCCTCCAACTTCTGGTCGAGGACGTGGTAGAGGACACTCTAACGCCGCTCTTGTCAACTCTGTTGTTGCCCTCCCTACCACTACTCCGCTCACTGATACCGATCGTCAAGTCCTCGGTCCAGCCATCTCTGATGAACAATGGACTTTTCTCTACCAAATGTTTCAGTCCTATCCCACTTTCTCATCGGATGTAAATGCAGGTATGAATACTCAGCCTTGGATCCTCGACAGCGGGGCTTCCTTTCATATGACTGGAATGTACTCGTCTTTGTCAAACATTCATGAGGTATCTCCTTGTTACGTAAAACTACCTAATGGCTCTATTGCTAAATCTACTAAAGCTGGTGATGTTAAACTATGCTCTAATATTTATTTATCTAATGTCTTATTGGTAACTGAATTACAATGTAATCTTATATCCATTGCTTGCATTACAGATGATTTTTCATGCACTGTTACTATGACTAATAAATTGTGTATTTTTCATTTAGTTTACTAAAAACTTTCCCGGTATTTCTTTCAATAATGTTGTTTCTTCTACGCATTTTCCTTGTGATATTTGTCATCGAGCCAAACAATCTCGTTATCCTTTTCCCATAAGTATTAATAATGCATCATCTATTTTTTATCTTATACATTGTGATGTTTGGGGTCCGTACCGATCTCCTGCAATATGTGGGGCATCGTATTTTTTGACTATTGTTGACGACCATTCTCGTCTAACTTGGGTGTTTTTATTGAAATTCAAATCTGAAGTTTCTCGTTTTTTAAAACAATTTTGTGCCCTAGTACGCAACCAATTTGCTAAGACTATAAAACGTATTCGTAGTGACAATGGGACAGAATTTACCACTTTAAGATCTTTTTTTTCATGATAAAGGAATAATATTTGAAACTTCTTGCGTTAATACACCACAACAAAACGGCCGTGTCGAGCGTAAACATCGTCATATCTTGAATGTTGCTCGTGCTCTTTTATTTCAAGCTAATTTACCTACAAAGTTTTGGGGTGAAAGTATTTTAACCGCATGTCATCTTATTAATATTACACCATCTCAACGTCTAAAAGGCAAAACACCTTATCATGCTCTCTTCGGACATGATACCGATTACACCTTATTACGTATTTTCGGTTGTTTATGTTATTCCAGTATTATCCCGAAATCTGCAGACAAATTTGCATCTAAAAGTAGAAAATGTTTATTCTTAGGATATTCTACGGATAAAAAGTGATAGAAAGTTTATGATTTAACTACTAAAATCATTTATATTTCTTGCGACGTAATCTTCTATGAAAATATTGTTCCCTATAAAATCTCTTCTTCAATAACTTCCAGCTTGGACCCACCTACTATCTCTCCTACTCTTTTTGACTATCATCTATCCCCAAATACTAATCCTAGCCCTTCACTCTCCTCCTCTGATATTAATCAAACTAATCACGACCCTATCAACACTAATTATTCTCCTCCTCTTTCACAAATTCCTTCATCCTCCACATCAAATCCTACACCATCATCTGCCCTCTCTCTTCCACCTGCTATATCTACATCTGACCAAGCCCCTGCTCCTATACCCCCTTACATCTTCACTCCGTAGAAGCACTAGATCTCATAAACCATCTTCCTTACTTAGAGATTATCACTGTGATTTTATTATTCACCAATCTACTATCCCGAGCACCTCTCCATCGGTCTCCCCAGGTCACGCATATCCTCTCAACACTTATGTTTCCTATGATAATCTAACGTCTTCCCATAGATTTTTTTTGGCAGCAGTACAAGTATCCCACGAACCTGCTTCTTTTCGGGATGCTCTTCACTATCCTCATTGGCGGGCTTCCATGTTAGCAAAACTCGACGCTCTTAATCGTAATCATACATGGGACCTCACCACTCTTCCTTCAAACAAGAAAGCAATAGGTTGTAAGTGGGTCTTTCGCGTCAAACATCGTGCCAATGGTAGCATCGAACGATATAAAGCTCGTTTGGTCGTACTCGGAAATCGTCAAGTTGAAGGTATTGATTATTCCGAGACGTTTGCTCCGGAAGCTAAACTCGTTTCAGTTAAACTTTTTCTTGCAGTTGCCGCTATTGAGCAGTGAGAACTTCACCAAATGGATGTCCACAACGCATTCCTTCACGGTGATCTAAACGAAGAAGTTTACATGTCTCTTCCGCCCGGTCTTCAATCTCACGGTCCTCCCAAGGTTTGCCGGCTGCGTAAATCCTTATACGGTCTACGTCAAGACCCACAAATTGGTTTGCAAAACTAACCGCAGCTCTTCGTTCTTTCGGTTTTCAACAATCGTATGCTGATTATTCATTATTTTCGTATATTAATCAGTACAATTGCTCATGTTTTAATTTACATTGATGATATTATAATCACTGGTAATGACTCAAATTTTATGTCTCATTTCAAAGTGTATCTTAACAATTGTTTTCATATGAAGGATTTGGGTGCATTGAAGTTCTTCCTTGGAATTGAAATTACACGACCTTCTGTTGGTATTTATCTCTCTCAAAGGAAGTACTGTATCGACATTCTCAAAGAAACCGGGCTTCTCGGATCCAAGCCGACGCCATTTCCTATTGAGCCAAATCACCAACTGGCCCTTGATACCATCGAGCCGTTTAGCCACCCGGATCGCTACAGACGTCTCGTCGGTAAACTTATTTATCTCACGATTACACGTCCAGAAACCAGCTATGCGGTCCATATTTTATCACAATTTTTGAAGACCCCTACCACGAATCAGTGGATGGCTGTCTTGCGAGTATTACACTATCTCAAAGGATCTCCGGGTCAAGGCATCCATCTCTCCCGTCATAGTTCACTCCACCTCAACGCTTTCTGCGACTCCGACTACGCCACATGTCCTATCACTCGCCGTACTATCACAGGCTTCATCATTATGCTTGATCACTCCCCAGTCTCCTGGAAAACGAAGAAACAGAATACAGTCTCACGCTCAGCGGAATCCGAATATCGAGCCATGGCAACAACAACTTGTGAGTTAATATGGCTTCGTTCTCTTCTCAAATCTCTTGGTATTGTATTGCCTCGCCTAGCTTCTCTTTGGTGCGACAATCAGGCTTCCATTCACATCTCCTCTAACACCGTATTCCACGAAAGAACGAAGCACATCGACATCGATTGTCATATCGTTCGAGAACAACTTCAACCCGGAAACATTCGTACTCGTCATATCAGATCCGCCCAACAACCAGCTGACATCTTTACCAAAGCTCTCGGATCTCGTCCATTCAACACGCTTCTTTCCAAGTTGGGCGTTCGTAATCTACACGCTCCAACTTGAGGGGGAGTATTGGAATATTCCCTCGTATCAGTATATAAGGACACTATATATCTTCTTCCTATAATATATCCTACTGTATTATCTCTTTCCCTGACATTAGCTTATTCTCCTTGTAATTAGGCCATGGTTTCCTTGTAATTAGGCCATAGTTCATACGTACCTGCTTGTATATATATGTACATCTTATGTGAATATAAACACACGTTTTATCTTTACTAATCCTACATAACATTCTTCGATTTTTTTAGGGACATACATGTTTAAAGTACAATAAATCCCAAAAATAAACTTCAACTAAGACCCGAAAAAACCAATTTACAAGTAAATATGCCCTAAGCAAACCCCTATTTTATGAATATACAATGCATTTACTCTTTTTACTTTTAAGGTTTTCTCTGTTAATGCTAAAGTTTTTGTAACAAGTAAACATCCTCATAAAAAAAACCTCTCTCTTGAAGGAAAATCCTTCTCACCAGCAGCCTCCACCATCATCTTCAATGGACACAAGCCGTAACTCTAGATCCAAGCACTACAGATCTATCAGAAGAGCCTTTCTTCTTCCTTTCACATATGTTGCCCCTTCTAGTGAATGGGTAATCCCTAGTTTTCTCCTTTCAATGGTGTCCCCAATTTCACCACCAACGCCACACCATCGGCTTCACCTCTAACGCCAACAACTTTGCCCATTCAAACGACCGTTTGCTTCGATTTTCTCAACTCTTCTTGTTTCAGTGTCCTTCGAGCCAAATGTCAAGGGGATTATGGCTATTGCAATAATTAAAAAAAAAAAAGACCGACCATTGTTGGGTTCCATGAGGTAACCTCTCCGATTGGCACTAAACTGAGATTGAAGTTAACTCTTCTCCGAGTTTCATCTGACTCAGTCGTGGCTCACAGTATCTCATCCACACGATTTGCCTCCTCCTGTCCAGTGGCCAATTGTTAGGCACTGCTAAGTCCCACAGAAACTTGTTGAAGGATTTGTGCTCCGGTTATGACTCGCCCGATCTTAACATCGGTCGTGGTGGCTAGGGTTTCCTACTTCCTACCCGGGCCTTTCAATCAAAGGAATAATCCAAGCCCAATTAGTTTTGTTTCTCCAACTTCAAAGGGTTTCAAAAATAAAGTTTACAAAAAAAAATTTAAAAAAAAATTCTGAAAAATCTCAACGAACTTGTTACAACCTAATTTTAACTTTCTTTTAAGTTACATTTTTTAGAACCAAAGTTTAACTTTCTTTTAAGTTAAATTTACAACCTAATATGTTAAAAAATATATATATATATAAATAAATTAAATTAAATTAAAAGCAAAGTTACAGATCATGATAAATTCAAAAGTTGTTAGTATTTGATCAATGTTAACAAACTCTCGGCTCCTAACACGGTTTAATAATATGGGAGATCCTCACTAAGTAAGAATTAACGTTCTGCTCCTAACATGGTTTAATAATGTGGGACATCCCACTAAATAAGAATTAACGTTCTTTATAAAAGTGTTTTTTTTATACAACAAACATCGATTGAGTACCTTTGGTTCACGTTGTTTGGTCCGATGATACGATTCACGTCTTGATTTTGTGAGCTTTGCCTGGAAGAAGCTTTGAATTTGTTCGTGAGAAGAAGTCGAGGATAGGAGATCGAAATCTGAAGGTTTTTTAGGAGAGTCCAAATCTGAGGTTTTCACCGGTGGTCCCTGGGAGTTGTACTCTGCACTTCTTCTACAAACTCTTTTTCGCTGTTTCTTCTCGCTTTGTTCGTCTGATGCTTCCTTTGGTGCTCCTTCATCGGCTTGTTGTGATCATAGTTCTCTTTTGATGTTTTTTTTCCTTTTTCTTAGGTTCCGGTTCCCTCGTGACGGTTAGTCCGTCTGCCGATTTCATCGGCCTTTCGATCCATTGGACGTTGTATCGTCCAGTGTATCGAACCGCTTTCCTTCATAAAAAAAAATGCTAAAGTTTTTGTTTAGGATTGAATATTTGCCATTTTTTATTTATTGTTTATGTAATTATGTATATTGTGTTGGCTTGAATAAACGTGAATATCCTTCATATAAATTTTAATTCCCAATGAAAATTGTGATCCGCTGCAATATTACTTAAATATAATCATGTTATACTCTAAAGTCTAAACATAACCCTTTTTTTATAAATACTCTAAACATAGCCTAGTTGTCACTATAATATAGAATAATATCATTAGGATATTACAGTTCAAAACCAAACAAGAAGTGTCAAAAAGAAAATTATAAGAGGGTAATTTAGGAATAACTGAAACAGAAAGTGCAACGATAATGACTTCAACGATTATGACCCAATACCTCCAAAATGCTATCTATTTGACAGTAACTGTCAACCGTATCATTTTGATTCCTCAATATATATATTTTTTAAATAATAATTTCTTATGTTTATTTTGGTATAAATTAATTTATTTTGAAGTATTGACCCCTTCTTCTCCGATTAATCTATATAACGCCATTGCGAACCCTTTTTCTCTTTCTCTCCCGCTAATATCTTACTATCAAATATCTCCATCACGAACCCTTATCTTTTCCGTCGTTCTCTCTCTTACGCATTTCGTCGAACAACATGCGGGCAACGACGCCAGATCAGGGGAGCTTCCTCAGCAGGTACAGCATCCGTCGGAACCAGGTGGCATCCTCCGAGGGCGACGTCGAAGACCTCGACGTCTTTCAACGCAAGATTGCCGATCAATTCTCCGATCTCCTCCCTTCTTCTTCGGATGAGCTCATGTCCATCGATTGGCTCCGGAAGCTTCTAGACGCGTTCCTCTTCTGTGAGGCCGAGTTCAGGGCCACCCTCCTCGTCGGTCGGGATCCGTCCCACATTGCTAAATCTCCTATTGATCGTTTGATCCCTGAACTGCTCGATCGCAGCGTGAAGGCTCTGGATATTTGCAATGCCATCACCCATGGCCTTGAAGCTATTCGGTTAATTAAGAAGCACGCCGAGATCGCCGTCGTAGCTCTGGAGGAAAGGCCGTTCACTGATGGCCAGGTACAACAATGAAATCCTAATAGTATAATCATGAGATGTTATTGCAAGTCAATTTCACAATCAAAAGTTTTTTTTTTTCTCCTTCTGATGTTTTGAGTAAAAAATCGGCCCTGAAATTGAATTGGATTCATTAAAAGGACAGAGGTTCAAAATTCAACCATTTATTATAGCTAATCCTGCACGATTTGATCTTTGTGAAGCACGAAAAATAGTTTATTGATCGGCCGTTGAAACCCTAATTTTGAGCATTTCCCCCTTTCTCTGCAGATTCGTAGGGCGAAGAAGGCGCTGACCACGGTGCTGAGCTCAATCGCTACGGAGGAGAAGGAATCTACCGCGAGCAGAATCACCGAGCGATCATGGTCCTTCGGCCGCAGAGCTGCGGGCTCCACCACCAAGGACCACCAGCTGACCAACTTCCGATCACTCTCCTGGAGCGTATCAAAAAACTGGTCATCCGCGAAACAAATCCAAGCCATGTCCTCCAATCTGTACCCACCACGTGGCGCGGACACAACAGGGCTAGCCATGCCCGTCTACATCATAAGCGTAGTCATGAACTTCATAATGTGGACCATGGTTGCAGCTATACCCTGTCAAGACCGAGCCGGGATTGGGGCCCATGGACCAGTCCCTAGGCAGCCAGGATGGGCCCATGGAATGTCAGGTATCCAGGAGAAAATCATGGAGGAGTGGAAGAAGAAGGAGAAGAAGGGTGTATGTGTAGGCCTCATGGAGGAGGTGTTGAAGGTGGAGAAGACGGCCAATACGTTGGTTGATTGTGTGTTGCATTTGCAGTTTCCGATGGAGGATGAGAAAGAGGATGAGGTGGCAACCCATGTGGCTGAGCTGGCGGAGATTTGTAGGAGGATGGAAGACGGACTAGGCCCGCTCCAAAGGCAGATAAGAGAGGTGTTCCATCGGATTGTGAGGAGTCGTGTTGAGGTGTTGGATGTGCTTGATCAAGCTGCAAAGGCGTCGTCTTCAACTGTATAGATCTCAGTATGAATCAAGATCAGCTTGATCTCAGGTGCGTTAGGGTTTAAGAGATACTTGATAACACACAATTGTTGTAATCTGTACCTGTAAAGTTTTTGCCCTTTCCTCTGGGTTTAACTCAATAGGAGGTAGAGATAACTATAAAGTTTGAACTATTGAGTTGTTGGACAAGAAATGTACCAAAACTCTCTAGTCTGATTTAACTGTGCGTTTTTTCTTTCCCGAGTTTCATTAATCGAATGTCTAGTTATGTGTGTAGAATAATCGAGAAACAAAACTCCAGCAATGTTAAATCTTGTATAATTTGCTGACTCTGCGTTTTTCTTTCACCTTCATCTCCCCTGGGAATTTTGTTTTTAATCAAATAAATTGGAGTGTGAAATCTTGTATAATTCTGCTTATTCCCAAATTGAAGCCTCTCAACAGGTATTGCACATAAGATCATTCACTAAAATTCTGCATTATTCCCAGATTTTCTGATTTTATAACTTTCTATAAAATTAAGAATTATAAGCATTTGTAACACAAAGTTTCTGCTATAAGGTAGCACCAACTGAAGTTACAAATCTCATTGGGTAATTGTATACCGATTCAGCTCTTCATGAGAAGTACAACAGTATGAGCTGCAATGCTGCGGTTCTCTCCAAGACTGTCAACCTTCTCATGGGTTTTCGCCTTCAGATTTACAGATGAGGGATCAGCTCCAAGAAGCTCACATACCTTAGCTTTGATAACATCCTTGTGTGGGCTGATCTTTGGTCTTTGAAGAATTAAGGTTGCGTCTAAGTTTCCAATTTCATAACCAGCCTCGTTCATTAGTCTGACCTGCAACCACACAGACACTACTAATAAATCCCAAGAAATACACTACTAAGTTGATAGCTTCGACAAGTAGCAAACTGAACAAGGAAATTCTAGTTAAACTGCTCTACAGAATATTGATACTTAAGTCAGAGAAATGCCTTAGAATGCATCTCAAGCCCTATGAACTGGTATTAGTTTTGCAAAAAAAAATTATACAAAACTATTAATTTCAACAAGTTAGTTTGCCCCCACAAGACTCGATGGCAGGATGATTAAGGGGAATAAAGTTACAATGATAAATAGACATTTGACAATAGACCAAAACCATGGTTATGGCTTATAGTTAGGCGGATTTCAGAAGACACAATAGTGCACTTGCAGATCAACAGATTAACTCATACCTACAGTACAGCCAGTACTAAAGACCAGATTGTCATCAAGAATTACTCAATTTGCCAGTAAAGAAACATTGTTCTATGATCTGTAAGCAATTTCAGGGTTGATTGCTTGCATCTAGTGACACACACTTATGAAACTCAACAAAAAATGACAGTATGGTTGGTCAGACCTAGTGGCACGAGATTTGGTGGCACGTTTGGTCCTAGGTAATTTCCCCTTGTAGTGGCTTCTAAATTGATTATTTACAAAGTAACAATTTACTACAATAACACATACCAATTATTTCAGGACTAGCTCGATGCCACCAAGTGAAACTAAACCAAAGTTCATGATTTTTTTTTTCTGTTTAATCTCAAGCAGGCAGAAAATTCCGGATCCTCATGCAAAACAACGGCAAATATGACGATTCTCATGTCCATGTAACAAAGAGTCAACCTCAATAGTTCCTACTCATTACCTAGCAATATTGAATACATTGATACTGCCGGGTGGCAACAATTCTAAACCATGTCAATTGCTGAATCCCTAAGAGAAAATGGAAAAACTATTCTGGTTTTCCCGGGATGAAATTCCAAGAAAATCTCAATAACAATATAAACTGAGAAACGGGTGAGTCTCCAAATATGTAACAAAACAACCATTTCCTGAATTACAGAAACTATAAATTGGAGAAAGGAAAGGCAAGAAGAACTCACAGCTTCTTTGATAAAAACAGAAGAAGGGGCACCCTTCCACTTAGGATCCGTATCTGGAAAAATCTGTCCTATATCCGGAAGCCCCAAAGCTCCCAATATTGCATCCACTATACAGTGAAGCAGCACATCCCCTGTAACACCAACAATAAAATTCCATCACTTGAATTTTTGAATAATGGAACAAATTAAACAAAAAAAAAAAAAAGGAAAGAAATATCCTCTTCACAAGATTAATTTATCAGAAAATTATACCATCGGAGTGAGCTTCACACCCTCTATCATGCGGTATGTTAACCCCTCCAATAATCAAGGGATATCCAGGCTCCAGCCGGTGAAGATCGAACCCGTGACCGATCCGGAACGGCAATACCTTCGCCGGTCCATTGGACGTAGCCGGTCGACCTGTTTCGACGGCGGGTGTTGCTGAAACAGCTGATATCCGAAGTGAGCGGGAGGACCCGCCAAATTGAACAGCAAAGCCAGCGATTTTGGGGCAGAAAGAGAGAGTAGGAGCGAGGAATTGAGTTTTAAGGGTGGGTGTGTGTGGGGCTAGAGAAAGAGCATGAGTCGCCATGGCTGATTTCGCTCGGAAACTTTGGGGTAGTTCGGTGGCCTGATGTGTGAATATTCATGAAATTCTGTCCATTAATACATCCTGGTGCAATGTTTTTCATCCACTAAAACTTTGCAACGAAGAGCCAAAATTTGCATTTTCTTAATATTTTTTTAAATATTCCTTTTTAATGTTGTCTTTTATATTCAGCCAATGTACTTGTACACAATAACAATTGACATGTTATGTATGCATTTTCATTTTTGGTATTTAAATTTTATTCCGTGTTGAAATTGATATAAAACAAAGAGGTACACCAATCCAAATAATGTATATAAGTTACATTTTATATACATTGGTATTAAAAAGTTATTTTCTTACCAATTTTTAAAAAAAAGTTATTATATGGTTTTTATGGTAATTTACAGAATTAGATATAAAAATAAGTAAAAAAATTAATGAATAAACTTTTTAAAAATTGTGGTGTCTCTATATTAAAATTATAA
Organism: Fagopyrum tataricum; assembly: GCA_002319775.1. Lineage (NCBI taxonomy): Eukaryota > Viridiplantae > Streptophyta > Magnoliopsida > Caryophyllales > Polygonaceae > Fagopyrum > Fagopyrum tataricum. Next base: position 12,941,274 of record CM008281.1, on the reverse strand, counting down.
AATTACAAAAAAATATGGCTTTTTTGTGTGTGTGTTATTTTTATAGTAATTTAGCATTCATATAGTTGGTACAGTGAACTTGTTAATCACCATGTTTACTTTTAACCCAAAAAACTCACCATGTTTACCTCTCCAAATCAATATATAGATTAACCCTCCGTTTGGTTGTAACTCCGGAAACGAAAACGGAAACGGATTGAAAACGAATCTAGTGCACATATGTACTTTGTTCATGGAATCATTCCGGTTGGTCTCATGCAAAATGCACTTGCTTCCTCCTACTTTGTCACCCTATAGGGTATTAAAACTAATCAAATTCTACTACAATTAGTTCAACCTACAAGAAATGATTCCCAACAACTTCATGAACAAGGGTGTACATATGGCTAGATTCGTTTTCATTCCGTTTTCGTTTCCGGAGTTTAAACCAAACGGGCCTTAAGAGTGTGTTAGTGTTCGATGTAACTTATCCGTTATATTTAATAGGGAGCTTGAAATTTTATAAAAGTTAATTGGTGTTTGGTAGGCTGAAATTTTTGTGAAGATTATAATGAAAATAATTTCGCATTAGGTGTTGTGAATCCATAAAAAGTGTATTTTTTGATAGTTGTGTTTTTTTAAATGTATCTTGAACTTTTATATTTTACTCAAATTTGATAAGTTCGAATATTGTATTTCGTTAATTTAAACATCGTGTTTTATTAGTTCAAACATCTACAAATAAAAATTACATAAAAACATGACTAATAATTAGGAAAAAAATACATCAACAATTAATTGAAAATATATTAGAACTTATAGTATATAGATTTTGAATGAATCGAACAAAAGTTTTGAACTAACAAAGTAACATTTGCAAACTTTCGTTGTAAAGAAGTATGAACCACTAATACACATAGTTTACACTAGTGGAACAGAACTTTTGAACGAATAATACAAAAAATAAAACTAAAAAGTGCTCGTCAAAAAAATTAAAAAAATAATGAAACAACACATGTCAATTCGACAACTCTTTGTATTTCCGTACTAGATGAAAATACTGTACTTGAACAACAATATATACTTATATATCCAACCGGTAGGGGTGTCAATGAGATGGGAAATCCCCGATGGAGATCATTGTCACGAAGACAGGGAAAATAAATAGGGATGAGAACGAGGATGAGGCTAAACGTCATTCTACACATTGGGATGAGGAAGAAGATGAGAATGAGGTTAGATATCCCCGTCTCGATCCTCGACCCTTCCCGTTCCCATTGGAATTACCGGGGAAAGTTGGAAATCCCAATGATTAAATTAAATGGGCAAATTAATGTTGGTTTATAGTTTTTAATATAATTTATAAATACTCTTTAACACTTTTATGATTGTATTTTATTAATCTGAGTTTATTTTTTTTGATTTTATGTTAAATATATTATTTATATAATTGACTTTTTATATTTAACTCATGTAAATTTATAAATGAAAATTTTAACAACAAAACTCACAAAAAAACAATTGGGAAAATATATATGGAGATTTCTATAGGAGATGGATACTTGACGTAGATGAGGATGAGTACAAATCTTTAATCTTGAGCGGGTACGAAGATGAGGACATTATGTTCAACAAGGATGGAGATGAGTGTGTCATTCCCCAACCGAACTTGTCCCATTGACATTGGGGGAGTATATGAGATGTGAATTCCTCGAAATTCAAGGGTATTACCCGTCATGGGAAGGGAACGGGAACTTGGGACGAGGTATCGGGAATGGGAAATTCAAGGGTATTACCCCGCTTCCCGATCCGAACCCGAATCCACCGGGGTATCGGGGAACCCGATGAGGATCTCCGATGGGTACCTAGTTGGGTACCCAGTTGGGATATATATATATATATATATATATATATATATATATATATATATATATATATATATATATATATATATATAAAAACAAATGTATTTATATTAGACTTTCATTGTAGTTTCAAATTTAATTAAAAAACTGACGATGCTTACTAAAATATCAAACTATATACACTTTTGTACTTTAGTATCATACCCGTTCTTACTTACACAAAATGTATTTTAAGTTTAAATATTTATTTGATAATTATATATGTAAATTATGCTAGTGCTAACATATATTAATTTGATTTTCGATCATATGAGGATAATACCCTTGTAAAATTTTTGAATACGTTATAAACGTCAAATCACGATGATCAAATGCACGACATACTACATGTGTGTTTTTCATGTGTCTTACCCTCTCAAATACGTGTTTTGATGTGCAACCTAGATCATAAACCATGAAATAAAAATGATAAAATAATATAACACTTTATCTTGAGATCGTAATGTTATTAAGATATAATTATTTTAGTTTACACTAGTTTGTACTACGAGTCTCGATCCTACTTGAACAAACGAAACTTAATATATACACAATATATCTATACTTTTGCAAATTGGATAAGGTGATGCGTTAAATAATCAACTAAGTCACGTTAACATTTCAATTAAAAATGTATATTAATATAGCATAAATTGCCATTTATATTGTCATTATGAACTAAATGTTAGTAAACTATATACAACAATATCATACTCGTTCTTACTTACGCAATGTATATAGAGATAAATGAGCTAATAATGCTCTTTTTTTATTAAGTACATTAAGTATGTAGGCAAATTTTTTATAGGTATTAAGTATGTAGGTATAAATAGGGTTTTTAGAATTTTTCCCCCTTTCCAATCTCTCTCTTCCGCTGAGCGATTTTGGCGATTCTTCGCTTGTATCCTTCGCTCGTCTCCTTCTTCGTTCTTCGATTGCTTCTTCTCCGTTCTGCGAATTCCAAGCTTGAAGATCAAGGCCAGGTCGTCGACGCTCCCTCTTCTACCTTCGCCGGCATCTTCGCCGGCCATGGTAGCCCCGATACTTCTCGTTTTATCAACTCCAACTTCTTTTCTTACCTTCAGAGTATAGTTCTAAACCCTCACAATTTTTAACACTTTATCTTTATTCACTTGGCTTGCATTTTAAATACAAATTTGCTAGATTTGATTTCTTTGCCTTTGTGTTATATTATGAATTTGGATCCAGTAGAGTCGAACCAAGAAGCTCTACTTGTAGTTTTGATCAAATTGTTTCAGAAATGCAAAGAAAGAAAAAGAAAAAAGGATTTATAAATTCAAAGAATAGGAAGTGAACCATTAAGAAGATACTTTAATGGTTAAGAATTAAGATTTGATGTAATGATGAAACTAGGGTTAAATCGTTGTTTTCATTCATTTGGTACTGTTAAACCAATTTTGCGCTTAAGTTGTTATGTTTGGATCAAACTGCGTAATAACTTGCATTATTAAGCAAATCCTAATCATAAGCATGTGCTCCTTCATCCTTCAATTCCTTTTAGTATCATTCTAGTCCCTGCTCCACTTGATTTTATCACATGAAATGCTAGTTTTACCACTGGCTAAGATGAGACGAAAAACATTATTTTCTTGGTTAGAAAGCTACAATATGGCAAGATTACTTGACACTTGTTGCAAGCAACAGTTGTCTTGATCAGTTACTGCCTTTAATCTGTGCTAGCAGTGAAGATGCTTACCGATATGATTATGTTTGTGACCTGATGTGTAGTTCATTGCAGATATTACTGTTTCCTGATTCCATTGTCTCTACCAGTACTTGTGGTCTTCATTTACTTCCACTTGCTCTCAATGAAGCTTTTCAAACATGCATGATCTTCCAAGCATCAAAGCTTGCTACCATTAATCAAGCAGGTAAAGCCTTAAACTGCATCAATTGTATAGCTTGACACGGTATGAAATGGTGAAAGTGATTGATTCAGGTGTGTTAGAAGTAGTCTCTTGGAGACTTATGTGCACCATGTGGATAGAAACTAAGTACACATCCCTTTGATTTCTTCTCTTTGACTTTTTGATGCAAGTGATAATAATTGATGAGCTGCTAAAATACTTTTTAAGAAACCAGAGAGGTAATGCATTATACTTAAAAACAATATCCTTTTTGAATAAAAAAAATTTTTGAATAGGACTTTATTTTTGTTGCTCGTGCTCCCTGTTTTACTCACTGGACATATCAATTCTACTTTCTGACCACTTGATTTACAATTTTAGAGTCTTTTATGAGAATAGAAGTGATGAAAAATCTTCCAACAAAGAATTAAAACCCTTTTTTGTGCTTAATCCAGGTATAAGGCTAAGGTTGAGATATTAGGACAGATTTGCTGCCGAAAACGGATTTACATGATAATTAAATTACTTACAACAGTTAAAGGACCCCTTTCAAGATGATTGAATATCGTTTTTTATGCCTCGTATACTTGTGATGGAACTCGGAAGACATGGTATTCTTACTAAATCCTGTCGAGGCTTTGTATTGCTGTAAGTTGCCATGTGAGACAAGTTGTTGGGTTTGGAGGATCATATGTTGTAACATGTAGGTATAACTATTTGCAGGAGTCATATAATCTCTCAATTTGATTTCTTAGATAGATTAAAATTGGTTAAGAAAAACCTCACAATATGCTAAAAGGCAAACTTTCTTAGCCTTTTTTTAAAAGTGTAATATTTATTGGTGTTTATACAACTCTGTTTTTTACTCATCATTCCCATTATGTAACACGTAGGAGAAAAAAGAGCTAATACATCAATTTGTTAGATAGATTAATACTGGCCTGTACTTTGGTGCCGTATGCCCTCCTCCCTGTGAACATAACTAACATAAGAAACAAACCAATCAGGATTTTGGTTGCATAAGGATTGATACTTTCTTGTAAGCCGACATATTTATCCTTTTCAATATCAGATTTGAGATCTGATCCTTTGAGGGCAATGTTCAGGCCGGTGGAGATAGGATCTGTTGTGAAGCTGCAAGACAAGTTACAGTTGCATTTCAATTCACACATGAATAAATATCAACTAGATTTCAAGCTAATCTATAAAAGTCTCTAAATTATAAGTTTGTGTATATAATGTTCCTACTTCGAAACAAATGAGCAAAATTTAGGATCCAATGTGAAATATTTTTCAAAGTTTAGGGGCCTATTTGTAGTTATCTCTAAAGCTTGGTCACTATAATGAAACAAAGAAGAAGTTTAGGAGGCTTTTTTTTGTGAAGTTGAAGAACCATAGAAACTTGATTGATCATATACCTTGCCTCAAAGCTACTCTCAAAAGAAACCATGGCAGCACATACAGAGCTCACTAACCATGGTGGAAGACATTCACCCTTTACTTTAATGTTATAGCTGATACCATCTGCTGAATCGAGAATAGGTTGGTTGTTCCTTGTATAACCTTGAAGCTGCATAGCATAGTGTTCTGTTGTCTTGATTTCCTTGCACTTAACCTGAAGACAAATTAATCCATAATTAGGAAGAAAAATGTAGAAAATGGTTTTGCATACATCAGGTTGTTAGCAAACGTCCTCGTGTAACTAACATAAGAAACAAACCAAAATCAAGGATTTTTCGCGAGAAAACAAGAAACCTGCATTTAGATTATCATCACCTTGAACCGAAAATTGTCACTTACCCTACGATCTGGCCTTCAACCGTTTTAAGTTTGTGAACATGTAACATTAGGTATTAAATTCGGGTAACTAATATTGGGTAACAACGAAGTTGGGTAACCGAAGTGAAGTTGGATATAGAACATTGGGTATTAAAATCGGGTAACAACAAAGTTGGGTAACCGAAGTGAAGTTGGATATAGAACGTTGGGTATTAAAATCGGGTAACAACGAAGTTGGGTAACCGAAGTGAAGTTGGATATCATGCGTTGGGTATTAAAATCGGGTAACAACGAGGTTGGGTAACCGAAGTGAAGTTGGATGTAGAACGTTGGGTATTAAAATCGGGTAACAACGAAGTTGGGTAACATAAGTGAATTTGGATGTAGAACGTTGGGTATTAAAATCGGGTAATAACGAAGTTGGGTAACATAAGTGAATTTGGGTAACAGAGTATAAATTTGGGTAACAAAGTTGGGTAACAAGGTTGGATAACAAAGTATAACGTTGGGTTACTTCACAAATAGAAAGTGCATAGTTAGTGTTTTCATAAAATTTTGCCTATACACTTTGGTTGTGTTTGTTGGGTATTTAAAAAACTCTAGTGAATGTGTTTTATAGTGATTTTGGGAGTGTTTTGTGTTTTTGGAGTGTTGCAGTTTTTAAAAACACTCGTACGTGTTTGGCGTGACTAGTGTTTTTTGAAGAGTGTTTATTTGTATGAAAAATACTAATATGCCCCTACTTGTACCCGGAATTACAAAGAGGGAAGTGAAACGCGATTGGTGTTCATATACCCGCGGAAAGACTAAGTGCACGGCGATAAAATTAACAAATACACGACGTTTACGGGAACCGTAGCCGCCACGGTTTTGAAAACCGTAACCGTGAAAAAATATCCACGGTCACGGTTTCCGGAACCGTGGTGGCTACGGTTCCCGAAACCGTGACATATTTACTTTATAAATTTTACTAATATAGGGGGGGAAAATCCCTTTTACCATCACGGTTTCCGGAACCGTGATGGTTCCGGAAACCGTAAACGTCGTGCATTTGTGAATTCCTCTGCCGTGCTTTTAAATCGTCCTATATCCGGTTTAATTAGTAAATATGTTGAATAGTAGGGACAATGTAGTCTTTTTGTTTAACAAACACTACCAAAAAAAACACAAACCCTCACTTCCATAAGGATTTTTAAAACACACAAAAAAACACAAATCACTAGTGTTTTTTGCTCTCCCAAACACACATATATTAAAAACACAAATAAACACAACAAATCACTAGTGATTTGTGCTTAGCAAACATAGCCTTTGTTTTCTTGATAAAAAACCTACACACTTGCCAAATTCACCCGTGTATATATTGAGAAAAATATGAGGATACCATTTGAATTAAAATGTATATTATATGCGTAAATTATGTACATGCTAATGTTAACCTATATTAGTTTTACTTTCGATCATATGGGGATAACACCCTCGTGAAATTTCTTAATACGTCATAAAAGTCAAATCACGATGATCAAATGCATGACAAACTACATGTTGTGTTTTTTTACGTGTGTAATAGTCACATATAGATGTTTTTGTGGTGCAACCTAAACCATAAACTATAAGATTAAAATTATATAATATTATATCACTTTATCTTAGATCGTAACCTAAATGTTAGTAATATATAATTATTTTAGTTGACACTAGTTTGTACTACGAGTCTCGATTCTATTTGAACGAATGAAACTTAATATATACATGGTATACCTAGGTATGGCCCCGGTTCAAACCTAACCGCCGAACCGCCGGTTTTCAAACCGGCCCAAACCGCCGGTTTAGGTTTGGCCGGTTTGACGGTTTAGGTTTCGGTTTGTGTTTTCCGGAAACCTAAACCGTCGGTTTGACCGGTTTGAACCGCCGGTTTATATATATATATATATATATATATATATATATATATATATATATATATATATATATATATATATTTAAAAAAAGTCCAACGGCTCTTTGAAAGAGCCGTTGGTTATGCAACGGGCCTCAACGGCTCTTTTTTGAGCCGTTGGGGCCATATTCTTTTAAAAAAATAAAAATAATAATAATTAATATCTCATCCACAACTTATCCTAATTTCCTATAATACCCATTCTTTCTTCCACTAAAAATCACACAATCTACAACTCATCTTCTCTACTCTCCTAATCTCTTATTCTCGAATTCTCGAATCCTCGTATTCTCGTTATCTCGATTTCTCGTAATGACAAACCCAAGTGATCAAATTCCCTCTTCTCAATACTTTTCTAGCACCCAAGAGAGCGAAACACAAATGCCCGACAATCCCGATGTTACCGAAGTTCCACGAAGAAGTCTCCCCCCTCCGAAAATGCTTACATCCGAAATATTTACGAAGCATTACACCAAGAGGGAGCCTGTGAACGATTATTGTCAAGTGGCATGCAACTATTGCCCGAAGGTGTACAAGTGGAAGGTGAAGGGCGGATACGGGAAATTGCAAACTCACATGGCAAACGTCCATCCGGAGAAGCTCGGGATTTCACGGGGACAAATACAATTGTCCCACGGGTTTGCATCTTCTACCTCTCATTCTCCTTTATTTACATATAATCATAGTGAAGAAAGTTTAGGATTGACCGATGTTATTTGTTCACATTCATTACCGTTTTCTTATGCCGAATATGAAGAAGTTAGGGAATATAACACTAGATATCTTCAACCTTCTTTTAAACCAACTTCTAGGAAAACCGTTTCAAAATTAGTTACTAAATCTTACTTAAAAAAGAAAGAATTTTTTTTATCGAATTTGGCTAGTTTTGAACATCAAGTTTCAATTTGTAGTGATATTTGGAGTACACAATCACAACAACATTTTTACATGGGCATTACTTTACATTTTATTAATAACGCTATGTTTTTGCATAAATATGTTATTGGATTTCGGCATTTTAATCAAAGACATAATGCACTAGGCATTGTAAGCATGATTAAAACGGTTTTACAAGAATATAATTTACAACATAGAATTTTTACATATTCTTTTGATAATGCATCCGCAAATACCACCGCCGTAAACCATTTGGTTGAGGATGCGGGACAACATATAAAAACTCCTTATACTCATCAAAGATGTGCATGTCATATTTTAAACTTATGTGTTCAAGATGGACTTAAGGTTTTAGGAAATATGCTAACCCCAATCAAACTTGTTATTGATTATATTTGGCATGACTCCGATTTAAGAAGAAAATGGAGAAATTTATGTGTAAACAAAAATGTTCATCCTATTGCTTTTTCAAAAGATGTTGGAACTCGTTGGAACTCGACTTACAAACTACTTTGTGAAGCCGTACGTTATAAAGTTTTGTTACAAGAATTTGCTTCAATTCACGTACCTTGGTCAATTTTAGATGATGAAAATGTTTGGGAAACTTGTGCCCATATTTGTAATGTTTTAAAAACTTTTAATGATGCAACTATTACCATGAGTTGTGTTTACACTCCAACATCTCATAGATTTGTAGAAATTGCCGTTAACGTTGCCGAAGCTTTTGTAAAATGTTTTAACATACCTTGCCTCATGAATTGCATGTTTGATATGAAAGATAAATGGCTTAAATATTATCAAGACATTCCAATGATTTATCTTGTAACCGCCGTTTTTGATCCTATACTTAAACTAGATGGTCTTTCCGATTTATTGACTTGTTATTATGATTGTTTGTGTGTAAACTTAACACAAGAAAACATTAATGTTCCTAAAATTGTGCAACAAGTTAATACCGAAATTGTAAAATTACTTAGTACATTTGAATCTAGTGCTAGCTCTTCTTCTACCACACCTAGTCCATCTCCCTATTCTACTAGTTCATCTTCTTCTCTTTCACTTGGACAACAATTTTTTGCTAGAAGAACAAAAACACCTAGACATTCATCTTCAAATGCGGAATATCAAGATTATCTTAACACTTGTTTTAATTTTGATGATAATGTTGAATTTGATATTTTGGATTGGTGAAAGAGATTAGCTCCCAAATATCCAACCTGAGTTAAAATTGTACAACAAATCATGGCCGTTCCCGCATCAACGGTTGCGGTGGAGCAAGCATTTAGCCGAGGCGGGAACATTCTCGGTCACAACCGAACTCAATTGAAGCCCGAGAAGTTGGAGATGCAAGTTTGTATTCAAGATTGGATAAGGGCGGCTAAGCGAAAACAACGGAATGCACCGGTGTACGACTCTAAATCGGATTCCAACTCCGAAGACGCCGGCACTACTTCCGAGTCCAACATCGAAAGGTAAGCGGGGTTAAAAAAACTTGAAGTCCGAAAAAGGTAAGTCAAGGTAAGAGAACTACGTGGGCTTTGATTCCTCTTAATCCCGAGAGGATACGTAGGCAACCGGAAAATCGGTTCAAGCCCTTTAATTTTTCCGAGTTTTTTTTGTTAAATTGAATTTATGTTTCTTTTATTTAATTGGTATAAATTTTAATTACTAGTTTTTATATACTAATTTTTTTATTTTTATATAATATATATTTTTTTTTAACATTATGCCTTTGTATTTAATTTTTTTATTTTTTTTATTTTAATAAACCGACCGACGGTTTGGCCTTGGGCCAAACCTAAACCGACGGTTTGCAAACCTAAACCGACGGTTTAGGTTTGCAGCCCATGCCTATGTATACCTTTGCTTTAGAACATTTGTATTTTTTTTAAAAAAAAAAGAGTTCTCTTCTTATTTTTTCTCGTGTTTTTTTTTAAATTTATATAGTTAAAAAAAGTAAAAAAAATAAATTTATAGCCTAATTTCGCATTTATTATCCAAGTTACTGTTTTATTAAATTCCTTAAAGTTAAACGTGATGGAAATTTTACGATAAACCCATAAAAATTTAAAAGCGGAAAATTAAACGGGGACGAGAATTGAGACAATTTTCAATATCCGAACAGGGATGAGTCTTATACTAAACGGGAATGAGGATGAATAGGTTACTCCCGTCCTAAATCCGACTCGTTGACACCCCTAATGGATACCCTAAACACAAGTATATTTATTTATATGTTTCTTTTTTTTTGAAAATGGAAAGCGGTTAGGTTGGCTACCTTCTAGAGGTAGTCCAACCTAAAGCATCCTTGCGGATGAGAACACGAAGTTCGGGATCATTAGAAAAATTGTTGTTGGGGGTCGAAATTCCAAATGGTCAATCGGTCAGCAACACAGTTGATTTCTCTGAAAACATGTCTGATCTGGATTTCGTTAAAAAAACAAAGATCTAGTCTAGAGTTTGAAATAATCATCTCGACATCCCACAAACAGCTCCACAAGCCTTGGAGTGTCTTGATAACACATAGATTATCACCTTCGATTTCAATCTTTTTGATCTTCAATCTGAGTGCCTCTTGTAAACCTGCCTTAAGAGTGAAAACTTCAACTTTTATGACCGAGTTAAAGTTATTTTTCTTTGCATCAAGGCTAATAACATCACCATAATGATTTCAGATCACAAACCCGATGGATGTTACTTCTGAGTCAAGTTTTGATCCTTCAAAATTGAGTTTATGGAAACCCGGGTTTGGTCTTTCTCATTTAATATTGTTTTTCTTCCTTGATCGCATTAGTGTCCATTTATTGTTTTTGGATGTCTTAATCATCTTCGTCATTGATTTTAGTTTTCCAGTTATGGATTTGGTTTTTGATGAATGCAATGACCTTGCTCAGAGGTCCGATTGGCTCATTATTAAATATTATTTTGTTCCTAAAAAACCAAATACTCCACCAGATAGTTGCGAGACATACGAATTTGTTCATTCCAATTTTGTTTATTAATTCATGTAGGATTTCATGAGCTTTTTATTTTGGATTTTTATTGTGTTAATTTCATTCACAATTATTCTATCGAATTTGATAATTATTTGTTTAGTGAAAGAACATTCGATTACTGTGTTAATTTCATTCACAATTATTTATTTATACGTTGGTATTCCTTGTAGGATACCAAACGGAACCCTAATTAACTCTTTTTTCTTTGTTTTTTTTTAAAGAAAGAAGTTGAGTAGAGAGTCTAGAGACTATTGAGTAGAATTGAGGCTAAGTTGAGAGTAGTTTCAACATTGAAGAACTCTAAACGAGAACTTACCGACGAGAGAAGTTTTACCGATAATATTCGCCATTCGTTTTGTCAGTTTCTCTACATTGATTTATCTTTATGGGTCTGAAAGATTTACCCTAAGCTAATCTCGGAAGCGGACGTTTCGTGGGTTATTCATCAATCCCGCTGGACGCACCCCACCTGTTCGACGAAATGTCAAAGTGGCCGTCAATAGTACTCTTTCATTTGTAGAATCCAAGGAGTTCCTCGAATTTCTTGTCAACTTTGAGTGGATGTTTATAACCATATTCAGAATGAAGTTTACATGTTTAAGCCAAGGCAAGGGTTACCATTTCCCCCCATGCCACATACTCGACCTATGCGGGTTCCGAATCCTGCTCGATTGCCCTCTGGACCTCTCTACACTATCAGCCTTTGCACCTATAGCTGCTCATTTGAGTAAAAATGAAGCTGATGCCTCTAATCCGTCTCCCTGCATTAATGTAGTGCCATGGTATAAAACTGTCAACAGCTTGCACTTATGGGATGCTTCTTTCATTGATGTTGTGCTGATCTCTAGTCCAATGGGGATGCTTGGGCTGCCATTCTTAACCCGGAAGAAGGGCTTCTCAGGTAAGATATACGCGACTGAAGTAATGATGAAGCTGGGCCAGCTCATTATGGATGATCTCATTTCAATGCATAAAGAGTTCAAGCAGATATATGGACCTGAGGATTCTAATTGGATGAAGTGGGAAGAGCTTGAAAAGCTTTTACCTGCATTGAAAGATATGATTATCGGAGAAGACGGGAGTCAGCTGGGCGGTTGGCTGCCCCTCTACACCACAGCTGAAATGAAAGATTGTACGCGACGAGTGCAGCCTTTGAGGTATGGTGAAGAAGCTTGTTACAATGGAACATTGGTTATCAAAGCCATCAGCTCTGGTTTAGACATTGGAACATCAAACTGGAACATAAATACTCCTAAGGTAAATGTTGCTTACATTTGCAATTCAGTGGTTGGCTCTGCTCAAGCAATGGATTTTGATTATCGCTCTCTTCAAGCCCGTGATGCTGTTATATATTCGGATGTCGTGTCTTTTCAGAATGTAGAGGGAGACTTAGAGGATGCTAATGTTTATAATGAACAATCTATTGAGTCGCTGCTTTATTCTGATGAGACTCCAAATGAGGAGTTTGAGAAATTAGCATTTATATGTTCATGTGCTTTTGATTCCCTAAGTGTAGGTGGTTCAGTTCTTATTCCAATCAACCGTCTTGGTGTAATGTTGCAGCTGCTAGATCATATATCATCTCACCAAGAGCTGTCAAGTTTAAAGGTTCCAATATTCATAATCTCTTCTGCTTCAAAAGAGTTGTTTTCCTTAATGAATGTTGTGCCAGAATGGCTGTCGAAGCAGAAGCAGGAGAAGTTGTTTGCTGGAGAATCGTTGTTTTCTTATGTTGATCTGATAAAAGAGAACAGAATGCATCTCATTCCTGATATTTGTTCTTCTATACTGTTGAAGGTGTGGCAAGAGCCTTGCATAGTTTTGTGTCCTCATGGGAGCTTGAGGCTTGGCCCTGCTGTTCATTTGCTTCGACGCTGGAGGAGTGACGCAAACTCGTTGCTTGTATTAGAAGATGGTCTGGATCCTGATCTAGCACTTCTTCCTTTCAAACCAATGCAGATGAAGGTCCTTCAGTGTTCATTTCTTTCTGGGATCAAATCTCAGAAGATTGTTCCCTTGATTGAAAAACTGCAACCGAAATTGGTTTTGTTCCCGAAAATTTCAACTAAACTCGTTCGTTCTCAAAACCCGGATTCATTTCCTATTCTTCAGTACTCTGAGGATGAAACAATACGTATATCGAAATTGATGACCTCAGAAGTTGAGATTGCAATAGACTTGGGTTCCTTAAAATGGAAAACTGTTACGGATTTTGACTCAAACATCAGCAGATTAAGAGGAGAGCTATCAATGGATCACAGAAAGCAACGGCTACTCCTAGGAACTAAGGGAATTGATAGTGACTCATTATGTTCTCGTTCGTTGTTGCATTGGGGTACACTCGACGTTGGGAGGTTGTTAACAGTATTAGAGAAGATGGGTATTCATGGAACTGTTGATCAAGTCGGATCAAACGGGTCAGATTGTTCTTGTGTGGTGAATGTGGCTGAGCCTAACAAGGCTTTCATAGAGGTGAAACCAAAGAGTGTTGTGATATGCACCGGCGACGAGAAGTTGGCTTATGCGCTGTTCGAAGCAATAGAAAGTATCTTGGATGGCATCTGAAAGAAGAGTAAGAATTGATTTCTTCTATAGCACTAGGTTTCGAAGAGCTAATTCATATCAGAAGTGGAGGAACAAACTATTCTATAAGTTTAAACTGTTACATTTAGATTTATTACTGGTGTTCTACAGTATTCAGTATAATAGATAGAATAAAACCTTGTTTTTTAGCATTGCACACCAAAGTTAAGGTGTGTTGTCCTGAAACCTGTTGCTCAATTGGGTAGACATTAGTTTTTGTCCGTAGTTAAGAAAATCTGCAATGTTTAGATCGGGTGTTCTATATTGTACGTGAATGCTTTGAAGAGGTTCAAAATGGTGTATGGGCAATCATTATGGTTACCTCGTCAATAATATGGGATAACAAGTACATAAGGTTGGTGGATTCTCGTACTATTGTCAATTAATTTGAGGATAAAACTTGTTAAACTTTTGGGCTGAACATGGCCCAAGACCATTTCACAACTTATCTATTTGATCTGGATATGTTTTACCTACTTTATTTATCATAAAATATATTAAAAAAAATCAAATCACACAACAAAATCTAAACAAAAGTGACAATCATATCGATAATAATAATTTGAGAATATTAAAGAACATTATATTAAAAAAAATAAAATTAAGGTTTTAAATTATAAATATCTCTATCTTTACAATTTAAAACGACTCCATAACTATATAATATAATAAAAGTAAAAGTAAACATTTTAACATCAATAAATACTTCAATTTTTTAGTCTTAAAATATTTAAAAATATCAAATGGTATTATTGACCTTGGAAGTTTTACCGAATGATAACAACACCCTCCCCCGCAAGCATACGGGGTCGGATGTAGTATATTCAGGTGTCGAATTCTCAGGAACCACGTTTGATTTGGATGACACTAATAATTAATTATTTTAAGTAAAAAAAACAATAAGGTAGCAATAGAAACATGCGAAAGCAATAATGATTGTAGACAAATATGTGATTGAGGCGATCAAAGAAATCATGAATCCCCACTATAATGAAGTATAATATGTTGCATATAGAGTTGTTCAAACGGTCCGGACAGGACCGTTACGGTCCGGTCCACCACGGACCGTATTAATTTTTTTTTTTAAAAAAAAATTATATGGAATAAATCCAGTCCGGACTGGACAGGACCGGGCCATATGCAGTTACCGTTCGAAAAAAAACATTGTTATCGTATATAATATGCATAGTGACTAGTGAACCAAAATTTTAATGAAATAAATAAGGTATTAATGCACTTTATTTTAATTGGATACAAATTGTGTACTTGTTTTAAATGTGTGGCACTATGTATGCACTTTGAATTTTTTATTATTAGAAGAAAAAAATTTATTTTTATGTGTTTTATTATCCTAGGAAGAAGTAAATAGATAGAAATATCTTAGAAAATCCTAACAAGAAGGAAAAAGATAATTGAGATATCTTAGAAGGTCCGAATAATGAAAGAGATAATTGAGATATCTTAGAATACACTATGAAGAAGAAAAGAGATAATTAAATATTTTAGAAAATTCTAGAAAGAAGGATAATGATAATCCTAAGATGAAAATGTTTTGGTAGATATTTTTCGATTTCGAAAGGTATTGAAGCCTTGGGTAGTCAAAAAAGTAGGATGCTATATTTTCAAGATTGGATTTCATATTCAAATAAACCTTGTAATCGTAAAAAGTTGATTTTTTAGCTATGGGCCTAGGAAAGAAGATAAAATAGATGATTGGTTAATTAAAATCGTAGACTTGTTCGTGAGGTTATATATATATATATATAACCTTCATTCTCAACGTTGGATATTGAAATCGAATAACTAATATTGGGTAATCAAAGTCAAGTAATCGAAGTTGGGTACATGAGTGAATTAAGTTGTATATGTAACGTTGAGTATTGAAATCGGGTAACTAATATTGGGTAACCGAAGTGAAGTTGGATATGTAACGTTGAATATTGAATCGGGTAACCAACTTCGGTAATCGAAGTTGTGTAACCGAAGTTGCGTATGCGAAGTTGGGTACATGAGTATAGTTGGACATGCAATGTTGGGTATTAAAAGTCCTAGGAAGAAGAAAAGATATAATATTAAGATGAAAAAAAATAGATAATTGGGCAATTAAAAATGTATACTTATATATATATAGGGATTATTAGACGTACCGGCAAAAATCACTATTTGTTACCATAACTACGCATTTCGCGTGCGTAGTTGAGTGGTTTCCAACTACGCATATGGGGTGCGTAGTTGGAGTCCTAAAAAAAAATTTGAAAAAATTGTACGTAGTAGAAGTAAGAAATTTTTTTTACTATTAATTATTATTAAACTACTATTACGCATCCCATGTGCGTGGTTGAATGAGTTCTCAACTACGCCCGCGAAGTGCGTAGTTATGTTATCAAATAACAATTTTCACCGATACATTTAGAAACCACAAAGTGAAATTGGGTAAGTAAAATCGATGGAGTAAAATCGAGTAAGTAACATAGGTATAAAAAATTGAGTAACATTATACATAAAATTTTTGTTCAATTTCCCCGTAAATATCATCGATTTAATGGTGATTACAAGATGCAATACAAAAATCACAATCAATCCATCAATAGCTTTTTTCTAAAAAGTAAACCCTCGATAATTTATTTTTATTTTAAATTTCATACATAATCCCAGACGTGTGTAGTTTAATTTTTTAAACACGTCGTAAATGTAAAGCTAAATCTCCTTATATTCTCAGTGACAAGCATTTATGTTAAAGATTTTCTTACATTTTGGGTATCGATCTAAATCAGCATCCACGTACCAACTTGTTAGATCGAAGATCCGGGAATAGCCATATACCAAAATCAAGATAGATGATATTTTCAAAGCATCAAAGTCCTAGTAGATTATATATTTTAGTAAACAATAACGTGCGCTAATTTATGTATAAGTGGACATGATTAATATAGTAAAAAAGTATCGAGAATAATTGAAGAGTTAGTTGAACATCCTTTCTAAGGTAGAAACTTAATTAGATAAGATATGAATAACCAATTCACAGGAGATAACCCTTATGTTCTTTTAAAGTTCACGCCCATAATTTATTATCATAATAGATAAAATTAGATTTATTAATATATTATTTATCATTATTTTCTTATCTTTCAGTTGAGGTAGGATCATCATATAAACGATTCGCAATGAAATAAATCAGACTTTATATTGTCTAGATGTTATTAGATCAGGTTCAATTCAAAACCTCAGCCTATCAACTTGTTATATTATCGTCAACAAAACAAAATGTAAAGACGAAGGTCAATCAAGTTAAAAACTCGTAGCTCAAATGGATAAACTATATTCAAAAGAAGTAAGGTGGTATTATCAAGTTTCTAAGCTTGAACTTATTAAATCTGAGCTCCGACATGAAAATGAGTGTTAATGGATGTATTCATTAGGTTAATAGATATCAATAATATATTATTTATTTATGTTAATTTATTATTACTTTTTTTATTAGCTGAAATAAGGGTAACTGTCATATATATATATATATATATATAAACGATTCGAGTTAATAAAATAAACAATTTTAAAACTTCTATTCTCTACAAACCCGTAGATATCTTCCTACTATTAGTTAATTTTTAGATCTTCCTAAATTTATATGTTGTGTTTATATCTACCATGTATATATATTCGAATAAATACGACTAAAATATGCGGTATGAGCTTTTCGTATGTTGGGTGAGCAGCAGTCCGACCTCAATCAAATCAAAGGTTCGGTAAATACCTCGTCAAAATCTATGGTTATAAAAATCAAAAAAATATGTGCCCAGCTTGGATGATTTGTACTTCCGCCATTCATCCATAAGGTTTTATAAGAAAGTTAGTAGCATATATTGTTAACAAATAGACAACCTTAAACCACGTTATCTTCTCTTAACCACATTTCCTATGTAATCCACTCTTAACCACTATGTTAATCAAATTTGCAACTGATTTTATTAATGTTTTTAAAGTTGCATACATAGATCATCTCGTTTTTTGAAAAATTTCGAAGGGTGTCCCTGTAGTTTGGAATTTTTCGAATTTTGCCCAATAGTTTTTTAGTTCGGATGATACGCTTGTGTTTTAATATTTTCCGGAAAATGTCTAATTTCCTTTAAATTGTAAAAGGATATTAACTTAAAATAATTTAAAAAAAAAACTTATATGTAAAATATTTAGCCTCTTCTATTTTTTTTAAAAAATAATTTTTTTTTTTCTCTCAATAAAAAAAATATTTTAGTTGAATTTAAACGGAATTAGACATTTTCCGAAAAATATTAAAACACATGGGCAATATCCGAACTAAAAAAACCTCTGAGTAAAATCTGAAATACCCCAAACCACAGGATACCATCCGAAATTCCCTAAAATTTATCTCACGTCGATAATATAGTCAGTATATAAGTCTGGTGAGTCACTCTTCTATTATTATCAATTGATTTTAAAATGAAATATCGTCCAATTTATATAATAAACATGAACCTAAAGCACATGTATCACATGTACATTACCACGATACGCGGTCCGAGTTCGATCATATCAAAGATTCGGTATATATCCGTCAAAACACGTTATCCTCTCTTAAGTTCTTAACCACTTTTGTTACAAATAAATAAAAGTAGAAATAAAATGTAGTGATAGTCTGTTAAAATGGATTAGGTAGGTTGCATAGTAGGTATTCATTCATAAAGTACATATGAATAACGAAGCCGAAATGGACTTATAATAGTATGCATCAAGTCGTCACCTTCCGCTTATCTTCATAGGTTGCACTAAGAAAATGTTTCTACTAGTTAGTAGGTGCTTAGAAAAGAAGTAAACGAGATTTGATAGGAGATTAACTAATAATCTCATGTCATCCGTGATAGTTTATTCAAACACGTAATTCAACAAAAATTATAATAAGTTTTATTTAATACCTGAAGTGCATATTGTGTGGGGTTGGTGGGCTGAAGACTTCTATGCTATTGGGTGGGCCATTTATCTTGTGGGCCTTCTGTTACATAAGATTCTTCTAGAAGTCCACCTACCCACAGATTGCACATACCATCTTTCTCCGAGAAAGATAAAATATATTTTGTTAGGGTTCTCAACTCGTAAAGAGATCGGTACAGGGTTATCTTGTGAAGTTGAAGTCATCGACGATGTTTTAGGGTGGTGTACCTTCAAAAAGTGATTATACTTAACTTATTTTTTTTCTGTAAAAAAAATCGAATATATTTACAAAGTAGGCTCATCGAAAATATTGTAGAAAAAAAATTCACCTAAAGTTGAATAAACGTTAACCATTAAATAATAATTTAACGGACTTTTGTAATTTCAAGACCTTTTAATATCTCTTCTTGCTAAGTAGTGTTGGAGAATCACTCAAGATCCTACGTCGCTCTTAGTAAGGTTGCTAAAGGCTCTATATTGTTCACTACTTTTTTCGTAGAGACAAATGTTGGTATTTAATCCAAGCTATACTCGGAGAAGTTTTATTCAAGGACAAGAAGCGTTGTATTTAGATTTTTATGGGAAGTAGATATGGTGCTATATTGCAGTTATTGATGAAAAATGGACACCGAGATCAATGAAGTTTTAGTTGGTAGTGCCTCCAACGTGTCTTCCTACAACTAGGGTAATTTACTTTATTGACACGTTTATGAAGGAATGGAGAGGAAGGAGGTGAGGGTGGTATTTAATGAAGAGAAGCCGATATAACTTTGAGAATTCATTTGATAGATTTTGATGTTCAAGATAGTTTGATATGGTATTGCGAGAAGAGTCGTGTTTTGAGTGTGAGATCGTGCTATCGTTTTCTTGTGAAGAATAAGTAGTAGATGCTGGGTGGTGGGAAATTTGAGTGTTGGTAAACTGATGAAAGTTTTGTGGAACAAGGTATGGTCGATTAATGCAATCACCGCACATTGATTGGTTTCATCAAGGTTTTTTCACAAAAGTTTCATCTATTAAGTTTATTTTATGGTATTAGCTTATCTAAAAACAAATACCACCATTCTTTTTTGGCTTATGGATTTCGTCCAAATTAATAATAGATATATATTATCAAATCGTTTGCAAAAAAGAACTTTGTAAAGTTTTGTTTTGTATCGATATCTTCAAAGGTATTTTTGGTAACTATTTCTTTAATGATTGGGCATCCAATATATTTGTTAACGGTTGTGGTGTTATTTTTAGCAATCACATTTTTTAATTGATCAATACAATTATCACTTTGTATTCTTCGTTGTTTGGTAACTGATTTCTAGAAGTTATTTTTTTGTAGTGAAATAGAACAATATATTTTCAGGTTTTACTGATCCCTTTAACAAGAAGTTACATTTACTTTAACAAAAATTATCAAATCGTCTGCAAAAAAACAAGAATGAGATTGTAGTTTTTTGTCTGCACAACGAGAATCCAATATGATTCTCATAGTTATCATAATCGATTTGTAGCATTGTGATTTGACTTTTGATATATTGTAGTCGATATTCCATGCTTATTATTAAATAACTTGGTGTATTGTCCAAGAGCATCTTATGTTTAAGAGGGATGATCAACTCTTTCATTAATCTAATCAATTTAATATAATTAAATTTGATCATTATTTAATAATAAATTAATTCAAACACAAACACAATCTCTAAAATATTAAGTGTAATTATTCCCAAAATAATATATATATATATATATATATATATATATATATATATATATAATTATATATATAGTTATATATCTATCAAAATTAATCCAATTTATGATTAGAACAAACTTTTTTTAGTAGTGATCTCAAATTTACAATAATATTATCGGTTGGAGATAATTAGTTCTCACATCGAAAGATTGAGACTTCCGAGCCTAGTATATGATGAAACTAGAAATGAAAGGTTTTCGATAAAACACTACATATTTAGAGTGGTCTTGCTAAAGTAAACGATTTAAGCCAACAACACAAAGATTTGGTGACGCAATTCAGGTATAAACCCTACTCTGCGGGATTTCAGGAGGGGAAATCCGTCCCAATCCACTAGGTAGATAGAACGTAGAAGTACAAGTTACAACAACTCAAAAAACAAGACCGAAAACAAACCCTAAACTGAGAAAACAAACAAGAACAACAAGATATAAGAAGAAAGATGATGCCAACGCAACCAGAACCAAGCTTCTAGTGAAGCTTGTGTTCGTTATCCTTTCTTCCCTCAAAATCACACAAGATCTCTTATTTTCTCTCTTCGTCTCTCCTTTTCTTTTCTCACTTTCTTTGTGGAGAGGAACTCAGGAATCGGCCAAGAATTCTACATTACCACGAGAGCTCTCTTCAGAAACTTAAGTACCTAGGGTTAAAGAGGAGTCGTCAACAACACGTGAGAGAGTCACGTTCCTTCATTAATCCAAGTAGAGACGGATCAAATCAAGCCCAAACAAAATAGGCCCAACAAGCAAACATTTACATCAGCAAGCACACGACATACAAAATATTACAAATATTAACCCAAACTTATTAAGTTTCCCATAATGGCACAATACACATGATCACCATACATATTAGAGCATCTTAGGTTATGTTGGAATCACATCAGGATATCACTTAACAACTTAACAACTTAAGTGCCCTTATATGTTATCCAACAAGTCCTAAGTCACCATCCAATATATAAGCATTCATGTATATGTGTATAAGGGTATGAATGGTACATGTTTATGAAGTTGTAATAACACTAAATACAAGATCTATTGTTTATAAGACATAACAGTATATAAGGTCGGTGGAATACTCCTATTGCCAATTGGTTTTAGTATGGAACCTCATCGGGTTTATGTGCTGGGGTACTTGGGCCTAACGGGCATGTGCGCTCGTATGCACACGACTCCCGCTCTACCCGGTCCGTTTGTATCGGACTTTGACATGGTATCAAAGCGGTTAGCCTCAATGTGGCTCGCGATCCTAACATGTGGGCAAGTGCAACTCGGTCTATATCCTCTAGCTGCCTTTGCGGGGGCGTGCTAGAAATAATTAGTTCCCACCCTTTAGTTGCCCCTGCGGGGGCGTGTTGGAGATAATTAGTTTCCATCCTTTAGTTGCCCCTGCGGGGGCGTGCTGGAGATGATTAGTTTCCACCCTTTAGTTGGCCCTGCGGGGGCGTGCTGGAGATGATTAGTTCTCACCCTTTAGTTGCACTTGCGGGGGCGTGTTGGAGATTAAGTTCCCACATCGAAAGATTGGGACTTCCGAGCATAATATATAGAGTCAGTGGGCTAATCCTAGTACTGCCAATTGGTTTTAGGATGAACCTCATCGAGTTTATGTGCTGGGCTTGAGCCTAACACGCATATGCCTTCGTATGTACACAACTCCACTCTATCCGGTCTGTCTGTGTCGGGACTTTTGACATTATCGTTATATAATATAGATGAAATTATTATTGATTTCAACTTCATATCTAAAAAAATATACGAAAAAAATAAAAATTGAACCGTGTTGAATATATATCCTCTCTTCAGAGTCTCAGTCACCGACCGAAAGTAATTGATTAATATTAAAACATATTATGTTGTATAATCCGATCGCAGCAATTAGTCTTAGCTTAGATGGTATGATCCAATTAAATGATTTTCTAATTAGTTTTGAAGTATATACTACGATAATCGTGCATGTTCATGCATAAGTACGTACCAAATTCAATTCTCTCATTGAATATCGAGTCTTATCCTTCTTAATTAAAACTAGACCTAACTCTACACCCAAAAGTAATTAGGACGTACCTAATTGCACCAACCAAATTTGCATTTTAGCCTCGAATTTTCATTACCTATGCTGAGTCGTTTATCTTGCATAGGGCGGAACGAAAACCGAATCGAACCGAACAGTAAAATTATACTGAACCAAAAACCGATTTTTGTGAAATCTTGGGCTGAAAATCAAACCTACAAACAACGGTTCTGTGTTGCTTTGGACCTAAAACCGAAACTTGAAAATATTAGGATCGAAAGCCGAACCTAAAAAAACGTAATACTGCATAAATACATATTAAATAATATTAAACTTAAATAAATAGGACTAGAAATATCTAGTTCAAAAAAATGTATCAACATTAAAGGCTTACATACATGATACATGATACATGATACATGTATAAAAGTAGTGTGCGTGTTAGGTGAGATATTAACGTTAATCCTTTCGAAATTGAGCATTATGATAAATGAGCACGACACCACGTTAACTATGTAGGCAGGGTTGAGGGTTGGAGCTCCCGCAGGACACTAGGAAGTCTTAGGAACTATAACATTACCAAGCAGATTTCAACGCTTTTTTGTCACCTCCTAATCTGATATACTATTCGAGATGAAAGATTTATCCGTATTAATATTCAAATCATCCGATCTACAAAACGGTTGAACATCCAAAAAAAACCCAGATGATGGTGGATGAAGGACGAAGGTCTTTCACCCATTACTCGACTCCTGAAATACCTTGAATGTGTTATAAGCTGAAAATATTCTTGATGGGTGGAGGTATCGATAAGGTTAAGGGGCGGATGATGAAAGTGTTTCGTTCACCTATCACCTGTCCTATTGACATCCTTAATGCTCATATTGTAAAACTATTAATTAAATTTTAAATTATATCAACTATTAACATTAAACTCAAAATAATATCAACTTTAAAATTACCCAGGTTTATACGATCTATAAACGTATTTATAAAAAATAATACAATTTATTTTTCCGGAAAAACTTGGTTCCGACAATGACCTATCAACCATTTTCTTACATGTTATCAAAATAATAGGATTAGGTGTGTGATGCGAATTTTATTTTAAAAAATTTAAATCTATTATAACATACTAAAACAAAGCGCACATGTCAACATGTCGCGTGCTAAAGCTAGCCACCTCATCTTTTTTTTTTTCCAGTTTATTTACAATATTACCACAAAGATATTTACGAACTTGTCATTTTTATTTTTATTTTATTTGTTAAAAATAATAAACAGTCATCTGTGTCACATTATCATTACATGTCACATCAACTTTACTTTAATTTAAATAAAACATAAATTATTTATATATTGGAATTAAGAAAGAAGAATAATGAGGTAAAATGACTTTTTTGTTTTCAAGATACAAATTAAGCCTTGTTAATTTGTGATAAAATTTTAAATCTAGATATAATTCATTAAAGAGGCATAAGGGGAAAAGTGACAAATATATTAAACCCTATAAATTATTCAGATATGATTTACACAAAACCCTAGAGGCTTCAAACAATCACCACTTTTATGCCCATCCATTTTCATCCTCAATTTCTCTCACTTCGCCCGCCGCCGCCGTCCATCACGTACTTCACCCGCCGCCGCCACCGACGGGAGGGAAAGTAGCCGCCGCCGATGGGATGGAAGACCGCCGCCGTCTACCCAGGGAACCCTAGATCAAACTCTAGCCTTCGTCTCGTCTTCTTTGCCTTCTCTAGATCTACGAAGAACCCTAGCCTTAGTCGAAACCGTCGTCACTGATGCAACCGTCGTCGGAGAACCCAGATATCGCCGGTGGAAGCTCGTCGGATCCGCCAACTATTGAAGGAATAAAGCGGTTTTCGTCCTGGAGAAAATCAAAGAGCCTAGATCTCTAGATCTGCGATGAATGAAGCTCGTCAGATCTGTTTGTGTAATGTTGTATTTTGTGTAATATTATAGTTTCATCCCTCCCTCTCGTCTCGTCTTTGATGTTTTGTGTAATTCGATCGGCTTGTGTAATTCGACTGGCTCGAATCGACGTTCCTTGTGCAATTAGATTGGATTTTGTAATTAAAATCGATAGGGGTTGTGTAGATAAATTCTTTAGGGCTTGTGTAGATAAATTTGTTAGGGCTTGTGTAGATAAAGTCAATAGGGCTTGTGTACATAAAGTCAATAGGGCTTGTGTACATAAAGTCGACATGGCTTGTGTAAATAAAATCGATAGGGCTTGTGTAAATAAAATCGATATGGCTTAGATCGGCTTGTGTAAATAAAATCGACGATTTGTGTAAATATATAGGTTTTGTGTAAATCGATACGACTTGTGTAAATTGAAAGATGTGGGTTATCACAATTTTTTGTAAAATCAAACATTTTGTTTGTATAGCACTACTAGTTTGTGTAAGTAAACATTAAATATAACCTTAAAAAATTAATAATAGATTATCAAATTCAATTAGTTCAGCTAGTATAAGGGTAGAAGAGATAAATCATGGGAATTTCTTGGTAATATTTAAGCCATTTAGTTTTCATTCCACACATAGCATCTATAAGGGTTGGTATTTGAAAACAATTTAGAAAAGTTTCGGAAACGTTAACAACTATCTCCAAAAATCTACAAGAAGTTGGACTGTAAATGCTACTCATGACATTAGTTGCATCACTAAAAATCTTTAAACATTACAAATATCGGTACAAGTCTGCAAACATTTTCATCATCAAGAATTGATCAATTAACGTGTAATGAAGAAAACTCTTGTAACAAAACTTTGTAACGAACGACTTCACTAAGTAATTTGTAAGTAGAGTTCCAACAAGTTCCAACAAGTTCCAATGTCTTTTGAAAAAGCAATTAGTTGAACATTGTTAGTTAAACATAAATTTCTTCATTTTTTTTCCTCAAATTGGAGTTATGCCAAATATGATCAATAACGTTGGTGATGGGGGTTAGCATATTCGATAAAATCTTAAGTTCATCTTGAACACATAAGTTTAAAATATGACATGCACATCTTTGATGAGTATAAGGAGTTCGAAAATATTGTCCCGCCTTCTCGACCAAATGGTTTACGGCGGCGGTGTTTGCGGATGCATTATCAAAAGAATATGAAAAACTCGATGTTTTAAATTATATTCTTGTAAAACCATTTTTATCAAGCTTGCAACGTTTGGTGCATCACTTCTTGCGTTGAAATGCAGAGATCCAATAACATATTTATGCAAATACATAGCATTATCAATAAAATGTAAAGTAATGCCCATGTAAAAATGTTGTTGAGATTGTGTACTTCAAATATCACTACAAATATATATTTGATGATCAAAAATGTCAAAGTCGATAAAAAAATTTCTTTCTTTTGTAGGTAAGATTTAGATACTAATTTAGACACGATTTTCTTAGAAGTTGGTTTAAAAGAAGGTTGAAGATATTTAGTGTTATATTCTCTAACTTCTTCATATTCGGAATAAGAATGGAAATGCATGAGAACATATAACATCAGCTAATCCTAAAGTTTCTTCACTATGATTATACGTAAATAAAGGAGATTGAGAGGAAGAAGATGCAAACCCGTGGAACAATTGTGTTTGTCCCCGTGATATCCCTAGCTTCTCCGGATGGACGTTTTGCATGTGGGTTTGCAAGGTCCCGTAGCCACCCTTGATCTTTCACTTGTACACCTTCGGACAATAGTTGCATGCAACTTGACAATACTCGTTCACCGGCTCCCTCTTCTTGTAATGCTTCGTAAAAATTTCGGATGTAAGCATTTTTGGTGGGGGGAGACGTCGTCATGGCATTTCGCTATTTTCGGGATTGTCGGGCATTTGGGTTTCACTTTCATGGGTGTTAGGGAATAATTGAGAAGAGGGGAAGTTGTCACTTTGGTTTGCGAGAGATGAATTCGAGAAAGACGACATAGGAGAGTTGAGAAAGATGAGATGTAAATGGTGTGAGATTTAGAGAAAGAATGGCTGAATATTTATAGAAAATTAGGAATGGGTACTGGTGTTGGGTTGGTAGTATAAATTTTTTTTTTTAATTCACCTTCAATGGCTATTAATAGCCGTTGGAGTGGAGCCCACCCATGGCATAATAGTCGTTGGAGTGGGGCCCGCCAACGGCTATAATGCCTTTGGCGGGCTCAGCGCAACGGTCTGATGACCGTTGCGTCAGCGCCCAAACCGGCGGCTTAAACTGCCAATTTGGATTGGTTCAAACCGTCGATTTATGTTTTTTATTTTGCCAAACTTAAACCGTACGTAAACCGGAAAACTTAAACCACCGGTTTGAACCAGTTTAAAAACTGCCGGTTCGGCGATTTGGTTCAAACCGAGCCCATCTCTAATTAAGCTGGTACTACTCACAAGTGTGCTACGTGCCCCGAATTAACCTTCACAATTTTCTTTCATCGACAGTCCTTCACGTAACAGTTCATACTACAAAGCCTAGACAGACAGAGATTAAACCGAAATATTAAAAAATAATTTCAAAAAAATAAAGGGGCCCCACTGGCCATTTCCCTTTAAAAAGCAAACAGGAAAAAAAATGAAATAAAAATTTCTTTTTTAAGAAATTTCACTTATCGCTTCCATGATTTCAAACCGACCTCTTCTAATTGTCTTTTCTTACTACTAAAAAAACACAGATCAACCATTTAGAGGGAAAGAAAGAAAGAAAGAGAGAGGAGGTGGGGGCCGGCCGGGAGTGGCAATAGATCGATCGTTCGACCATCACTGTGCACACCACCGTGTGGTCACGGTTCCATATCCTCCTTGAAAAAGCTTTTCGGTCCCTTCCCATTCTACTGATTCCGATAAAGCATGCATTTGAAGTGGAAGCAATCAACAAATTAATCAGCTCGGATATTCAGAGGATTCGGTCTTAGACGCATTTTCCGATTCCAGTGATTTTTCGGTCGCTGGTGCACTGTTTGTGTGAGAACCGGCGACGAGTTTTCAATTTTTTATCTGCCGTCTTAGACTCGTCAATTTTGATCGATTCACACATTCGGAATACTAAAGATTTTAAAAGATTCTGGACTGTTCTAGTTTGCTTTTTCACCTTTTTTTTCTCTGAGGATTTGGAGTCTTAAATATGAGCAGAATCGCGAGGCACGGTCGCCGGTGGTCTGATACGATGTCGGCGGACGGAGAGGGAGGAGTTAGATCAATCATAAGTGCTGGCTCATCGCCGGTAACTGATTTTTCATCATCGTCATCCGTCGCCGGGGAGGAATTAGTAGAGGTCACTCTAGAAATCGAAGACGACGACACCATCGTTCTACGGAGCGTTGAGCCGGCTACGAGCCTGAACATTGAGCCCCCTTACGATGCTTCGAGCGTCGAACCTACTGAATCGACATCAACTTCGAGAACGCCGACGATGCGGCGGACCTCATCCAACCGGCTGCGGATGTTCTCACAGGAGTTGAAATCGGAAGCTGTGGCTAGAGCAAAGCAGTTTTCGCAGGAACTGAAGAACGAGTTTAGGAGATTCTCATGGGGTCATGGTCACGCGGCGAGGATCCTATCGAAAACTTCACAATCTGCGCCACAGAACGCTGGCGGTGGATCAGATTCAGCGATCGCTGCCAGAGCTCGCCGGAGACAGTTGGCTCAACTTAATCGGACCAGGTCTGGAGCGCAAAAGGCTCTTCGAGGTCTGAGATTCATAAGCAACAAATCCAGCGTGGACGCGTGGAACGAAGTGGAGAAGAATTTCGATAAGCTCTCGAAAGACGATTATCTCTACCGTACCGATTTCGCTCTCTGCATAGGTGCATTACTCGCATTCTCTTTCTGTTTTCCAACAACGGAAGCGGAATATTTTAAACAATTTTGTTTTAAATGTGAAAGATGGTGTAATTGTTGATTTCAATTTCGAACTTAATTATCATCCACAGGAATGAAAGATTCGAAGGAATTTGCACTGGAGTTGTTCGATGCTTTGAGCAGGAGAAGAAGATTAAAAGTGGATAAAATCAGTAAAGGAGAGCTTCACGAGTACTGGTCTCAGATCAGCGATCAGAGTTTTGATTCCAGGCTTCAGATCTTCTTCGACATGTATGCATGAACAATTTGAATTTGTTGTTTAATCAATTATTTGTTTGGAATTGGTTAATGTTTCTTAAAAATTTTTTATCACTTGAAAGTCAAAAAAGCATATATATTAGTTGAAACTGCGAAGTCTAAATTCATCCTCCCGGAGCAATTGATAATAGATAAAAGTTAGCATCGGTGTGTTTTTTTAATATCCTGTCTACGCATTTCTGGATATTGTAATCAAAATTTTCAAACGAAATAGACTCATAGCTTTGTCCTTATACCTCTTTGTTTAATGTTTTGTAGGGTGGACAAAAATGAAGATGGTCACATTACAGAAGAAGAAGTAAAAGAGGTAATTTCTGTGAATAAGTTGTCTTAATTTTGAATTATTCTTTTTGTTTTTTTTAAAGTAATTTCAAGTTATTCAATTGCTCTACAATTACCACTTGTTGGGAAAAATCTGGTACTTGATGTTGGGAAAAACCCGCATTCCCAGCTCATACCATTTATATAGGAAATTCACAATTTACTGACTGAGTTTGTAGGAGTTGATTTTGAAATATAAAATTACTAGTAAGGTCTATTAACGACAGGAAAAAGGCTAGGATTATATAAAGTATCTCCTGAATGTATAAATAGTAATTTAATTTTCTTATAACAATCTTCTTGTATAGTTCCATCATTTATAGTTGGTTTTGTAGTTACAGATCTAATTATACAAAACTACGCCGTGAATTTTAACTAGAAGTGAAAGTCTCTCCGGCGCCGCTGACATTTCGCCGAGATTCCTGATACAAATAACTAACGGCGAGTAACTTTGTGTTTTTTTTTTTAATCTTTTAATATAAAGACGTGTTTGTCCTGCAAATCTTGCTTATTGGGAACATGGAAAATGTTCTATTCCTTGTTGCATTTGGCATTTTTCGAAGTTATAGGATTCCATAGACTGGTGGTGGGATCACGGGAACCTCTAAAACGTAGAACTTGAAAGTCAAACGACGTCATTTTTGGTCTCCCGTGGTTGGTGAAGGGTATTTTTGACATCTTTTAGATAAGATTATTTATCAACCACAAAGCTTTGACGTTTAAATTGGAGATCAAGGGTTTTAAGCCTATAATCTTCAACGGCATCTGTTTCATCTCGCTTTGCCTGGTAAAATATACATTGTGATACTAACTTAGTAGAATTGATATTTTAACTATAGTTAGTTCAAATCACGAAAAAGACATTAGTATGCAATTATTGCTGTGAAGAATATATAATTACACATGAACTTTTTTCATGTGAAATTATTAGTGAATATAATGTTCTATCGAGTGTGGCCCATGCATATATAGTAGTTTAGTTCCTTTTTTCTGGGTTTATCGATATTTATTTTCCGTTTTTTTTTGACTTGCAGATCATAATGCTAAGTGCGTCAGCAAACAAACTATCTAGACTGAAGGAGCAAGCAGAGGAATATGCAGCTCTTATTATGGAGGAATTGGACCCTGAAGGCCTTGGTTACATTGAGGTATTTATGTTGACTCCTCTCCAATGCTATACAATTATTTCTACTATCGGTCTTAACATATTCGTTGATAGATAATTTAGGATATGTTTCAGTTGATTTCATAATTGTTTCTATAAAGCGTTTTATTATTGACGTAAATGTTCCATCCAACATGAAAGAAAAAGGAAGAATAAAAGTAATATTTATTTCCATCAGAATTGGTAGCTTAACATCTTTCTATTCTTGTTTGCTTTCCGTTGTCTCTTCTTTTAGCTTTCCAGCTCCACCTCCCTTCTTTTCGACCTCTAATAAAGTCAAATTCCCACACAAAGATGTATTTGGTGCCCACATAACCCCAAATTAGGGACTAGAAAATAATTTCTTACGAAGTTACGATTATATAATGAAACGATAATATTTACGTCCACCAACTCTTTGTATACGCGTCATGGTAGTCTTCCCTTATTATCAAATATAATTTTTGGGGAGAATATTGGCCGTGTATAATTGATATTCTAGCATATGTTTCCACCACGTGAAAATCCAGTCTAGGCATATGCATCTTCCCATGTGATGCCTCTGATTGAATTTGCATGTGAACCATAGTATACTTCATGCAAAAAGCCAACTTTAGTTATCTTTTCCCTTTTTTCCCGCTTTCTTTAACATGAGTTTGAAAATTCCGATCAATTTTTTTAAAAGTTACAGAAAATTTTCTATTACTAAAAATCATGTTTAGAAATGAATAGACTAAAGATTAATGTTAAACAAAATTTTAAATTTAAAAGGCCCTTAATAATAAATTATAAATGCACGCAAATATGCCTTATTCTAGAGTAACATTATATTTTCCAATGACAAATGATCGAACAAAATTCACATATGTTAGGGGCATATATACTTATAGAATTAAAGCAACATCCTCATCATCATTCTTCAAAGAGAATAGCATTTTTAATTGATCTAGTTGTTTATGTTGGTTAGAGATTTTGTCATGTAGTCTCTATAACTAAGAAATCCATGATGACATCATCTTCAAGACTTAACATGGTTGTCTAATGAGTCTTCTCTTTCAAAATGAAGATCTCAATGGAATTTCCCTTTTCCTTCATGTTTGGCAACATCCCTATAAGCTATGTTTTTTTCAGCAACGTTTAAACCTTAATTTGCCATAAACTGAAACTATTTCTCTTTGTAAACTTGTCGATCTTCATGTTAAAAGTAGACATCTTTCTACAAAATTACAAACTGCAAAACCTAAACCAAAATTTAATACCAGTTTATTGTGCGGAGTATGAGAGTAAACTATAATTCAACAAACAGGAAATAAACGACAACACAAATTTTTAGTGGTTCACCAAAATTGGCTACGTCCACTTCATAGAGATTTTTTTGAGTCTGCAATATAGAGGAAACATATTAGATGACCGACTAGATTTCAGCTGGTACTCGGATTATGATTAGGGTTGCCTACAAGAGTTTATTTATAATATTCTAGTAAACCTAAATAAATTAGGAAAACCTAGAAATAGAATTATATATAACTAAAATCCTAAGAAAAATATCCTAACCATAATGATATAGTTTTATTCCTAAAAGAAGACAGTTTATTCACGGCATTTCAACACCCAGATGCAACTATTGCAAATCACATAACAAAATTAGCAAATCCATGATCTTAGAAGCGACCATGTTGTCAAGTGTCACCATGAAACACCGCGGTAAGATGGCCATTTAGAACCCATTAGAGGTGTCATTGGGGCAAGGATTCCATATTTCCATGTTACCTGTGGGGATTTTCCATCATGTCGATGTGGATTTCCCGTCATGTACTTGGGGATGGATACAGGATGGGGACATTGATGGTTACAGATGTATCTACACCGCTCCCCACCCAGATCCCGTTAGTGAAGCCCATTGGGAAACCCATAGAGCAAATCCGTCGGGAAAACCAAGCGGGAATCATATAATAGAAGAGACTACCCAGGAATTACACGTAGAGTGATAAAATGAGTATAACTGTATAATTAACTTGTGTATGAGGTATCCAGTATGAACTATTCAGTATAAACTCATACAAATAAAAAGAAGCAAACCGGGGAGGAGATTCCTTGACGGGGATTGATACCCAATGGGGAGGAGATTCCTTGACGGGAATTGATACCCAATGGGGATGAGGACAACATTCAATCCTCGAACATATATGAGATGGGGAGCTTTATTCTAAATGGGATGGGTAGGACACTTTCCTCCCCAAATCCGCCTGGTTGACACCGCAAGAACCCATTGTTGCGGAGGCCCCTATTAGTACCCAAGAAAGGCCCCATGGAACGTCCCCAACCGTATCATGAAAAACAGATGATGACCCACCCTCTTCGCGTAAACAACTCGGTGAAGGCATTTTCTTTCCCGTTTGTTAGCCTAGACAAGGAGACCCACTCTTATTGTGTGCATGAGAAGCTCAAGCAGTTTTCCAACCTTGGGCAGGTTCAGAGTTGGAATCATATGCCCATAACCTCAAAACCCTCCTTTTCCAAAAGTTATAGATTCAATTTGATGATTTTCTTTGTCTACATTGTTCGATTTGTTAAGGGTTATTCACCGCGCAAACTTGATGTGGTTATGGGTACGATGGCGTGTGATTGACTTTCGGTCATCTGGATTTTCAAGGGCCGTTGTGTATGCACCGGAGGTCCGGATGCCATGCGACACGCACTACTCTTCTTGCTAATGGATCTTGCCTTCGACCGAGCCGCTTCTAGGCTGTACAAACCGTTAAAACAAAAAACAATACTCTCATTCAAGAGGCCTCAAGAACTTCTCCACGCTCCCTAACGTTGTCATCATCCGACGTAACTTCACTAAAGGTTTTGTCCGTAACTCGTGCATACAAACTTGTAAAAAAATTCCAAGTATAAATTTTGTTTGTAAATTTTTGTGAAAATTCTCTGAAGTACTAGCTCATATCCATAGATCAAGTGGGGTCAAAATATATTCCAACTAGCAATTTTATGTTAAGTGTTCATATGTAGACAAATCTATACTTACTCGTCGTTCCAAATAACCTTATATATGACGTTCCGTACAGAATGCATATTGTCATTTTCTGAATTCTACATCTTTTATTATGCTGCAGCTATGGCAACTGGAGACACTCCTCTTGCAGAAAGACACATACTTAAGCTACAGTCAAGCTCTCAGCTACACAAGCCAGGCGTTGAGCCAAAATCTACAGGGACTGAGATATAGGACCCCCATTCAAAGGATGAGGACAAAATTCCAATATTTTCTCCAAGACAATTGGAAGAGGATATGGGTTTTAACCTTGTGGATTATGGTTATGATTGGGCTGTTCACATGGAAGTTTATCCAGTACAGGAACAAGAGTGCATTCAAAGTCATGGGCTACTGCCTTACCACTGCAAAGGGTGCAGCAGAAACTCTAAAGCTCAACATGGCTCTTATTTTGTTCCCTGTTTGTAGGAATACCATAACTTGGCTCCGGTCTACTAGGCTGGCTCACATTCTTCCTTTTGATGACAATATCAACTTCCACAAGGTATGTACACATTGCTTTTGCCATCACTTATTTTTTTTTAATGAAATCATTAGCAAATGATTATTGCCGTAATTAACTCTTTATAATAAGAATAAAGGTTTTCCTTAAGTGATTAGTATAGACAAAAGCCAGCATTATAGGTCAATATTCTTATCAATATTATATGCATGAATGGTGTTTAGAGATTTACTGCTAAAGGTATATACAAATCATGAATTCATACTATGATTGCTCCTTCTCTAGGAATTACTGGTAAAGGTAGATTCAAATGATGAATTCATACCATGAATGGTGTTAGAAGATTTTCATGCCCATGACTTGTTAACGAATCCACGAGCATATATAATATTGCTATGTTACTGTTTATCGTGCATCTGTGAGTTGTCTCTGTGGGGTCATTTTGACAATGGCATCCTATGATAAATTTGCTTTTATTTAGCATATTAGGAGCATTTTAAAATTTTGCATGTGCTTTTCAATAATTTCTTGCCCAATTCTAAAGTGGCTCGAGTATTTATCTAGTGGAAGTAGAAAAGCTACACGTAAAGACAGGAAAGGTTGGAGGAAACTAGAAAGAAGAGGACATATGGGTCTGGAGGAATTTTGATTTATTTGCGTGTTCAGCAACATATATATACATTTGTTTATTTTTTTAATTCTGGTTAATAGTTAAATTAACTTAAGGTGCAAATTAACCCCTTTAGTTATACAACAAGAAAAGGCATGACCTGTTCAAAGTCAAGAAGCTCAGGTGACCTAACTATTAACTTATAACCCTCATTTACCTACTTAAATTAGTTGGAGACCTAAACTGATGTTGACTGCATTTTCAATTACAAGGTCCAATGCTATTATTCATGTAAGACTACTTGTTCAGTAGGAAGAGTACAAAATTCTCCTTCCAAAAAAATATATGTACAAAATTTTCAAGCACCTTCACAGTAGCTTATGGCTTTAGCTCACCAGATTCACTAGTACTGAAAATGATCCGTCAGCTAGATATTAACAGAAACACCTTACCAACTTAACTGTGCTAATCTTTCTATAAGTGCTCGCAACCAAGAATGTTTATCGTAATCATTACATGAATAATGATGCCCCCTTATTTGAAGATGTGTGCTGCTCTGATGCTGACAATCACACATCAACTATAAACAATTAAATATATCACCTGATAATCTGATTTACAAGGTAGTTGCTAATTGGTTTTAGTAGTCATCCTTATGAGGGTTGACTTCTGGCGTATGAGGAGTCAATATGAACATGCGGACCCTCCACGTCATTGAAGACGTGGTGGAACAACTTGCATCCATTCCTTGAATGCAATAAATGAACACAATGAACTATTGATCAAATTAACTTTCTGTGTTTAGGATTCTGATTCTTGTATGGCTTTGCATTAAAATTATGGTGGATTTCTGCAGACTATTGCAGGAGCCATTGTGGTTGGGATTCTTCTTCATGTTGGCAATCATCTTACATGCGATTTTGTGAGGCTTGAAAAGTCGTCCGCGAAAGATTATAATCTCTATCTAGCAGATGACTTCGGTCAGTCAAAACCCACGTACTGGGACCTGATCCGTGGATACGAAGGAGTGACTGGGATACTAATGATCATCTTAATGGCAATTGCATTCACCCTTGCAACTCACTATTTTAGGCGTAACTTAATTAAGCTACGAAAGCCTTTCGACAGGTTGACAGGATTCAACGCTTTCTGGTATTCGCACCATCTTTTCACCATTGTGTACATTCTACTAGTCATTCATGGAGTGAAACTGTACATGGTGCATAAATGGTATCGCAAAACGGTAATATTCTATGTTCTTTTAATCTTGGAAATCTTATATTGTTAAGATCAATATCATCTGTAGCTTACGTTTTTTATATTCACAGACATGGATGTATCTTGCTGTCCCTGTATTGTTATATGCAGGGGAAAGAAGTCTAAGATATTTCCGCTCTGGCTTCTCGACTGTAAGGCTTTTGAAGGTACTATTAAACTCATATATTCCCTGTTGCTGGATTGTAATTCATTAATATTTCTCTAAGAATGATTTCATTCAACAAATTGTGATGAATACTTCTGTTACTGGAAATCAGGTGGCCATATATCCTGGAAATGTTCTTGCTTTACGAATGTCCAAGCCTCCTCAATTTCGTTATAAAAGTGGACAATACATGTTCGTGCAGTGTCCTGCTGTTTCTCCCTTTGAATGGTATGGCATCAGTAACATCTGAGGAGTTAAATGCAAATCTAAAAATGAATGATTGATCAATCTGAATTAAGTTTGATAGTCATCATTTTGTGTTTCAGGCATCCATTTTCAATTACTTCAGCTCCTGATGACGACTTTCTTAGCGTCCACATACGCCAGCTAGGTGACTGGACACAAGAACTCAAGAGGATATTCTCAGAGGTCTGTGAGACTCCTCTAGCTGGCAAGAGTGGGTTGCTTAGAGCTGATGAAACGACACAAAAGAGGTGTCCATTCACCTAATTTTTTTTTAATTATCTGTATACTCTTCTTTATGTTCATACAAGAATTTGCCCCTCTGAAATGATTCATTCTTTCCAGTTTACCCAAGCTATTGATAGATGGACCATATGGCGCTCCAGCACAAGATTACGGAAAATACGATGTTCTCCTTCTTGTTGGTCTTGGAATTGGAGCTACACCGTTCATTAGCATTCTCAAGGACTTGTTGAACAACATTGTCCATAAAGAGGAGCAAGAAGTAAGTGATTCAAATTCTAAATCATGAGCATTGACCAATATAGTTCTAAATCCAAATTTTATAGGATATGGTCTCCAATTTATATCCCATACCAAACATACCTACGGCCAATAAGCTCTCGCCGAAGCAAAGGAAGCCTTTGAAGACGACAAATGCCTACTTTTACTGGGTAACCAGAGAGCAAGGTTCATTTGATTGGTTTAAGGGGGTGATGAATGAAGTTGCTGAGCTTGATCAAAGGGTAAGCAAAAGTGCAACAGCTAAAATTACTTGTAAGTTGAAGAACCAGCAAAAGATTAATGATCAACTGTTTCTCCATTAATAGGGTGTAATTGAGATGCATAATTACCTAACGAGCGTCTATGAAGAAGGTGATGCCCGCTCAGCTCTCATCACTATGGTCCAAGCACTTAATCATGCCAAGAACGGGGTTGATATTGTTTCCGGGACAAGGGTAAGCATTTCAAACCATGACAGTAGACAATAGACACATAACTTGTACTCGTTTTTAATTCATAATCTTGACGGCTATGCAGGTCCGCACTCATTTTGCAAAGCCAAACTGGAAAAAAGTTCTTAACAAAATTGGTACAAAGCACATAAATGCAAGGATAGGTAAGTTGTGTGTTAACTTATATAAGCATCCTAACCCTTATTTTAGAAGTATGATGATTCTTATACTGTTGGTTCAAATTATTGTGGGTGTAGGTGTATTCTACTGCGGTGCACCAATCCTGGCTACAGAACTCAACAAACTTTGCTTTGAATACAACCAAAGAGGAAGTACAAAGTTTGAATTCCACAAAGAGCATTTCTGAGAGAGACTAACCTTCCGTTTCTTGTTTGATCCTTTTATCAACAATAAAGAATTTAGAAACAAAACCCAAAAGAAAAAAGAAGATGAAACAATGGCACAAGGAGCTGTACAGGCTTATTAAAGGTGAAAGGTATATGGACTTTTTTTTGTCTAAAACATATATTAATGTCAATCAAAATGATGTAGCATAAACACCAAGCTGAAAGTGTCTGTGCCGCTGAAGAATGCATTTGTGAAATGGCCACTGTATTTTCTTGCAATTGCTATACAGATACGTAAGATTTTGTATGTAGACAAACTGGACAGTAAGTGGAATTTGAAAAGAGACAGGTATGTGGACTTATTGCTCTCTAGGTGGTTGATGGGGAGATGAAGTTGGATGGTGATGGCTGGAACCTTGATTGGGCATTCCATATGCATATATATATTTTTTTTTTATCAAAGATGAAGTTCTCGCTTGTCTTTTAAGTAGAATTGTGGGCCATGCTCGCATGGAGCATCCTTCTAGAAATGAACCCCTGTCCATATGCAGAAATATTATATATTGCATTTGATTTTTCTTCGTTTTTATATATTATGGGTGAAGTAGGTGGAGGACATGATTGATGTAATTGATACCAATATCAATGTAATTTAACAGAATTGTTGCTTTCATATCTTTGCCTAATGGTCAAGTATCCTAACTTATCATTTGATTATACTGTAACACAATAGTGTTCTAAAATTAGTTCTTCAAGGCCATGCGGACGGTGTTGAGTCTCGTACCGTTTTTTAGCCGGTACGACCCAAACAATTATAAGTGTGTTTGGCAATCTAAAACTTGTAGCTTTAAGAGTTTGATTTTGAGTTCGACAAAGAAGAGTAAATTGCATGATGCTTACGTGGTATTTAGTTGTTATAAAACTTATTTGATTAACATATTTATGTGTTTTTAAGATGGAGATGTACAACATCATCAAAGTCAAAGACAATGATACTTTTTGGTTTATTTTGAGACGATGAAGACTTTGGAAATAACTGGTTAATTACATGATAAAAATTTAGAACAGAGACTAGAGGTTAAATAAATAAAAATTCAAATAACCTTTTGTCCGTTTAGGTTGTAGAACATATAGTAAGAGAAATATAATTCAATATTTTGGGCAATACGTTTTAGGGTAAAACTACAACCTCCTTATAAAGAAGATTTCTTGTACAATAATTCAAAGGAATTGTCTAGACTAGGTGACAACCGGTGCTCCTTCATCATGGGGGGAATGATGGTGTTGTAATGTTTTGTCCTGTTGTGTTAGTACCCTCTCTCAATCCTAACTCTGTGTGGTATAGTTTGGATCGTAATTGAAGTAATTAAGTGTTGGGCTGATAGAGGCTTTGTGAGGAGATCAGTAAGTTGGTCTTTGATAAAGAGAAATGCAACATGAAGTATTTTGGAGCGAACTCTCTTGGACACAAAAGTGATAACCCAAGAATAAATGGTTGATGCTATGATGAAGAACAAGATTGACTTCCAATTATGTAACACCAAAAAATAGAAGGACGAGGAAGATGGATACCAGTTTCAGCAAGTAAGGATTGGATCCACATAATTTAATAGATTATGAGGGCTAGAGCATTAAACTTAGCCTCTAGGGAAGTTTGGGCAAGCTCTAGGAGACAAGTGTACTACACAGGAAGATACAGTAAGCACTAGTAGATTTTCTGGCTTGGGAGGGAGTGAAATCCTTTGAAACAAGAGAATCACTAAGACAAGAAATCATTTTTTTTAGTTTGTAAATATGATTTGGAAAAGAAGGATTGACGAATCCTGGAGATTGATGAATGTCCAATTGTCTAGCCACCAATAGGTGCAATGATGTTAGGGGAGAAAAGGAATCGGATGCTAGATGGTTTAACAAAATGGCTAAAGGTCTCGTTGTAGTCTAATCCATGAAGCTGGTGAAACCCCTATGCAATGAGTCTGGTTTTTCGTGATGTTTATTAGCTTTTGTAAACGAAGTTGGTTCCTCAAGAATGACGGAGGAAGCAAAGCAATTTGGACGAGAGGGTGAAGGGATATTCCCACTTGTATGAGTAAGTGTTACGCAGTTGTGATTTACTCGTGATTTACTCTTTCAGTTAGTATACGATATTGCTACTTTGTAGGCTTTAGTTATGCGCTTCTGTTATGTAAGCTGTATATATATATATATATATATCTGTTTTCAGCAGTGAATAAACTCAGATTTGAGCTTTGATAGTTTCTACATGGTATCAGGCTAAATTCGATCCCCAATTCTGCTCAATCTCTCACGATGACTGCTCCAAGTGTTCTAATCACTGCCTCCCCATACTATCTCCACCCGTCTGATCACCCGGGTCTCACCATTTGTCCTATTCTCCTCAAACACGAAAACTATCCTGAATGGTCAATTGCTATGCGGAATGCTTTGTCTGCTAAACGCAAACTCGATTTCATCACAGGAGATATACAAAAACCAGATGATAACTCAGCCGACTCCTCTCATTGGTCGTGCGTGAATGCCATGATCGTCGGTTGGCTCATTGCTGCTATCGATTCAACAGTTCAACCATCGGTCAGTTATTTTACTACTGCAAAGGATTTGTGGGAGGACCTGAAGCAACGTTTCGATGTTGGCAACGGTCCTCGCCTCATGCAGTTACGCTCTGATATGTCTCGCTGTCATCAAAACGGAGATCATATCGCGTCTTATTTCGGACGTCTTAAAAAAATTTGGGATGAAATCAACTCAACGAAGACAAATGTATGCACCTGCGATTGCACTTGTGGAAATGCTGCCAAGAAGAAGGAGGAAGAAGAGGTCCATCAGTTTCTCATTGGACTCGATGATGAAGCCTTTTCCTCTCTTCGCTCTGCCATAGTCGCACAAGACCCTCTTCCCAAACTCAACAAAGTCTACTCCATGGCCGTTCAGGAGGAGAGGCTCAAAACAATTGTCCGTGACAGGGATTCTCGCTCCATTGACAACGTAGCATTTGCTGCAGCCAAGGGTGGTCGCCAATCTGCTTCTCGTCCGGACAAGAGTAAGCAATTTTGTATTCATTGCTCCAAAACTGGCCATGATTCTACTTCTTGCTTTAAGATCATAGGCTATCCTGAATGGTGGAATAAATGACGAGGCGTCTCGGATTCAAAAACTGGAGCACCTCCTCAACCTAAGAACAAGCAGCCCCGCACTCAACCACCTCTTTCAGGAACTGCTGCTGCTACTATTCATGGTGTGGCCAACCATGTCTCGGCCACGGGAGCCGGAGCTACTCTATCAGATCAAGATCGTCTGCCTTTTGGGACAAATTTGACTGATGCTCAATGGTCCTCTCTCTTTGAAACTTTCAAGGCGTATCACACTCAATCTGCACCTGAAAATATTGCAGGTATAGTTCATTTTCCTTGGATACTCGGCTCTGGCGCATCTTGCCATATGACGGGTAATCGGAATTTTTTATCACGTTTGTTTAATGTTAAAACAACAAGGATAAAGCTTCCAAATGGAAATCTTGTTAATGCTACACAAGCTGGATCAACAACACTTACTGCTGGTGTTCAACTTCCTAGAGTACTTTGGGTGCCGGGATTCGAATGTCATCTTTTATCTTTGAATCAACTTACTGCAGATTTAGATTGTATTGTTTTGCTCAGTAATAAGCTTTTTGTGATTCAGGATCGCACTTTGAAGACGGTGATTGGAGCGGGTGAAGCTCGCGATGGGGTCTATTGGCTGCGCTGGATGGCACCTCCCGTCATGCCTATTATAGCTCATGTCGCTACCGATAACTCATTATCACATCGTCGCCTTGGTCATCCCTTTGCAAATAAAACAGACCCGTGTGATGTTTGCCTTCGGGCCAAACAAACACGTCTTTCATTTCCCATTAGTACTTCAATTGCTTCTTCGTTATTTGATTTGGTGCATTTAGATATTTGGGGACCATATCGCATTCAATCTACAACTGGTGCTTCATATTTTATTACTATTTTGGATGACTTCTCTAGATCAACATGGGTTTATTTAATTCGTTCTAAAAGTGAGGTTAGCCGAGTTATCCAAGAGTTTTGTTCATTCACAGAAACACAATTCCATAAACACGTCAAAACCTTTCGAAGTGACAATGGACGAGAATTTCTCGCTCTACGACCGTTTCTATCTCAAAATGGAATTATTCTAGAAACGACTTGTGCTTATACTCCACAACAAAACGGTAGGGTCGAGCGAAAACACCGTCATTTATTAAATATAGCCCGTGCTATACTATTTGAAGGAAATCTTCCGATCAAATATTGGGGCGAGTGCGTCTTATCCGCATGCTATCTTATAAACCGCACATCTACTCCGCTTCTTCATCATAAAACGCCATATGAACTTTTACATGGCAGTGCTCCCTCTTTAACTCATTTACGAGTAATCGGTTGTCTTGCATATTGTTCCGTTTTACCTCGTAACAAAGATAAATTCGGATCAAGAAGTAGAAAATGCGTTTTTCTTGGTTACCCGTATTCCCAAAAAGGTTGGAAATTTCTAGATTTGGTCACCAATCAAATATTTGTTACCAGAGATGCCCATTTTTTTTGAAGATATTTTTCCCTTTAAATTACCTACACCACCGCCTCCAAAATTACAATTTCCTAATCCTCTAAACTATATTGATGATTTACCTTCAAATGTGTCGGACCAACCACGTGACTTGGTCCCACACTCCCCTCATCTCTCCTCTCTATCACCTACCACCTCAGAAACCCTTTCTCAATCCCCAAATGGTTTGAATACTTCAACCCCTCGTCAAATTACTTCCA
Organism: Fagopyrum tataricum; assembly: GCA_002319775.1. NCBI lineage: Eukaryota > Viridiplantae > Streptophyta > Magnoliopsida > Caryophyllales > Polygonaceae > Fagopyrum > Fagopyrum tataricum. The sequence goes on along the minus strand of CM008281.1, from coordinate 12,899,129 downwards.
GTAACAGTCATAAACCTCCACTTGAAACCATTCCTCCCCAACCTACTCGCACTAGAAATCGCCCTGCCCACCTTCGGGATTATATTTGTCGTTTTGCGCAGTCATCGGCTCCCATTAACAGCGACATCCCTTCATCTCCGTTGGCAGGTACTCCTTATCCATTGGCTAATTATTTGAGTATTAACAATCTTCCTATATCCTTTGTAAGTGCTCTCAGAACAGCAGTCCTCGAAGATGAACCCAAAACTTTTTCGGAAGTTGTCCAGAGTCCGGAATGGCGTTATGCAATGCAACAAGAAATTACAGCCCTTCTTCGCAATGACACATGGGACTTGGTAGATCTGCCTATTGGCCAAAAATCCATAGGTTCAAAGTGGGTATTTCGGCTGAAGTATAATTCCAAAGGCGAAATTGAACGACATAAAGCTCGGTTAGCGGTTCTTGGAAATAGACAGAAGGAGGGAATCGACTTTGCAGAGACATTCGCACCAGTGGCAAAACTTGTCACCGTTAAGTTATTTTTGTTTGTGGCTGCAGTCAAGGGTTGGGATTTGCATCAAATGGACGTTCATAACGCCTTTCTCCATGGCGATCTCAACGAAGAGGTATACATGACTCCGCCACCAGGTTTCCGTCATCATTTTAATCAAGTTTGTCGTCTGAAAAAGTCTTTGTATGGTCTTAGACAAGCACCGCGAAATTGGTTCTCTAAATTGGCAGCAGCTCTGCGGCACTATGGGTTTGTGCAGTCTTATGCAGACTATTCGTTGTTTACGTTCAACAAAAACGGTGTATGCATTCAAGTCCTTGTATATGTCGACGATCTTGTTATTACGGGTAACATTCCTGCCACTATTGCTACTTTCAAGTCATATTTACATAGATGTTTCCACATGAAGGATTTAGGTCCTCTAAGATTCTTTCTTGGTTTGGAGATATCTAGAACACCAACGGGCTTGCTTCTGAGTCAACAACGTTACTGTCTTGATATTTTGTCTGATTCTGGCTTGTTGGGATGCAAACCACTGCCGGTTCCTCTACAACCTGGACATAATCTCCAACTCGACAAGAGTCCTGTTCTACCTGATCCTGAACGGTATCGTCGTTTGATAGGTCGTCTAATCTATTTGAGGATTACGCGTCCAAATTTGTGTTATAGTGTCCACTTACTGGCACAGTTTATGCAAGCTCCAAGGGAGACACACTGGGTTGCTGCCACACGCCTTCTACGGTATTTAAAGGGTAATCCTGCTCAAGGAATACTACTATCTAGTTCCAGCGATCTTCGTTTACGGGCTTATTGTGATTCCGATTATGCGGCCTGTCCAACAACCCGCAAATCGACAACTGGTTATTATGTCATGTTGGGTTGTTCTCCTGTATCCTGGAAAACGAAAAAGCAGGTTACCGTTTCTCGATCTTCTGTTGAGGCGGAGTATCGAGCTATGGCTTCTACAACGTGTGAATTGCTTTGGCTCCGTTCATTGCTATCATCTTTGGGAGTACATCAACGTCTACCTATGAAGTTGTATTGTGACAATCAATCAGCACTTTATATAGCTTCGAATCCCGTATTCCATGAACGTACGAAGCATATCGAAATTGATTGCCACACTATTCGTGATCAACTCCTAAATGGGTCCATTTCTGCACCTCATGTTCGATCACATTCCCAATTGGCTGACCTCCTTACAAAGGCATTGTCCTCTCCTCAGTTTCATACTCTACTGTCCAAGCTCGGCGTCTATCCACTCCCGTCCCCGGCTTGAGGGGGTGTGTTACGCAGTTGTGATTTACTCGTGATTTACTCTTTCAGTTAGTATACGATATTGCTACTTTGTAGGCTTTAGTTATGCGCTTCTGTTATGTAAGCTGTATATATATCTGTTTTCAGCAGTGAATAAACTCAGATTTGAGCTTTGATAGTTTCTACAACAAGGGATTTGAAGATATTATTACGAGATCTCGTTTGCATTTGATGTAGAGAGGCATATGAGGTTGATGGAGACGATAACCGCATGTTTGAGATTGGATTGAGGAGGGAATGAGTTGAAGATGAGTTTGGACATATGAGATTGACGGAGACGATAACGGCGTGTTTGAGATTGGATTGAGGAAGGAATGAGTTGAAGATGAGTTTGGACATATGAGGTTGACGGAGACGATAACGGCGTGTTTGAGATTGAATTGAGGAGGGAATGAGTTGAAGATGAGTTTGGACATATGAGGTTGACGGAGACGATAACGGCGTGTTTGAGATTGGATGAGGAGGGAATGAGTTGAACATGAGTTTGGACATATGAGGTTGACGAAGACGATAACGGCGTGTTTGAGATTGGATTGAGGAGGGAATGAGTTGAAGATGAGTTTGGACTTGTGGTTTGATCGATCGATGTTATGAGGTAAAAGGGATGACCTATTTGTGTTTGGACTTTGAAGGCCTATGGGCAAACAAATGAGATCGAAGAGGGAGACAAATTTGGGTTGTACTATTGAGTGGCAAATGGAAATGTATGCTTTTTTTTCCCAATCAAGACAAATGTCACTTAAGTTCAAGAGGCAAGACACACGATTTCTTTTGAAAATGAATAATTGGGTTGTTTTTTGAACATAAGTTCAAAAGGAGTGTGATTTCGGATAATGACAGATGGTAGACATCGAGGAGATAAGTGAGGTTTCAAAATATTAATTAGGTAATGTTCATTTTGATCCTATGTACAACAAAATTGTTCATTTCAATCTTGTGTGAGTAAGTTGTCGTAAAAGAATATTTGTGTTCATGAACGTTAATGAACACCATGATCGTGTGTGAGTAATCATGATTGTGTGTGAGTAATCTAAGCATTAATGTTCATTTAGAGCCTCGCATTAAAGTGGCCAGTGCATGTGACGAGTGTATGCACGATCCTCAAGTTGCATGCAAAAAGTGGTCAGATGAATGTTAATGTTCATTTCGATCCTCGTGTCAAACCAGCCAAACGAACTCACTACGGCTCAATCGTTAATGGTCGAGTGGTATTCGTACGATACTAGTAGGTAATAAACTGGTAAAAATATTATTTGATTCATATTACCATAATTGTTATTCTCAATCAAGAAAATAACACTTATATGGTCAATATTATATAGCCTAGAGGTGGACACAAATCCCGCCAATCCCGGACCCGTCCCGGGCCCATCCCGATCCCCGCGGGATTTTATTCAAAATTATAAATCCCGTCCCGAATCCGTCCCGTCAAAAACTATCCGGGAAGGGATATGAGCCTTAACTTTTCCATCTCGCTAGGTCTGTCCCGTCCCGTATATAATAAAGTTTTTAATTAAAATAATAAATAAGAGTATAATTCACAATCATTAGTGAAATACTTATATAGTTATTATATAGTTACGTTTATATATTTTAAATAATAAATCATGTTGGTCAAACCGTTAGAATTGATAAATGTACTAAATTCATTTAGATATGTTTTATTGTATATACTTGGAACTTTAATTTAAATCTAATATATATTATTATGAAAATTATGGAAATTTAAATGTTTTTTGCGTTTTAATTACGATATATACGAATATTTTGTGGTGATAAAATATAATATTTAAAAACATTAAATAAACTAATGTACAAACGGGATAGGGCCCATCCCGTCGAGTCCCGGTCCCAGCCGGTATAGGACTCGGTGGGATTCAATCAAAAATCCCTAAGGCCCGTCCCGATCCCGCACATTTAAAAAAGCCGGGACGGGGCTGGAATGACCTCAATCCCGCCCCATCCCGTCCCATGCCCACCCCTAATGTAGCCTACCGTCATATAACTTCTAATTTTAATCGTTGTTTTATTTTCATTCAACGTCTAAGATTAGGTTCTTACTCCTTACCATGATAATGGTTATACACGAACCAATTCATATATATAAGGTTAGTTTCAAGTGAGAATCACTCTTACAGTAGGGAGTATGATCATTTAATATTCATAAGATTAAGTAATGAACGTTCAAGATTTAAGACAATCATAAGTATTCATGGGTGAGATTCATTGGATAAATTTGGAGAGATCCACTATCTTATAATTTAGGAAATACAATCAATGCAATTAAGGGCTGAATTATTCATTTTGGTATCACATTCGCACGATTTGATATCATGAACGTTAATAGTGGGCACATCGTTTTTTGACAATGCATAAAATAACGATCGTTAGATATTGCTAATAATCGTTAACACGTTTGTGCTAACGAGAGAACAACCGTTAACACAACGATCTTGAGATAGTGCTAACGATCGGTAGCGCAATCGTGCTAATGATCGTTAGCACGATTTTTACATTTAAAAAAAAAACTAGTTTAGGTCCCGTGCCCTGCACGGGTATAGAAGTTAAAAGGAAACCTAATCGAAGTTGATAGACACCATAACAACTTGTTTAAAGATGTTCGAATCTGAACATAAAAATCGCATAGTTAGGGTTTTCAAACCTGGGATATGAAGAACCTCGAAGTAGTTTGAGCGTGTGTTCGGAATCCTGCGCTTCGCTTCACTACCCTGTTCTTCACTTCACTTCTTCTCTTTCCATCGTTACCTTGGTTCCTGCGTTAGGGTTCTTCAGTTCTTCTTCTCTTCTCGTAGTCGTTTGGTCTCATAAAATCTTCTTTTTTTTTAGTTTCTTTTAATTTATTTGCTTCCTATATTTTATTTGTCTTTTATTTTCTTTTAAATGTCTTTAACATTTTTTGAACGGCAATTTGAGACATTTGACGGAATGGAAAAAATCCGGAAAAAAACATAAACTCAAGGACAAAATCCGAACTTGAAAAAAGTTGTGGGCAAACTCCGGAATACATCATATCACAGGGATATCAACCGAAATTTCCCAAAAAACAAAAAACAAATATAAACAACCGTTTGCAATATACATGGGTAAAAGGAAAAGAAAAAAAAATCAAAATCCTTACTTGATTTCCATGATATTTTGGAGATACATTTTTCTAAACTTTCTTTGTATAAATTCTCTCCACTTGTACGTTGCCTCTATTCTTTAACCCAATTTGACATTTAACTTAAATTTTTTGTTAAGAAATAGTAAAAATTACTCTCGGTATCTGGGATAAAGATGTTATTAGAATATTCTATGTGTAAGTTCACTTGACGTGTCTTTCACGTCTTAGTACAGTAAGATCTCTTCTATATATAAAAAGCCTACACCATGAAATGAATAATAATTTAGACTTCTAATGAATAGTACTTATTGTCCTATAAATTAGTTTTTGTCCACTGTACCTAGATCACAATTCACAAATTAATTTTAATTATATAACCTAATGAATAGTAATTTAATGAATAGTAATCTAGACTTCTAATGAATAGTACTTATTGTCCTATAAATTAATATTTGTCCACTTTATAGCTAGGTCACAAATTAATTTTAATTATATAATCTAATGAAAAGTAATTTCTATATAATTACCTTATGGTCCTATAAATTAGTATTTGTTCACTATACCTAGGTCACAAATTACTTTAAATTATATGATCTAATGAATAAGTAATTTCTATATATTTACCTTATTGTCATATAAATTAGCATTTGTCAACTCTATACCTAGGTCACAAATTAATTTTAATTATATAATCTGTCTATACCTATCTATGTTAAATTAAATAATATTTTATTACTATCTGATAACATGATTTATCGACCTGTTTTTGTCATGCATTTAGGTAGATTTCCTAATTCCGCATTCATGTTTTGGCCTTAGTTTGAGCCATTTATGCTTATTTAGTTCTACTTTGCAAGAATAGATGTCTACACACACTATTTGTGGATTTGTAGGTGATTTGGCACATTATGGAGCTAAAACGACGTATTTGAAGATCAAGCCTCGAAGTGGATGCATTGAAGCGAGCATACGTACACGGAAAAAGGCTAGAAATCAAGATAAAGGCATGAAGGGAGTGACCAAGGAGCATCTCGGCCGAGATCCACCTATCTCGGTCCGAGATGGAAGGCATGGAAGTTATTGTTGCAATATCTCGGTCGGCATCTCGGGTGGAATCTCGGGTGACTTGACTTAGATCCATGACGCTGAAGATCGAAGACGAAATCTCGGCCCCGACGTTAACCCATCTCGGCCGAGATCCAGCCCGAGATTTCTTCCCTGAGCATTATATTTTATTTGCGGGTTTTTTCCTTTTAGGCCCAATGTCTTTTAGCTAGGTTTTTGTTATAAAAGGAAACCATGAATTCATTCCAAGGTGTGCTTGCTGGGAGACGCCCAGAAGTTACCCTAGAAGGGATGAGCCGTCTCTTACCTTGCCGTTTGTTTCTTTATCATTCTTCATAATTTAGTTAGTTTAGATTCAAGTTGGAGACTTTTTGCATTGAGATTTGTTGGAAGACATTGTTGAGTTGAGATTTGAGAAGATTGCAAGTTTTCATTCATTGAAGTTGAGTTTTTCTTTCTTTTTTTATGTTTTGTTTGCCTTTTGATATGATTGTTATTGACTAGAACCTTTAGGTTCCAGGGAAGAATAAGAAGATTTGTTTATACAAAGATCAATGAGAGATTGTTCCCTATAATTGTTGAATCGCTTTAAATCCTATGAAAAAGTTTGGTTTTTGCAGGTTTAGACTCAGTGGGGTGTATTCAATCCAGACTTTCAAAGATTTTGACTGAATTTAATAATCCATAGAATTTACTGATTTTGTGGGATATTTTAATTCTATATAGAGTTAATACAGATTTGTCAAATTCTATCAGATTAATACATGACCAAATGAAATCATCTAGAAAAATAACATACAATTATCAATCTATTAAAATTCACAACAAACATCAACATTTTAATAACATACAATTACTCAAAATCAACCCAAAACCAAACGGGCCCGTTGACGAAATATACACAACAAATATACAAAAAGGTAACCCATATTATAATAATATATATATATACATATTATTTATGTCATCCACCGCAAAAGCATATATAACAATATATATAATATATTAAAGCATATGGAAAAGTGCAATTGCACTGCAGAACACATAAGATACTTTAATCAGTAAGACGAACCCAAGCACTCGAAGTCCATACGATACAATGCTTTTTCCGAAACCGCAGAAGTCGCAAAATGAAAAGAGAAAACTGAGAGGAACGCTCACACGTTTCTTATGACAGATGTAGGAGTGTGCAAATTCCGGTCCGGTCTGAAACAAGATAGGTCCGGTCTTCGGTCCATTCATTTCGGTCCCCAATCGGTCCGGTCCGGACCTGTTTTTTTTTAAAATAATTTTTTATTAAAAAAAAAGTTGATTTTTTAAAAAAAAGTTGATTTTTAAATTTTTTAAAATTTTCCGGTCCTAGTCATGTATATATATTACAAAAATTAAATTTTAAAAAAAAAAAATTATAATTTTTTCCGGTCCATCCGGACCTGGACCGGTTTTAGACCAGACCTGGACCAGAAAATTCGGTCCAATTCCGGTCCACTCTGTTCAGGTCTGGTCCGTTCCGGTCCAGGTCCAGACCTGTGAACAATCCTAGTAAGACGAACCCAAGCACTCGAAGTCCATATAATCAACATGACGGAAAACACGAGAAAGAACTAACCTCCGACGATGCACCGAGTCCAAGCACTCGAAAACGCTCAAAAACGTTGATTTGGCCGTTAGGGTTCTTCAGTGTTGTAGTTTGGCGTGAAAATCTTATGTGTTGGGAGAAGACTTCTATAGGGTTTATAAGTAATAGAAAATCCTACAAAATCAATGAAATAATAGATTCTTTTAAAAATCAAGAAACTTTTAAATACCAAAGGAATTTTATGGAAAATTTAAAATCCTAATTGAATACCAAAAGATTTATATGGAATTTTAAAAATTTATATTGAATACCCATAGACTTTTAAACTCTAAAAAATTCCTGTAAAATCTTAATTGAATACACCCCCTCAATCTAAACCACCTTAATCTAAGTAGGAATTGAGTCGTAACTGAGATATTCTTATGTAGATACATAAGAGAACATGTTCCTATGTAATACAGGTTTAGCCTTTATTGGATAGAGTGTGTCATTATTCCTTCCTTTGCGGCATTAATAATTCTTGAGACGTAACTGTAAAGGGTTATTGTGTTTCCTTGATTGAAAGAATGAGGTTTATTTATATATTTCTCTCTCGTTACCTTGAAAGCTATAGGTTTTAGGTTGCGGACCTTTATGTTCTTGAGACGTCATTGTAAAAGAGCATAGGTTAAGAAACATTCATCCCTTTATGCTTTTCATTCATATATGCTTTGTGAGATTGTCTTGAGTTCTTATGTATAAACAATGATCTTGAATTCCTTGGAATCCATTTTTCTTTCCTTTAATTTGATTATCTTTGTTTTCCTTTTGTTATATTTGATTTTCAATCAATAGTGACAGTTGATTGCGAATCCACCACACCTTCCCAGAACCTTTTGACCTTCTTTCCCTTATCTTTTTCACCCCCTTTCTTATTCTAGGTTTATCATATCCTTAATCATGGTGCAGGTTACTCCTCTCAATCCCTGTGTTCGACCCTGAAATACTTGTTTTACTTCGTACGATCCATACACTGTGAGTTCATTGCTATTTAGGGAAATTATTTACAAGTTATAAATTGAAAACAATCCCTTCCTTGTTTTGCTATATTGTGAATATCTATCACTTTTGATAGGAATTTATAGGCGTGTAAAACCAATGAACACTATCTAAATCTAAATAACTTACAAAACTATTTTTATTAAGGCTAATAATCACAAAAGTTCATTACTAAGCACAAATCAAAGCAATTAGAGTTAAGGGAAAGAATTAAGGTTAATCTCATCCATTAGAGATTAATCAAAGGCTAATGATTAAGGAAGGAGAATACGCTTACATCTACTCGTTCAATTCGCGCTCGTTCGATTCAAAATGAAGAATTCGGATAAATATTAGTCTTCGATTGATATGCATATATTTCGATTGCTTCATGTTTCGAGTCTAGGTCCATCAAAGAGTTTGATTTCGTAATTTAATCGTAAATATTCGAACATTTACCCCCTAACTTTTTGGATTTGTTTGGCCGATTTTAATAGAAAAATAGCAACATAGGAGGGTTGAATTTGTGACAAACAAAAATTAGAAGAAAAAATGAACCTTCTTACCACCAATATATAAAAAATTAAATTCGCACCGAAAATTTTGAGATCCGAACTTCTTCGTCGAATCCAAGAACTTGTATAGCGGATCAATTGAAATTTAACATACAACACAGTTGTGAAGAAGGTTGAGAATCATATAAATATAGTGTGAGGACCATGAAGAATCGATCGGTAATACATCTCGATCAATCACACAAGTTTTTTTCTCTCGTCTCCTCTATGTCGAGAACACGATATTAGCATATTTACTAATAGAAACAGGAGACATGTGACTACATCCTCATATGATACAATCAATCACACCGCACACGAGCAACTCCGTCAAGAAGAAAATCAACCGGTCAAGGAGTAACATACCCCCTCCCCTCTTCCGAAAAGCCTTGAATGACTTGTACGGAGTGTACGAACTCTTTTTATATATATATATATATATATATATATATATATATATATATATATATATATATATATATATATATATATATATATAATGCATTTGAAGGCTTGTTTCTAGTGCAAACGTATGATTAGAACAATTCATGAATGGTTTAAAATGAATGAGTTCAATGAGCATCGTACATTGTCAATTACCACGACTGTACAAAGGAACATGTGTAGAAATGCATAAGTTGTAAACTTGTTTTGAACAATTATCTCAATATATGACCGTATCAACAAATTTTGAAGTAAAAAAGATTTTTGTTAAAACTTTTTTTCATTAGTTCATACATTTCTAAATAAAAAAAAAAGTTTGATCGTTTTTATCAAAGCCAATTCTAAAAAAATTGAAAAGATTTTCCTCTAATCATATCATAATACATTTGAGAAAAGAAAAAAAAACACAAAACAAATATAGAAGTTTCAACGCGTGTATTTCGATCTAGTGATTAATAAATATATCAATGACTAAATACTTTAAGGAGTATATTTATAAATATCATTTCATATATATTGGCGATAATATATCATATATCACTCATTATTACAATTATAATAGAAAAAACATGTGCATGTCAATAGATTGCACTAATATTATAAATAAATCATTTGCCACTGACCATTCTCATTACTCTTCAAGTTTCATCCAGCCCGTCGCCGCCACCATTGACAACACTTTGAACGGATACCGGAGGTTGAACATCAATCCTGCAAATTCTCCAGTCCGGCAATACATAAGCTCCCATACTCTCGTAAAACCTAATCCCATCCAAATTCCATTCAACCACCGTCCACTCCACTCTCCCCAACCTTAGCTCCGCCGCTTTCGCCGCCACCGCCGTAAACAGCATCTTCCCCAACCCAAACCCCCTGTAACCTTCCCTCACAAACAAATCCTCCAGATGAAACCCTGGTTGTCCGAGGAACGTCGAGTAGTTCGGGAAAAAGAGAACAAATCCCGCCACAACGACGTCGTTTCTAGATTTGAAAATTGCTTCCTCGGGATCGGAGATGGAGCTGATTAAGGTTATGGTTTTGGAGCATTGAGTTTCCTCGGAAGGGCAAAATGGTATTTTGGAGACCTCGAGGAGGAAGACAGTGGTGGACTTGAAGGGAGGATAGTTAAAGAGAGTAGATGACAAGGATTCCTCTGTAGCGGAAAATTGCTTTTGGAGATGGTAGTATGTCGCCATGTGACGGATGAGCTTGTGGATGTGTCGGACGTCGGATTTGGTCGCTAGGATAACTCGAGCGAACATCGTTTCACCCTCCGACGACAGGGATTGTTGCGGTGACGGTGCTAGAGAGCCCATTTCAGTTGAAGAGATGCGGTTTTAGGTGATGTTTCAAAATTCAATTTATAGAAATAACCCAAAATCATATATTTAAGATGATTATAAATCTAAAATTAAAAATATGTCAGTCATTCAAATTAATTAACCAACAATTGACACCCTAACACTATCTTTATTAGGTGTACAATATCATGTATTTTTTTTCCCCATTAAAAAAATTTATTTTAACGTTAATACTTTTGTTGAAATAATTGCTTTATTTTAAATACATTAACTCTTTATCTTATACATGTATTCTTTAAATTATTCGTATTTAGAGTAGTTAGTTGTAATTTTTAATGAAACAAAATGTAGAAATTATTTCCGACAGGATGATTTGATTCCGATCTGAAATCTCAACTGAATCGTGCTCGCACAACTCTAAAAATGAAGTTCATCAAGTTTTCAACCATATTCTAATTTCATTGTTATGGTTGGTGATTAGGTGTTTGATTACTAATTATTGGTTTTATTGGTTTTAATTTATTACTAGTTTAGTGTCTGTCTCTTGCACAGGTACCTTAATATATATATATATATATATATATATATATATATATATATATATATATATATATATATATATATATATATATATAACATGAAGATAAAATATAAAAATACGATTGTTGATCCCGTTCGTCATATAAATATGACTACATTTGGGGGGGCATACCAAACCAGGAGTGTTCACTATAAATAAATGTCAATAAAACAAAATCAAATGATAACCATGTAATGCAATGAAAAAAAATACAAAATAACAATAAAATGTTCCACAAGTGACCTAATACAATTTACAATGTTAACTTTTGGCATGAACCTTGAGCATCTGCGAGATGTTCCGGATCTGGAAAAAAGAAGAAGAGAATATATAATTTGATATAAGTTTAAACTCAGTTATGCTCGTTTCATATTACCTTTTTATATAAAATAAAAAATAGTAGAAAAATATGTACCTCAAAGTATGTTACGAAAAACTTCATTGAATACTACATTGGTTGTAGTATCTTGAACCTTGCCTATAGAGTCACATATCATGATCCTTAATCCATCCCTACTTGTAACTCTTGAGATAGCAACATAGAATTGTCCGTGACTGAAAACCGGTCTAGGAAAATATAATCCAACTTGTGCAAGTGATTGTCTTTGGCTCTCTGTCTATGGGTCCCACATCTTAATCATAATATTATTTTCTTTAGTAAACTCAAACGGTTTCCTTAAATGTATATTAAGTTGAGCTGAACCGAATTTTAAAAGAAAACTTACATTATTTCTAAAGATTTTCAAAATCGAATTATAAATCTCACGATTTCAAAATATTGAAAAGATTTATGTTTTAAAACTTTAAAAAGAAAACATACATATTTTTTAAAGAATTTCAAAATCAAATAAAAAGTTATTACGTAAAATAAATTTCAAAATATTTAAAGGATTTAAGTTTTAAAAATAAACATACATATTTTTTAAAGATTTTAAAAATCAAATAATAAAATCTTATGTAAAACATATTTCAAAATTATTATTTTCAATATTATCAAAATCAAATAAAAAGTTGCTACGTAAAATGGATTTCAAAATATTGAAAGGATTTAAGTTTTAAATTTCAAAAAAAAACATACATATTTTTAAGATTTTCAAAATCAAATAATAAAATCTTACGTAAAACAGATTTTTTTTTTTTTTTAAACATTTTCAAAATCAAATAAAACATTTTACGTAAAATAGGTTTCAAAATATTGAAAGGATTTAGGTTTAAAAACTTAAAAAGAAAACATACATTTGTTTTAATATTTTCAAAATCAAATAAAAGATCTTACGTAAAATAGATTCCAAAATACTGAAAGACGTAAGTTTTAAAATTTTAAAAAGAAAATAGATTTCAAGTTAAAGAAAGTTTTTTTTTAACATTTTAAAAAACAAATAAAAAGTTGTTACGTAAAATAAATTTTAAAATATTTAAATGATTTAAGTTTTAAAAATAAAAATACATATTTTTTTTAATGATTTTAAAAATCAAATAAGAAAATCTTACGTAAAAACAGATTTCAAAATTATTGTTTTTAATATTTTCAAAATCAAATAAAAAGTTGCTGCATAAAATGGATTTAAACATATTGAAAGGATTTAAGTTTTAAATTTTAAAAATAAACATACATATTTTTTAAGATTTTCAAAATCAAATAATAAAATCTTACGTAAAACAGATTTCAATTTTTTTTTAACATTTTCAAAATCAAAAAAAAATTTTTTATGTAAAATAGATTTCAAAATATTGAAAGGATTTAAGCTTAAAAATTTAAAAAGAAAACATACATTTGTTTTAAGATTTTCAAAATCAATAATAAAATTTTACGTAAAACAAATTTCAAAATATTGGAATAAAAAAATCAGTTTTAAATTAAAACTTTAATAAGATTACATACATTTTTTTAAAAATATTTTCAAAATCAAATAAGAAAATCTTACGTAAATATTTTTTAAAATATTAAATTTTAAATTTTAAAAAGAAAACACACATTTTTTAAACTATTAAAAATCTTTTACGTAATCTGATTTTTAAAAAAAAACACTAGAGATTGGGAACAGTTTTTTGTTAAAAAATAATAAAAAAACAAAAGCTGAAAAAATTACGTAATCTCATGTATCCTAAAAAATTAGGTGATCAGAATTTTGTTTTAAAAAAAAATACATAATCTGATTTTATTAAAAGATAAACTAACAATTTCTTGTAAAAAATAATAAAAAATAAAAGCTGATTTTAAAAAAAAACTGTAGAGATTGGAAACAATAAAAAAAATTACGAAATTTGATTTTGTTAAAAGATTGGGTGATCAGAAAAAATTTTTAAAAAAATACATAATAATCTGATTGTATTAAAAGATGAACTAACAGTCTTCTAAAATATATATAAAAAAAGGAAATAAGTATTTTTTAAAAAATAAATCTTACGTAATCTGATTTTAAAAAAACCCGTAGAGATTGGGAACAGTTTTTTGTTAAAAAACAACAAAATACAAAAGCTGATTTTTATATTAAAAAAAATCCGTAGAGGTTGGAAACAATAGAAAAAATTACGTAATTTGATTTTGTTAAAAGATTAGGTGATCAGATTTTTTTAAAAAAAATATACATAATCTGATTTTATTAAAAGATAAACTAACAGTTTTTTAAAATAAAAAAATGCAGGAAATAAGTATTTAAAAAAAAATTACGTAATAAGTATCTTTCTGAAACTTGAAAGCTTTAGGGTTTGATTAAACCAAATAATTAGAGTATCTAATTATTTGGTTTACGTAATAAAAAATGGTAGATATTCATATGGATTCCTTCAAGATTGATAGTGCAGAACCATGGTAGAAAGTCGGGCAAATTTCAACGTCAAATCGTTGATATTCATTTGAAATCGTTGAAGACGTAGTCCCAAAAAGTTGATGATATACGTTTAAAAAAAAGTCATGTTATGATCATATTGACCGTATATAAATCATTAGTTATAAGCTTAATCACTGATAAACACATGTTATTTGTTATTGACAAAGCAACACAGATTCATCAACAACAGACTAATTAGAGTATCTACATGGTGCTATTATTCACGTTGGAACTACCAATCATAATATTTAAAAATTAGTTTACAGATCGAAGGTGTATAAGATACCTTTAATGCCGAAGAGGTAGGAGTGACGATAGAGACAGAGAACTGGATAGAGCTGAAGTCGGAAGCGTCTACAGATCGAAGGTGGATTGAATCGAATGCGTGAAAGTCAAAATAGGAAAAAATCAGTAATAAGTAATCTTGTTTGACTAAAACCCTCTAGATTAAGTATGTATATAGCGATGAGAAAAAATCTTATGAAACTTACTGAATAAGTTTAATGAATGAATCAATTAGAATCAAATCACGTAACATTATTATTTTAAAAATTAATTTTTATAAAAAACCGTAGAGGTAACAAACAATAGGAAAAAATTATTAAAAAACCGTAGAGGTTGGATACATAATCTGATTTATTTATTTTTTGTTAAAAGATAAGATGGTCAGATATCTCAAACGCCGCACATCCCGGATTGATAATATCGGCAATGAACCTTTTTTGCGAATCAGGAACTTCCGTCTAAAACAATTCAGCAAAGGCGTAGAGGTTGGAAATACGAACAAAAACGCAGAGATCAAAAGGGAAAATACATATGTGGCATTGATTGAAAACAATGAAAAATAAGAAACGAATGTGTAAACTAACGATTAAAGTATTAAAGATTCGAATAAAAATCGTAGGAGAGAAGATACCTTTAATGCCGAAGAGGTAGGAGTGACGATAGAGACAAAGATCTGGATAGAGCCGAAGTCGGAAGTCTCTACAGATCGAAGGTGGAGTGAATCGAAGGTCTGAAAGTCAAAATAGGAAAAAATCAGTAATCTTGTTTGACTAAAATCCTCTAGATTAAGTATATATATAACTATGAGAAAAAATCTTATGAAACTTACTGAATAAGTTTAATGAATGAATCGGCTAAAAATATATATTTAAAAATTAATTCTTATAAAAAAAATTCGGCTGACTTATTTTAATTTGTTATATAAATTTTTAGTTACAATAATTTAAAGCTTTCTTGATAAGATTGTGCGGGTTTAAAATATACAACAAAAAAAAAATTACGGATAAAATATAATTACGGTTTAAAAAATAAAGATTTATTTGCGTTAATTGTGAGAGCTCCATTTCAAAATACTGTTTCCACAGCGCGCCACGTCAGCAACCTTATACATTGTTTTAGTATATATATATAGATATATAGATTTGAAAGGACAATTTGGGATGTAACTAGCACAACTCTAAAAAAATAGGTTAAAGATATTTTCTATTACGTACGTTTTTTTATATTCCGTTTTAATATAAATAAATTTTGTTTTATTGCTAACGGATTGTCTTGTAAATTGTTTATTATTTTTAATAAAAGAATTTTATAAAAGAAAAAGTGATAAATAGTTAATATCTTGTACCAATATTGTAAATTAATTGTAAAAAAAGTTGAAGTGACTATTTTTAACACGCGTCATGTGGACAAAGTGTGTTTTATTTTGGTGTTGTGGTTAAATTAGTTTATAGAAATTTTGTGACTGTTTAGTTAGAACAAGAATACTTTTCGGGCTCGGAATGGATCCGGACCGAACCCGGATCTCGGGCTTGACCGTCTAGCTTTACCTGCCTATTAGCTTGGATAGGGTACCGGGACGGCCCTTTTTTAGCATTTAACTACTAATTATATATAAATACATAATATTTTATTTGACATATTTATATTATTAATTACTTAATATATATAAATATATTGTATAGTTATAAATAATAATGTGTCATATTGAATATAATTAATATCTGTTTTTTTAACAATATTATTCCCGGCGGGCTTTTGGCCCTGTTGGTTTTTTGGTGTTACACGGATCTGGCCCGACTAGCTATCCGGACCGGCATAGGCCACTAGTTGGGACGATTTAAAGGGCCCATTTTCGAAGACCATGATGTACAGGCATAGGCCCAATAGCGTCAAGAGGATGATTTATTTGTAATAGAGGCGCCGTAATCGTATCAAGCGGTTTGGGAAAGGAATTAAACCCTAATCCCAAAACCGTGGTTGCCTCAACTCTTTACATACAGTATATTTACGGACACTTAAATCTAACCATTGATGCTTGCAATGTCTGTGATTTCGTTTCTCTTTCTCCGAATTCCATTCTATTGAAGCTTTGTATGTTCAAGTTCTTCTATTTCATTTTCGTTCTTCTCCTCTGTTTTTGAGTATCAGAATGAATTTTATATGGGATGGCAATGGTGATTAAAATTCTACCTATTTTATGAGAGGGGTACCCTCTCTGATTTGAAACCACCAATGGATCCTTCTGAGCTTAATCCCCTCTTTTCTCGTTTATTTCAGTTGCAGTTCTAATTGTTTGAAATTTGTTTTTCAAACGTCAATTTGAAGCAGATTTTGAAATAAGACATATCGAAGTGATGAGTATTATTGGCGGAGATATGCAAATATGGTGCCGACCTAAACATATCCCAGACTACAATTATCGGATCGATGTGTCTTTCTTCTTCAACGCTTTCTTCGTCTATCCCTTTCTAAAATATAGGTTATCATTTTGAATCGTATTACTATCAATATTTACAGTTGGAATGGAGAACTCAACTCGAGCAATTTCAATAACGTATGACAGCGGAAACTGAGCAATTGAGATCTCTGTATCATCTCATACATGTGATACATGTATCCCTATACATAATTAAAGATTAAAATTTTACTGCTTTACGAGAAAAATAATAAATAATATGAGTTCTACCAATCACTCGTCTTGACAAATAAAAAGAATATTGCATTTAGCGTCATCGAAACTCGACCAATTTATTCGGCATCTGAATGCAACTTCGGTGAGGTGAAATCGGATAAAGTGAAGGAGAAGCCGAAAGCTCCCATTCATCTTCATCATTTGTAATGTATAATAAAACATTTGGCAACAATTTAGTCCAAATCACCGACCCCTTGGTTTACCATATTAATCTTGACATTGAGAAAAATACGAAAACATGTGAAGAAGAGCAAACTGTGTTAGATTCAATATATATGAATAAAGTGTAGCTAGACATTTTATCTAATATTAAGCAAGAATAGAACATCAATTTGCATTTAAGTATAAGAAGAAATCTGGTGATTTGGACTAAATTGTTGCCAATTGGATACACAAGAGAATAACATAGTACAATAATCACGGAACCTGTGGTTTACCATATCCTCTTAACATTTTATCTAATATTAAGAGGAATTCTCCTCTATTATAATATTGTTTTTTTGTTTGCACAAATTTGAACTCATTAAGAAGAGTTTTAACTTTGTCTATGGAGAATTCATGGGATGACAATGTCAAACATGTTAACCTATATATCAAACAACCAGAAACCAGATTGTGAGTATAAATGTATAATAGAGAACCTAAAAGTGTCTCCTATTTACTAGTTTTAGGACATGTACCAGAAGAATAAGGATTAGACTGGACATGACGTGAAAGACAATGTTAGGAAGAAACAAAGAAAACAATATTGTAGATCTTCTGTAATTTGATAGGCAAATATTAAGTAATTGTTAGAATCTGAGAGAGAGTTTTAGATAGAGAGATTGAAGAAGAAAATGAAACTGACTTCATTCAACTGAAACTGTTTTACTGTGTTACAAGATTTTATACTCTCTTAAAGTGTTCACACTTTGTTAGTTACAAACATTCTGTTACAGCAGTATTAATCTCATCACTCCCCGCAAGCTGAAGGTCGATGAAAGAGACATTCCAAGCTTGGATAGAAGTTCATTCTGTTGTGCAGATGACACAATTTTGGTGAGAACATCTTCTAGCTGGGCCGATGTAGGAACAAAATGAAGTTCCAATAATCCTTCCATTACTTTGTCTCTGGTGAACTGGCAGTCTATTTCAATGTGTTTTGTTCTCTCATGAAACACAGGATTGCTAGCAATTTGTATAGCTGAATTATTATCACAATACAGGCGAACTGGTTGAGGAGGAGAAAGTCCTAAATTAGTGAGAAGAAGCACAAGCCACGTAATTTCAGCTGCTGCAGAAGTCATAGCTCTATACTCTGCTTCTGCTGAGCTCCTTGAGATTGTCCCTTGTTTCTTTGACTTCCAGCTTATAGGAGACCGACCCAGGAGGAGTACAAATCCACCAACTAATCGTCGAGTGGTTGGACAAGATGACCAATCTGAATCAGTGTATGCTAATAAAGAGGGAGAATCACTTCCATTGAGTGAAATACCATGATTTATTGTGCCTTTGACATACTTCAGAGTATGATGTTGAGCTTGAAGATGAGATGTCCTAGGATTCTGCATAAATTGGCTTAGACATTGTACTACATAGCTCGGATCTGGCCTGGTGTGTGTGAGAAAGTTTAACTTTTTAATTAAACACCGATAGATGGAGGCATCAGTGAGCAGAGAACCATCATCTGGAAGAAGCTTGGCATTGAGAGGCAAAGGCATGCTGGCTGTCTTGTCACCTGTTAGAGCTGCATCTTGTAATAATTCATGTGTAGTCATGACAATACCAGATGTAATATAATTTATTTCAATGCTTAAGAAGTAATGCAGTATTCCAAGATCTTTGACACTAAATGTTGTATCAAGATATGATTTTAGCTGAGCAATGTTGGCAACATCTGACCCAGTTATAAGCAAGTCATCAACATAGATAGCCACAATAGTAATGAGGGAAGAACGATGACAAGTAAGCAGAGAGTAATCATTCTTTGATTGTGTAAAACCCTTGTCAATAAGAGCCTGAGTGAGCCTGTTGAACCACTGACGAGAAGCCTGTTTAAGTCCATATAAAGACTTATTTAATTTGCATACTAGGGAGAAAGGATTTGGTATACCAGAAGGAAGAACAATGTAAACTTCTTCATTGAGTTCTCCATGTAAAAAGCGTTGTTAACATCGAGTTGATGAAGGGTCCATTTTTTTGATGCAGCAATTGCAATTATTGCACGGATAGTTGTCATTTTAACAACAGGTGAGAATGTATCATGAAAATCAACACCTGCTTGTTGAGTAAATCCCTTCGCAACAAGCCTAGCTTTATACCTTTCAAGGCTTTCATCAGCCTTAAGTTTAACCTTATAAACCATTTGCACCCAATGGCTTTCTTGGAAGAGGGAAGTTGAACTAGATCCCATGTGTGATTGTCTTGCAATGCTTGATATTCTTTGTGCATTGTATGTATCCAATGAGGATCTTTAGATGCCTCACGGTAAGATGTAGGCTTTGTATAGGATGACAAAGAAGAGATAAAGGCATGATGTGTAGGTAGAATGGGGAAAAGAGATGTACTTGGTGAAGATGAAGTCCTAGAACCATATGTGCAAACAAATTCCTGGAGATATTTTGGAGGATGATGGACACGATCTGAGCGGCGTAGTAAAGGTGCTTTGTTAAGTAAAGAAGTAGTTGAAGAAGTAGGACAAATGGTAGGTGAAGAAGTGGTAGGTGAAGAAGTAGATATAGGAGAGGATGTATATGTATGATTTTTGGGTAAAAAATTGAAGAGTCAAAGAAATTGTTTGAAGTAAAAATAGGTAGTAAAGTGGATGAGGTAAGTATGTGATGAAAGGGAAAGTTGGTCTCATGAAATACTACATCCCTAGAGTAAAGAACCTCTCTGAAAGAGATGGTAAGAAGTTTAAATCCTTTTTTCCGTAGGAATATCCCAGAAATACACAAGGTATAGCTCTAGGCTGGAACTTGTCTTGATGAACTTGTTTGGTGAGCAAAGCACAAACAACCAAACACACGAAGAGAGGAGTAATCTGGTGGTTTGTGAAATAACAGTTCAAAAGGTGATTTGTTACCAAGAACCGTCAAGGGCAATCTGTTGATTATATGTGTGGCTGTAAGTATGCATTCACCCCAATATGGTAATGGTATTTTGGACTGGTGATAAAGAGCTCTAGCTACCTCAAGGACATGCTTGTGTTTACGCTCAACAACACCATTCTGCTGAGGTGTATAGGGACAAGAAGTTTGATGTAAAATACCATGATTGGCATATAGTGTGATTGTTGATTTACTAGTGAACTCAAGAGCATTATCAGATCTAATGATTTTGACATTGGTATGGAACTGTGTTTGGACAATATGTAAAAAGGCTTGCATTAAGGTGAGGGCATTGGATTTGCTAGCCATAAGATAGGTCCAGGTACACCTAGTAAAGTCATTAACAATTGTCAAGAAATAGGAGAAACCATTATATGTCTGTTGTTTGTAAGGACCCCATATGTCAATGTGAATCAACTCAAAAGCATGTGCAGAAAGGGTATTAGAAGTTGGAAAAGGTTGTTTGCATTGCTTAGCTTGAGGATAAATCTGACAAATTGAATGATTCTTGATATTAACATCAATAGTGTCAATATGATCTAGTCTTTCAAAAGGTAAATGCCCTAATCGACAATACCAAATGTCAGGGTTGGAATTACATTGTGCATTGGAACAAAAATGGATAAAAGACTGCTCAGGATTTGTTGTATTATTACAAGAGGATAAAGGAAATTTGTTTGCCACATATAGACCTTTGGAAGCTTCACCAATCACCAGAGGTTGTGTCATCGAAGGGGCCTGAATAAAACATTGGTCAGAAGAAAAGGTTACGTGAGTAAGCAAATCTGTGGATAGCTTGTGAACAGGTAATAAATTAAAGCGAAATTCAGGCACATGTAAGACATCTTGCAAGATGATGTCACAACTCAGATGGGCAGTACCAATATGAGTAACTTTGGCATTATTTTCATTAGGCATGGTAATGAAAACTGAAGAGGAAATAGGCTTGTAAGAGGAGAAGAGTTTGAGGTGTGGGGTAATATGGTCAGTAGCGCCACTATCAACAATCCATTGTGATTGAAGGTCAGAAGAAAAGAAACAGAAGGGCTTACCAGCCAAGAAAGCATTGTGACTCTCTTTACTGATGTCTATAGTCGAAGATTTATTGAGGAGGGAGAGCAACTGTGTGATTTGATCTTGAGAGAAGCTTGTAGCAACTAATTTGTGACCTGCTGGATATCCATTAACTTTCCAGAATCGAGCAAGAAAATGGCCAACAACCTTGCATTGATCACAAAAAGACACTTCCAGTGCAGCAGTTGTTGGATATCCATGGAGCTTCCAACATTTGTCAACATTGTGATTTTTGGCCTTGCAGTGATCACAGAAAGGAGGCTTGTATGCTGAGGATGACTGAATCTTGGAAGTCGATCTATTAATGGGAGAGGAATATCCCCGATTGTGAGAGTATAATGTTGTGGCTTCATTATCAATGACAGCAGAGGAGGTAAGACTTCGTTGAGACTCATCTTGGAGTACAAGTTTGTAGACATCATCAAGGCTAGGAGATGGACTCATCATCAAGATATTAGACCTCAGCATGTGAAAAGATTCGTTAAGACCAACGAGAAACTATATGACTTGTTGATTCTTGATTAAAGAGAGAGCAATCTCATTAGAGCCCCAACTACAGACAAGATCCTCAACATCAAGCAGATATTCATCCCAGATTTTCTTTAATTGAGTAAAATAAGTTGTAACCGAGTTATTTCCTTGAGAAATTTATGATAAATCCTTTTGGATTTGGTAAAGATTGGTGCGATTTGATTTCCCATACCTAGCTCCGAGTTCTCTCTAGATTTGCGCAGTGGACTTACAATAGAGAACTGATTCTGCGATGTCTTTCTCGACAGAATGAAGGAGCCAAGAGATCAGCATATTATTGCATTGATCCCATTTGGAGATTAATTAGACATCAGAGGTCGGTCACCTGCAATCTCCAGTCACGAAACCAACTTTGTTCTTCGCGAGTAGGGATACTTCGACAAACCGCTTCCACCGATTGTAATTTGTCTGGTTCAACAAGGTTGTTGAAAGTTTCAGCGATGGGGCATCCGAATGGTGTAGGTACAGTTGATCAGCAGGATCGATGGATGATGTAACTCGTGAGGAGTTATCATCGATGTGGTGAGTGTGACGATTGTCGCCATTGTTAGGGCTAGATGGAGGATCATCACGAGGAATTGAATCGACAGGTGAAAGAGAAGACATGGTCAGATCTTTTCCTCTAATACCATGTTAGAATCTGAGAGAGAGTTTTAGAGAGAGAGATTGAAGAAGAAAATGAAAATGACTTCATTCAACTGAAACTATTTTACTATGTTACAAGATTTTATACTCTCTTAAAGTGTTCACACTTTGTTAGTTACAGACATTCTGTTACAGTAGTATTAATCTCATCAGTAATACTAGTTTAGATCTCGTGTCCTACACGGGTTTTCATAAAAAGGTTGATTCAGGTGAATATGCATTTTTTTTAAATAAAATTATTCGTTAATAAAAGTGACTAACATATAATCTAATTTAAATCATGTAATTGAGAATATAGTTTAACCGTGAGGAGGCTGAAATTCTAAAAGAAAAAAAAAAGATACAATATAATGAAGATCTAACTTGTTAAGGAAGATAAAAATGCACCAAAATATATAAATTGTTTAAAACAAAAGTTAAGCTTAACTTAATTGAAATTTTTTATAAAAAAATTCAGATTACTTTAAAATATTTAATGTTAACATTTCTTTAAAAAAACGATATTGGATATATATTGGGGATTTGTAACAAATTTAACAATTTCAATTTGAATTGATTTTGGTTGAAATACTGTAAACAATTATTTACTTATTATAAAATTTTCTTATATAAATAATGGCAATTTATTAATATATTGGAATTTGGCTTCAAATATAGATAATATTAATTTGGTTTTAAACAAAAAAACTTAAAAATAGATAATATCGAAATTGATAGTAATTGGTTTTAAAATAAATAGTTTTTTAACAAATTAAGATTTCCGTATAATTTTAAAAAGAGTGGCAATCTTGTAATATATTGTTATTTGGCCGAGAAAGTGAAACCTTAGAGTGTCACGTCCGCAAATTGAATTTTAAATATTTATTTGTTAATTAAAAATTAAAAATAACAAATAAAAACTTTAAGAATCCGGCCTTTAAATTTAACAACTTTAATAATTAAGAATTAGGTTTTAAAAAATATATATTTAGGGATTGGCAATTTAGTAATATATGGTGATTTGACTGAAATCTTGAAACCTCAGAGTATCACGTCAGCAATGTAAGAACCGTAGTCTTTCGGACCGAGATCGGACCATAGCCGAGATTGGCTTTGGGCCGAGATTGGCCTAACCGCCCCGCGGGAACCAAGTGCCGCCCCTACGGCTCGGGGAACCGCCCCTGCGGTTTCCTGCGGCTGCAGCCGTTTTTGTTGACCCCTTGACCCGTGCTAGCTTTACCATTTCCTCCTCTTATTCTTTCCCTTGGCTGATCAAGGGCTTCTTCTTCACTTCCTTTTCAGCTTCCTTCACATCCCCTTGCTTTCCTTGTTTCTCTTTGATCTTGTTCTTGGTTTTGGAAGAGTTTGGCTTGAGAATTGTGTGTGGTGGCTGTTATTGTTGATGGTTGATGTATGCTGAGCTTGGAAGCCAGCTGCTAAGTGTGTGGTCTTCCCCTGCAGCCTAGAACTCCTAAGGTGGTAAGTGATCTTTCTTCCTCTCTTTCCTTTCCTTGATTCCATCTCTTTAGCTTAGGTTTAGATGCATGTATAGGTGTGTATTGATGTGGGTTTATGTATGTATATACTTGTATGTAACTTTAGATGAGTGAAGACGTGAATTGATCACGTGAAAAGTGAAAGAAGAACCGCGGGATCATCTTCTGCACTGTCGCCGCCCCGCGGACTTTGTCTCAGCGCCTGCGCCAGAGTCAGCGCCTTGCCTGCGTTGCCAACGTCCCTTGTAACCGCCCCCGCGGCTGAGTACCGCTGCGCCCGCGGTTGCCTGCGTTCCACCCCTGCGTCCCCTTTATCACGCAGGTGCGTTTTGTCCCGGTTCTACCTAGAGGTAGGTAAATCCTTTCCTTTCCTAGTATGAGCGTTAGTATCATGCTAGGTACGAGTATGAGGTTCGAATAAGGTTGAGTACGGAATATGATCCTTATAGATCCCTTGGGTCTAGGTGTGACCTTGTTATGGATATGAGTGTGATATATGTGTTATACCTTGTTTAGGCTGTGTTGATCTCCAGAGCGGAGCCGTTTGAGTTTGAGTCTGAGACTCCCGAGCTTGAGGTAAGTCCATATGACTTAGTTAGCTACCATCCTTATATTGGATGTGTGCATGAGTGGTGTGTGTATATGCTTGATAGCCCGTGTTATGATATTGTTATTACCGACCTATGGTCTATTGATTGCCCATTGTAGGGCCGTGAAAACTTGTCCTTTCATCCCGCCGGGAGTCTAGAGGTTCTCTACGGGTAGGCCAGTATGGATCAGTGGGCCAGCCACCTGTCCACTCCCATAGGGTACACGGGAGGTGGGACCGGATCCCCACTCCAGCTGGCACTATTCCCGAGAGGCGAGGGTTATATTTCTCGTGTCACATACGTTCATATTGAGATATTTATATATATGAGTTGAGTGTTGGACGTTGATTATAAAGATAATAAACCGGGTAAATGCGTGATATCATGATGAGGTGTTTAGTACTTTATGATGTGTGTGTGTGCTCCTGCATCTTCTTATATATGTGTATGGTTAGCTAACGGTTTTATACCGTGTTGTAGATACGTTGCAGGATAGGAGAACTACAGAGTGATCCAGAGCGGGCGATCTGTTGAGGGCTCCGTACACTGGGGTCGTACTCGTGGGCTACGGGTTATTTTGACCATGTATATACGTTATGTTTTGTTTGTACTCAGCAGCGTTGTATAAACCTTTTGATACTTTTATAACAGTTTGATGTTTTGTATTTAATCTATTGGTGCCTTGTTGTAAGATTCAGTGAATTTGTTGTCAGACTAGGGTCATGATCCATTATGAGATCCTAGCCCAGTAGCACTCCGAGTCCTACGGATTTTGGGTGTTACAAAGTTGGTATCAGAGCCCCAGGTTGACAAAAATGGCACAAGTAATCTGCAATAAAGTTCGAATAGATAAATAAACAGAACCCGAAAGGGGTCTGACTTTTCAAAAGGTTTTGGTTTTGAAATGAGTACAAAATATTTTGGGATATCGTGTACGTGAGTCATCGCCCCTCTGAAGATCTCGACAGTATATATATATGGATATTCTGTTGTGATTGGTTTGATATATACATACGGCATATATATTGCCTTCTGAGTTTAGTTTACGTCCTCTGCAGATGGTTTAGACTAGAGCCTTACCTGCAGATGGACGAGGTAGGGATGGATCTCCTCTTCCTCCAGTAGATGTAGAACATAGTCAGATTCCCGTTGTTGATCCACCTGCAGCGAAGGAGGTTTGCGAGGTTGTTGTTGAGAATGTTGTTCCTGAGACTGGGAACGGTATAGCTGGGAGACGTACATCACAGCGAGTCTGGTTAGATGACTCGGATCGTGTCTCTATGAAGGGACCAGATTTCCGCGCGTATATCAGGCAAGTGGAGGAAGCGGCCAGAGCAGGTAGACCTACCCTGGATCTGCCAGTACAGGAGAGATCCTCTGAGAGATTCCATGGAGTGACTCAGGTGCCAGTTATACCGGCATGTGCTGTTGAGATCACCCAAGTTCCAGAAGAGTATAGAAGATCTGAGAAGAGACAGTGGACTGGAGAGACCAGTGTTGTTGGTGGAGTTGTTAATTCCGAACGAAACCAGGGACAACCAAGTTACCTCGTATCTACACAGGTTGCAACTATGGGTCGACGATGTTATAACTGTGAGGAACCTGGACATATACGACCAGCGTGTCCGAGGCCGTTGGTGACTTGCTTTACTTGTGGCAGACAAGGTCACAGAGCTATTTTTTGTAAACGGGGCAGAGATTTATCTCAGCAGGATACTGGTGGAGTTATTGGTTCAGGGCGAGGCCAGAGCCGCCCGCGTCATCCTTTATCTGCACCAGTTGCGGATAAGAAACTGCAGTGTGGTAATTATGGACATATGTGGCCAGAGTGCCCGAGGCAGACAGTGATGTGTTACACTTGTAGCCGATTAGGTCATAAGGTTGTTTTCTGTAGACAGGGTGGAGCTTCGTCTCAGCAAGGTTCTTCACCTGTCAGTGTAGCGGGAGGTGGGCAGAGGCCACCTCAGCAGCAACAGGTGCAGGGACGACTGAGAGTCCCAGATCGTCCTACTTCTCAAGGATCTGTTCTTGGGCCGAGTAGAAGCAGAGGTCGTGGTGGGAGCACCACTGACACCAGAGGGTCACAGGGCCGAGTTTTTGAGCTGAGGAGTGCAGAGAAGCCAACTGCAC
Source organism: Fagopyrum tataricum (assembly GCA_002319775.1). Lineage (NCBI taxonomy): Eukaryota > Viridiplantae > Streptophyta > Magnoliopsida > Caryophyllales > Polygonaceae > Fagopyrum > Fagopyrum tataricum. The sequence goes on along the minus strand of CM008281.1, from coordinate 12,872,316 downwards.
CGCCTGTTACAGGTACCATTCTGATCCATGGTTTACCTGGTCGAGTTTGTTTGATACTGGAGCTATGTCTTCTTTTATATCTGATGCTTGTATTGAGTGTTTGAGTTTAGATATGATTGAGGGGATACCCTTTAGTATAGGGTTACCCGATGGTAGTAGGGTCAGAGGTAACCATGAGATTCATGAATGTCCCACTTCTGTAGGGACCTGTGTTTTACTAGTTGACTTCTCTGTCATGTCATTAGAGCATGAAGAAGTCATACTAGGTATGGATTGGATGGACAGACTTTCTGTAGTCTTAGATGTAGGTAGGAGGACTGTTACCTCTCTACCGAGTTAGAACAGATAGAGGTTTTCCGAGGTTGGAACCTTGGAAAATCTGGCATGGTTATCAGTGCGATATGAGCAACTAGACTGTTTGCACATAGATGTGAGGTCTTCTGGTGTTATGCCATGAAGGAGGGGGAGAGTCCAGCATTAGAGGATATCCCAGTGGTCTGTGAGTTGCAGATGTGTTCGCTGAGTCGTCCGGTTTGCCGCCTCAGAGGAGTGTGGACTTTGGTATCAAGTTAGAGCCTGGTATGAGGTAGATCTCGAAGGCCCATATCGGATGGTGCCTATTGAGATGTTGGAGCTGAAGAAGCAACTCGAGGAGTTGGCCGAAAAGGGTTTTATTCACCCTGTGTAGTGATTACAAAGAGCTGAACAAGGTGACCATTAAGAACAAGTATCCATTGTTGCGTATGGATGACTTGTTGGATCAGCTTCAGGGAGTGACAGTATTTTCCAGGATGGACCTGCGCTCAGGATATCACCAGCTGAGGGTGAGAAAGGAGGATGTGCACAGGACAATATTCCGGACCGGATATAACCACTACGTGTTTGTAGTGATGTCATTTGGGCTTCCGAATGCCCCAGACGTATTTATGGAGTGATGAACAGTATCTTCATCGACTTCCTGGATCAGTTTGTGGTGGTCTTCATAGACGATATTCTGATGTACTCTTGCAGTAGAGAGGAACATGCAGGACAACTGAGGACTATGTTGCAGGTTTTGCGGGATAGAGAACTTTATGTTAAGTTCTCTAAGTGTGAGTTCTGGATGCCAGAGGTAGCATTCTTGGGTCATGTGGTTTCAGCTGAGGGGGATCAAGGTGGATCCAGCGAAGATTGAGGCAGTAGTAGCATGGACTACACCGACGAACGTCAAGGAAGTACGTAGCTTCCTTGGCCTACCCGGTTATTACAGACGCTTAGTGGAGGGATTCTTTGTGATTGCCGTCCACTGACGAGTTTGCTGAGGAAGACTACCAGATTTGTATGGTTTGATCAGTGTGTACAGAGTTTTGAGGAACTAAAGAGACATTTGACTTCTGCTCCTGTTTGGGCACAGCCAGAGGGTATTGAAGGATTTGATCTAGTTAGAGTTGGACATTCAGTTTTCGGATGAGGATGCCCGGCTGAGTACTTTAGAGGTTCTACCTGATCTGTTGAGTGAGATCCAACAGAAGCAGGAGACCTGCCAGACCTTGATGAGGATATGAGATAGGATGTCTCGGGATGAGGCACCACAGTTCCTGTTAGGAGCAGATGGAGTTTTTAAACGCCGCGGTCGCGTCTGTGTACCTGCTGATACAGAGCTGAGACGGAGGTTTTTACAGGAGGCTTACTATACACCTTAATCTGTACATTTAGGTACGGGTAAGATGTATCAGGATTTGAGACGTTGTAGTGATGGGTAGGGCTAAAACCCGATGTAGCCGGATTTATGGCACCGTGTGCGACCTGCCAGCAGGTCAGGATAGAGCATCACAAACCGGGAGTTGAGCTCCACCCACTTCTTGTTCCACAGAGGAAGTGGGAGGACGCCACCATAAATGTTGTGACTGGGCTGAGACCAATCGAAGTTTGATATTATCGGGGTATCGTAGACAGATTGATGAAGACGGCACGTTTCCTTCCTATTTGGGAAACGTGGCTGATGAGCAGATTAGCTGAGGAGTACACTAGGCAGATAGTGAGACTCCATGGGGTACCGAGGACGATCGTCTCAAGCAGAGATGAACGATTCACCTCGAAGTTTTGGCAGCAAATTCAGACTGCCCTGGGGACGAGTTTACACTTCAAGACTGCATTTCATTCTCAGAAAGATGATCAGCCAGAGAGGATCCTTCAGATATTGGGAAGTATACTGTGAACTGGTGTGTTGAATTAGAGACAAGTGGAGACGGATCATCTCCCACTAGTTGAGTTTTCATACAACAATGGTTGGTATGCATCTTTCGGATGGCCCTACGAGGCACTGTATGGACAGAGTAATCGGACTCCGTTAGGCTGAGATGAGCAAAGCAGTGACAGTGATTTGACACCTGATCAGGTTCAGATTGATGGGATTCGAGTAACTCTGGTTAGAGAATGATTGCTAACTGTGCAGAGCCGTCAGAGGTCGTATACAGATAGGAGGCGTAGACCTCTAGAGTTCAGAATTGGAGCCTAGTATGGCTGAGAGTGTCTCCGACACGAGGTGTTAGTTGTTTTGACATTAAGGGGAAGCTGAGTCCCCGACATGTGGGACCGTTCGAGATTTTGGATTGGGTTGAGAGCGCAGCTTACAGATTAGCTTTGCCTCCGAGATTAGAGGGTGTTCACCCTGTATTTCAGGTGTCTCAGCTGAGGGAGTACATACTAGATCTGAGACATAGTGTGAGTTATGATGATTTGGTGGTTGAGCCAGACCACACCTTTGTTGAGCATTCGATTGTAGTCCTAGAACGAGGTATGAGACACCTTCGTTCGAAGGACATTTCCTGTGTTGAGGATACAGTGGTTGAGACGAGAACCTGATGAGGCTACGGGAGAGACTGAGGCTATCCAGAGTTATAGACGAGAACCTGATGAGGCTACGGGAGAGACCCAGGAGTAGGTCTTAGGACTAGCTTGAGAAGCGATATGATTACGTGCATATGTGCTTATATGTTATGCTATGTTTATTTTCGTGCTAGCTATGATGTGTTTATGATCTTACTAGATCCTGTTGTGCTAGTACGACTGTTAGGTATAGCTGGAGATGGTTTTTACCTCCATGCTATTGTGATACGACTGTTAGGGATAGCTGGAGATGGTTCCTACCTCCATGCTATTTTGATGGACATAGTTTGGATGGAGATGTCTTCTCCATGCCCCGATGATAGTTTAGCTAGAGATGTCCCTCTACGCCCCGGATAGTAGTGTGATCTTTTGAGGTATAGTGTCATATGGGTTGATACCTTATGTACGAAATATGATACCTCCGATAGAGAGAGTGTATCCCGGTTTTGAGTCTGAGTGCTTTCGGAGTTTGTACAAGTTTCGGGACGAAACTTGTTTTTAGGGGGGAGAGATGTAAGAGCCGTAATCTTTCGGACCGAGATCGGACCATAGCCGAGATTGACTTTGGGCCGAGATTGGCCTAGCCACCCCCGCGGGAACCAAGTGCCGCCCCTGCGGTTTCCTACGGCTGCAGCCATTTTTGTTGACCCCTTGACCCGTGCTAGCTTTACCATTTCCTCCTCTTATTCTTTCCCTTGGCTGATCAAGGGCTTCTTCTTCACTTCCTTTTCAGCTTCCTTCACGTCCCCTTGCTTTCCTTGTTTCTCTTTGATCTTGTTCTTGATTTTGGAAGAGTTTGGCTTGAGAATTGTGTGTGGTGGCTGTTGTTGTTGATGGTTGATGTATGCTGAGCTTGGAAGCCAGCTGCTAAGTATGTGGTCTTCCCCTGCAGCCTAGAACTCCTAAAGTGGTAAGTGATCTTGCTTCCTCTCTTTCCTTTCCTTGATTCCATCTCTTTAGCTTAGGTTTAGATGCATGCATATGTGTGTATTGATGTGGGTTTATGTATGTATATACTTGTATGTAACTTTGGATGAGTGAAGACGTGAATTGATCACGTGAAGAGTGAAAGAAGAACCGCGGGATCATCTTCTGCACTGTCGCCGCCCCCGCGGACTTTGTCTTAGCGCCTGTGCCAGAGCCAGCGCCTTTCCTGCGTTGTCAGCGTCCCTTGTCACCGCCCCCGCGGCTGAGTGCCGCCGCGCCCGCGGTTGCCTGCGTTCCGCCCCTGCGTCCCCTTTATCACGCAGGTGCGTTTTGTCCCGGTTCTACCTAGAGTTAGGTAGATCCTTAGGTACGAGTATGAGGTTAGAATAAGGTTGAGTACGGTATCGTTTATGCCGGTTACGGCTTTGAGGTTTACGAGTTGGAATATGATCCTTATGGATCCCTTGGGTCTAGGTGTGACCCTGTTATGGATATGAGTGTGATATATGTGTTATACCTTGTTTAGGTTGTGTTGATCTCCAGAGCGGAGCCGTTTGAGTTTGAGTCTAAGACTCCCGAGGTTGAGGTAATTCCATAGGACTAACTTAGCTACCATCCTTATATTGGATGTGTGCATGAGTGGTGTGTGTATATGCTTGATAACCCGTGTTATGATATTGTTATTACCGACCTATGGTCTATTGATTGCCCATTGTAGGGCCGTGACAACTTGTCCTTTCATCCCGTCGGGAGTCTGGAGGTTCTCTACGGGCAGGCCAATATGGATCAGTGGGCCGGCCACCTGTCCACTCCCATAGGGTACACGGGAGGTGGGACCGGATCCCCACTCCAGCTGGCACTATTCCCGAGAGGCGAGGGTTATATTCCTCGTGTCACATACGTTCATATTGAGATATTTATATATATGGGTTGAGTGTTGGACGATGATTATAAAGATAATAAACCGGATAAATGCGTGATATCATGATGAGGTGTTTAGTACTTTATGATGTGTGTGTGTGCTCCTGCATCTTCTTATATATGTGTATGGTTAGCTAATGGTTTTATACCGTGTTGTAGATACGTTGCAGGATAGGAGAACTGCAGAGTGATCCGGAGCGGGCGATCTGCTGAGGGCTCCGTACACTGGGGTCGTACTTGTGGGCTACGGGTTATTTTGACCATGTATATACGTTATGTTTTGTTTGTACTCAGCAGCGTTGTATAAACCTTTTGATACTTTTATAACAGTTTGATGTTTTGTATTTAATCTATTGGTGCCTTGCTGTAAGATTCAGTGAATTTGTTGTCAGGCTAGGGTCAGGATCCATTGTGAGATCCTAGCCCAGTAGCACTCCGACCCCTACGGATTTTGGGTGTTACAAGCAATCCGTAGGCTACTTTAGTTATATATTAGTGTAATACTCGCACATTGTGCGAGATTTTGAATAATATTGGATTAGACATATTTATTTGTTATTATATATATATTTTTATTCTAAATTCACATATAAATATATTAATTTCAATCTTATATATATATTAAGGGAGCTAGAAGCATTTTTTACCACGTGTCCTACCAGGAATTAACGTCAGCCCAAAATATTTTAAATCCAAAAAATTCTGAAATTCTATAAATTAAAACCTAATTAATAGAATTTCAAAATTCCAATTCCATGTTAAAATTAGATTAAAATTATTTAATGAACTACGGAAGACTAAAGGAATTTTTTTAAAAAAAAACTATTTTGAATAAAAGATAAAGTTAAATAATAGTAAGATAAAATTATGTAAAACTCAACAAAATCATGCAATTGACCAAAATGTAAAAATGTAAAAATTTGATTATTGCAATATGAGAAAATAATTTTTATTTAAAATTTTTTAAAAATATTATATAATTACTATTTAAATAATAAATTAAAAGTGTTGGATTTAAAAAGAAAAGAAAAACAAATCATTCTTAAAAAAGCCGAATGTAATTTGAGAAAATAATTGTTATTTAATTTTAAATTGAATGAAGTCAAATTCAGTTAATAAATTTGTGGAAATCAAAATAACATGAATATAAAACATACGAACATAATTGTTATTTAATTTTAAGTTAAAATAAGATTAATATTATAAAATATTCATTAAAATTTAAAAAAAATGTAATGCAATATGCCACATAACAAAATATCAATTTGAAAGTTTGTTATGAAATCTTTCACTATAACAAATTGTTTGTGGAGTAATTATAAACGTATAAAAATATATCACATAACAAATATCAGATTTTTATAAAATATTTGAAGATCATATTACTAAATTTGCATGACTAATCTCAAAGGAAAAAAAAAATAAAAGATCCAAATTTCTTATTAAATTTTTTTTTGAGGCTGCCAATATTTTTTCTTTCAAAAATTTTAAACGAATTTATGATTTTCTTTTTTAGCATATCGTCATTTTGTTAACAAATTCAGAATCATCAAGTTTAATTTCAATTAAAAATTATTTTTTTAAATTGAGTAATTAAAAAATTTTGGCTTATAAGTTCTTTAAATTTTACGTAATTAGTTGTCAAAAAAACATTTAGAAAATAATCAAAGTTGCAAAAAAAAAAATTAAATTTTGATTATAATTCTTTATTTAAATTTTGGATTTTTTTAAATTACGTAATTAAAAAATATTTTTGTTATTTAAATTAAATATTTTTGTAAATCTAGTTGAGTAGTTTTCGTAAGTAATGATTAAATTATTTAAATTGATTATTACTCTAATTTTTTTATTATAAAAAATGCAACATTATAAAGGTCGTACATAATAGTAGTGGAGTTTTTAACCTGACTTTTTAAAATTTTCTAGTTAAAAATTGGTCGCACAAATTCCTCTCGCGTATCTTTATAATAAATAGCATAATCTAACTTTTAAACTTTTAATCATACAAACAATTATCTATGCAAGTTAATTCATCTGCCCCTTACAATGGGCACAAATTCCTCTCGTGTAGTTTCACTGTTGTGGAAATTAGGATTTTTCTGAATCTACTGATTTTTAGCCGAATTTCGATCTTGTAACCGATGATTGCGAGTGTAAGAGATATGGAAGGAGTGATGTTGAGGGCTTCTCTTCATCCTCATTCTAACCATTCACCATGACGTATGTCAAAGATGCTAAGGCGTGTTATGTACTGTACCATACTTCTTCTCGTTGGGGCTTCTCTTCATTCGTCTTTTCCTGTGACCGTAACAAATTCACAACAAATAAATTACTAATTTAGTAGGCCTACAAAAATCACATATAACAATTATGATGTCAATGAATTGGTTAGGATTTAAATGATCTTTTGGATATGAAAGAACGGCTCGGATTCTGGTACTATCGTTATTGTTGTTATTATCATCATCCAAAGCATTCATACATAGAAATATGATACAAACACCAAACTAAATAGGAACACAATATACCAACCACAGTGGAAAATTTAGATTTCGATGGAAATGTAATTTCATGTCATGAAAACATAAGATGACGTAGAATTGCAAAGAATATACCTCTTGCTCACCTACTAAGTTCATCCTAATTTGAATATAGCAGCAGTCCAACTGAAAGTTGAAAAATAATATCAAGATCGACATTTGTTAATGGCAGGGCAAGTAAAATCCGTAAATTTCATATAGAGATTAGAGACCATCCTAATTTGAATATAGCAACGATCCAACCCATAATAAACTATGGGGGAAAAAAACATCTACAACTTATTGGATTCATGAGGGGCAGATGATGGGTATCCATCACAGAGCAGTTGGCGTTCCTAAGTAGAAGTCATTTGCCCCACGGCTCACCGTGTCTCACTCCATCGTGTTTAATGATATGGAACATCCATGCACCCACTTGTTATGACGTTTGCTTCGGCGTAGGAACTGCGGACCATGAGGGCACGGAAAGAATGCTACAATATGCATGCACAAACAATAAAAATTAAAGTACTTGAAATCAAAACCCTAATTACAATCAGGTAGAATTTAAGGTGTCCAAAAACTCGCACCACGGAATCCGAAAAAGTAATTGAAAAGATAATCAAAACAACGGAAATAAGCTCAGAGAATTAGAGGTTGAGATAGAAAGGTCCGGTTACTTGCGTCGGCTACTGTTGTTTATATAGTGTTTTCTCTGGCCCATTGTATCAGTATACCTAGATTTATTGTCTTATTATAACAATCTCCACCTAGACAACATAATCTAATACAAAATTTGGAAACACATATACAACTCCAGGATCTTGTCGCCACATCCTCCTTGTTTCTCTTGACAGGGGGCTTTTTCACTCATCTAACAACGAGTGACATGAACCAAATCCAAGCAATGCTTGAATTTGTCTGCGGTAACTGGTTTGGTCTTCATATCAGCTGCATTCTGAGAAGTGTGCACCTTCTCCAGGATGATCCCATCAGAAGCTACTAGCTGTGCCTTGTACCTTATGCCTTCTTTCTCTGAGATGCCTTGTTTCTTCTTGAACACCCATTTGCATCCTATTTCCCTCTTACCTGCTGGAAGAGGAACCAGCTCCCACGTCCTCTCCAGGATGATCTCATCAGAACCTTCCACCATTTTCAACCCATACTATTTTTGTTTGAGATACAATTTGCTAGACAAAGATTTTGACATATACGTTTCTCCAATTGGGTCCAAATCTCTTGACAAGATTTGAGATCAATAACGTGGTATATTACCTCGTCTGCCAAACAGAGCCGAATGACCGACGTTGCCTTCTCCTGCATCTCCTCCCATTCGTTGTCTTTCAACGACTCCGGTTTTGTCTCCTTCAACGCCTTCAACATCCCTTGTTGCGTTAGCAGATTCTTAACTCGTCGCTGCCAAAGACCGAAGTTTCCAGTTCCGTTGAATCGCGGAACCTCAAATTTTGCAACGGAACTCATCGACAACCTTGCTCTTGATACCAATTGTTGTGATCTTTCAACGAGTTACTTCATAAATAGAGAGAAGAAGACAAAACGTTTTGTGGTTTTGCTGCCCAAACCTTGTAGCTAGGGCTTTCAATATACTTTAGTGGATAATGAATACAACCCTAAACCTATCTATTTATAACCATAAATAGATAGAATCCTCCGCGGGGGGACAATAAGACAATAAATCTAGGTATACTTATACAATGGGCCAGGGGAAACATATTTTGGGCCCATGGATTAATGGGCCCGGAGTGACAGGGGGTGCGGGGGGCTCCGCCCCCCGCGGAGGATTCTATCTATTTATAGAATTCTATCTTTTTATAGGACTCTATCTATTTATAGAGGATTCTATCTATTTATAGTAATAAATAGATAGGTACGTTTAGGGTTATATTCATTATTCACCAAAGTATATTAAAAACCCTAGCTGCAAGGTTTGCCGTCTTAGAGGAGTGTGGATTTTGGCATCGAGTTAGAACCTAGTACGAGACCTATCTCGAAGGCCCCATACCGGATGGCGCCTGTCGAGATGCTGGAGCTGAAGAAGCAACTCGAGGAGTTCGTTGAGAAGGGCTTCATTCGCCCTAGTGTGTCCCCCTGGGGAGCACCTGTCCTCTTCATACGGAAGAAGGACTGATCGCTGAGACTGTGTATTGATTACAGAGAGCTGAACAAGGTGACCATCAAGAACAAGTATCCACTGTCGCGCATTGATGATTTGTTAGATCAGTTACAGGGAGCGACTGTGTTTTCCAAGATTGACCTGCGTTCCGGGTATCACCAGTTGAGGGTGAGGGAGCAGGATGTGCACAGGACAACATTCCGGACCAGATATGACCACTACGAGTTTGTAGTGATGCCATTTGGGCTTACGAATGCCCCAGCCGTCTTTATGGAGTTGATGAACAGTATCTTCATCGACTTCCTGGATCAGTTTGTGGTGGTTTTCATTGATGACATTCTGGTATACTCTCGCAGTAGAGAGGAGCATGCATGACATCTGAGGACTGTATTGCAGGTTTTGCGGGATAGAGAACTTTATGCAAAGTTCTCTAAGTGCGAGTTCTGGATGCCAGAGGTAGCATTCCTGGGTCACATTGTATCCGCCAAGGGGATCAAGGTTGATCCGGCGAAGATAGAGACAGTAGCAGCTTGGACGACACCGACGAACGTCAAGGAAGTACGTAGTTTCCTTGGCCTAGCCGGTTATTACAGACGCTTCGTGGAGGGTTTTTCTGTGATTGCCCGTCCACTGACGAGTTTGCTGAGGAAGACTACTAGATTTGTGTGGTTTGATCAGTGCAGGAAGAGTTTTGAGGAGTTGAAGAGGCGTTTGACTTCTGCTCCTATTTTGGCACAGCCAGAGGGTACTGAGGATTTTGTGGTTTACAGTGATGCATCCAAGCTAGGCTTGGGATGTGTTCTGATGCAGTGAGGCAGAGTTATTGCTTATGCGTCTCGACAGTTGAAGACGTATGAGGAGAACTACCCGACTCATGATCTGGAGTTGGCAGCGGTAGTTCATGCACTGAAGATCTGGAGACATTACTTGTATGGTGCTACATGTCAGATCTTCACAAACCATAAGAGTCTGAAGTATATTTTCACGCAGCGGGAATTGAATAACCGTCAGCATAGGTGGCTCGAGCTGATCAAGGATTTTGATCTAGAGATCCTGTACCATCCGGGGAAGGCGAACGTTGTCGCCGACGCCCTGAGCAGGAAGACGCCTCGAGAGCAGGCGATTGCGAGATTGACGATACAGTCTCAGCTACAGAGAGACTTGATCTGGTTAGAGTTGGACATCCAGTTTCCTGATGAGGATGCCCAGCTGCGTACTCTAGAGGTACTTCCTGATCTGTTGGATGAGATCCGACAGAAACAGGAGACCTGCCCGACTTTACAGAGGATCAGACATAGGATGTCTCGAGATGAGGCACCCCAGTTTCTGCTTGGAGCAGATGGAGTTTTGAGGCGCCGCAGTCGCGTCTGTGTACCTGTTGATACAAATTTGCGTCAGAGGATTTTACAGGAGGCTCACTGTACACCTTACTTTGTACATCCAGGTACGAGTAAGATGTGTCAGGACTTGAGACGTATATATTGGTGAGGAGGGCTGAAGCCCGATGTAGCCAGATTTGTAGCTCAGTGTGCGACCTGCTAGCAGGTCAAGATCGAGCATTTCCGACCTGGAGGTGAGCTACATCCACTTTCTGTTCCACAGAGGAAGTGGGAGGACGTCACCATGGATTTTGTGACTGGACTGAGGCTGAGCCGGAGTTTTGATGCTATCTGGGTTATTGTGGACAGATTGACGAAGACGGCACATTTCATTCCTATTAGGGAGACGTGGCCGGTGTGCAGATTAGCTGAGGAGTACACTAGGCAGATAGTGAGACTCCATGGTGTACCGAGGACGATCGTCTCAGACAGAGATGGACGATTTACCTCGAGGTTTTGGCAGCAGATTCAAACTGCCCTGGGGACGAGTTTGCACTTCACGACTGCATTCCATCCTCAGACATATGGTCAGTCAGAGAGGACCATTCAGACGTTGGAGGATATGCTGCGAGCTTGTGTGTTGGATTGGGGACAGGTGTGGACGGATCATCTCCCACTTGTTGAGTTCTCCTACAACAACAGTTGGCATGCATCTATTGGGATGCCCCCCTATGAGGCACTGTATGGACAGATATGTCGTACTCCGTTATGCTGGGATGAGCAGAGTAGTGTCAGTAGTTTAGCACCTGATCAAATTCAAGATGATATGGCTCGAGTAGAATTGATCAGAGAGCGCATGCTGACTGCACAGAGTCGTCAGAAGTCTTATGCTGACAGGAGGCGTAGACCTCTAGAGTTCAGGGTTGGAGCCCATGTGTGGCTGAGAGTGTCCCCGACACGAGGTGTTAGGCGTTTGGCATTAAGGGGAAGTTTAGTCCCCGATATGTCGGACCGTTCGAGATTCTGGATCGGGTTGGGAGCGCAGCTTACAGGTTATCCTTGCCTCCGAGATTAGAGGGTGTTCATTCTGTATTTCATGTGTCTAAGCTGAGGGAGTACATACCAGATCCGAGGCACATTGTGAGTTACGAGGATTTGGTGGTTGAGCCGGACCACACGTTTGTAGAGCATCCTATTGCAGTCCAAGAGCGAGGTATGAGACGTCTGCGTTCGAAGGACATTCCTATGTTGAGGATACAGTGGTCGAGACGAGGACCCGAGGAGGCTACATGGAAGACTGAGGATAGTATCCAGAGGAACTATCCAGAGTTCTATGCCGAGATAGGTGCACTAGTAGGATCACCGAGTAGATCTTAGTACTAGCTTGGTGAGTCTTTTCTGCTTATATGCTTATATGTTATGATGTGTTATTTCATGCTAGCTTTGAGAGTGATTATGATCTTATTAGATCTTATTGTGCTAGTATGATTCTTGTTTATAGCTGGAGATGGTTTTTTCCTCCATGCTATTGTGATACGTTTAGGATTCAGCTGGAGATGGTTCTTTCCTCCATGCTATTTTGATGGACATAGTAGTGCTGGATATGTTCTTCCTCCATGCCTTATGTTATGGTTATGATACGGCTAGAGATGTGCTTCCTCTATGCCTTGTGATATGTTTATGGTTTGGCTAGAGATAGTTCCCTCTAGGCCTTGGATAGTATAGTTGTTGCTGGAGTGGATGAGTTCCTCCATGCTTATGTTTGAGGTTATAGAGAGTGTTACCTTAGCTTTTGAGTCCGAGTGAGTCAGGATCTTGCAAGTTTCGGGACGAAACTTGTTTTTAGGGGGGTGAGATGTGAGACCCTATTCTTTCGGACCGAGATCGGACCATAGCCGAGATTGGCCTTTCCGCACCCGCGGGCATGACCTCCGCCCCTGCGGGTTCCCGCCCCTGCGGCTCATGGGACCGCCCCTGCGGTTTCCGGCGGCTGCAGCCGGTTTTGTTGACTCTCTTGACTCGTTCTTTACCTTTGCCTTACTTCTTTCCTTCCCTTGGCTGATCAAGGGTTACTTCTTCATTTCCAATCCAGCTTTCACGTCCTCCTTGCTTCTCCTTCACCTTCCTTTGTCCTTGTCTTGGTTCCTTTGATTTGGAAGAGTTTTGTTGTGGCTTTGTGGTTGATGATGATGCTAGTGTGTGTGTTGCTGAGCTTAGAAGCCAGCTTTGGTGTGTGTTGATCCTCCCTGCAGCCTAGGATCTTCAATAGTGGTGAGTACTTGCTTCTTCTCCTTCTCTTCTTCTTTGTATCAATCTTTCTAGCTTAGGATTAGATGTATGCTAAGGGTATTGATGGTTGGTATGTGTTTGTGCATGTGGTGTGTGGATTTGGAATGGTAAGGACGTGATTTGATCACGTGAAGAGCCGAAGAAGAATCACGAGATCTTGTTCTGCACTGTCGCCGACCCCGCGGCCAGAAGTCACCGCCCCTGCGGACCTTGTGCCGCAGCGCCCGCGCCGTGTCAGCGTCGTGCCTGCATTGCCAGCGACCCTTGTCACCGCCCCCGCAGTTGAGTGCCACCGCGCCCGCGGTTTCCTGCGTTCCGCCCCTGCGTCCTCCGTTCACGCAGGTGCGTCTTGTCCCGGGACTACCTATAGTTAGGTAGTTTCTTTCCTTTCTAGTATGAGGAACTTAGTACCATGCTAGGATTCGGATGTTGACGAGTATGATACAGAAATACCGGTTAGGGCTTTGAGGTTTACGAGTTGGAGATGATCCCTTATGGATCCCTTGGGTCTAGGTGTGACCCCTTTGTGTGATAGTAGATTGATATATGTATATGTACCTTGTATAGGCTGTGTTATCCTCCAGTTTGGAGTGGAAGTTTCTGAGAGTTGCTCGTAGCGAGTTACTTCTGAGATCGAGGTAAGTCCATAGGACTTACTTAGCTACTATCCTTATATTGGATGTATGCATGAGTGGTGTGTGTTATATGTTTATAGCATGCGTTATGTTGGTCACCGACCTATGGTATATTGCTTGCCCATTGTAGGGCCGTGATAACTTACCCTTTCATCCCGCCGGGAGTCTGGGAGGTTCTCTATAGGCAGGCCAGACCTGGTAAATGGTTCGGGCACTCCCCATTCCCTTAGGGTACACGGGGTAGTGTTCCAGGCACCATTCCAGCTGGCTATTGGACCCAGAGACGAGGGTTATATTCCTCGTGTCACCTATGTTTATATGGATATATATATACGAGTTGATTGCTGGACTTTATAAAGATAATGAACCGGGTAAATGTGTGAAAGCATGATGATGTGTTAAGATTTTTGATGTGTTTGTGCTCTAGCATCTTTCTATATTTGTGTATGGTTAGCTAACGGTTTCATACCGTGTTGTAGACACTTTGCAGGATAGGAGAGCTGCAGAGTGATTCAGAGAGGGTGATCCGCCGAGGGCTCCGTACACTGAGGCATTATCGGGAATATGGGTTCTTTTGTTGTACAGTATAGTTTTGTTTGTACTCAGCGGTACACTGTATCACCTTTTTGATATATATATATATATATATATATATATATATATATATATATATATATATATATATATATATATATATATATATATATATATATATATATATATCAGTTTCATGTTTTGTTTTAATCTATTGGTGCCTTGTTGTTAGATCAGTGAAATTGTTGTCAGGCTAGGGTCAGGATCCATTGTGAGATCCTAGCCCAATAGCACTCCGAGTCCTACGGATTTGGGGTGTTACAGCTTTGTTAACCTTTGACCCGTGCTTTACTCTTTCATTTCCTTAACCTATTCCTTTGGTTTGGGAGCAAGAACCCTCATTCCCTTTGCAGCTTACCTCCTCACGTCCTTCTTCTCTCTTCTTCTTCCTCCTTGATCTTGAGTTGGTTTCTTCTTGTTTGGAAGTGGTTTTGTGTGGCTTTGGTAAAGGTTGATGTTGTGCTTGGTTGTTGAGCTTGTGATGCCAGCTGAGAGTGTGTTTTGTGCTTCCCTTGGGTGATCACAGCTGTAGAGGTGAGCTCCTTGTCTCTCCTTCCTTTCTTTCTTTCTTGTTCTTCTTCCTTAGCTTAGGATTAGATGCATGTATAGATGTATGTTGATGTGGGATTGTGTATGTATATGTATGTGTGTGACTTTGGAATGAAGAAGACGTGAGTTGATCACATGAAGAGCCGAAGAGGAACTGCGGGATCACCTTCTGCACTGTCGCTGCCTCCGCGGTCCAGCAAAGCCGCCCCTGCGGGTACCTTGTCCCCGCACCCGCGCCTGGAAGCCGCCGCCCCTGCGGGAGCCGTGTCACAGCGCCTGCGTCGTTCCTGCGTTTGCCTGCGGCCGAGCCTTGCCTCGCCTGCGGTTTGCCTGTTCCGCCCCTGCGTCTTTCCGTCACGCAGGTGCGTCTTGTCCCGGGTCTACCTAGAGTTGGGTAAATCCTTTCCTTTCCTAGTATGAGCGATTTAGTAGCATGCTAGGTACGTATATAACGATAGAATGAGGATGATTATGTTATCGTTTATGCCAGTTATGGCTTTGAGGTTTATGAGTTAGGATACGATCCTTATGGATCCCTTGGGTCTAGGTGTGACCCCTGTGATGGATATGAGTTTGATATATGTTGTTACGCCTTGTTTAGGCAGTGTTGATCTCCAGAGTTGGAGCCGATTTGGTTTGAGACTTCCGAGGTTGAGGTAAGTCTATAGGACTTACTTAGCTGTCATCCTTATATTGGATGTGTGCATGAGTGGTGTTTGTTATAGCTTTATATCATGCGTTATGATGATTACCGACCTATGATATAGTGATTGCCCATTGTAGGTCCATGACAGCTGTCCCTTTCATCCCTTTGGAGTCTGGGCGGTTCTCTGTGGTTGGGTCAGACTTGGTAAACGGTTGGCCACTCCCCATTCCCTTTGGGTACATGGGTGGGTGTGACCAGGGACCACTCCAGCTGCCATGAGCACCCAGAGGCGAGGGTTATATTCCTCGTGTCACATATATTCATATTCAGATATATATTTATACGATTGAGTGATTGGACTTATTAAAGATAATAAACCGGGTAAATGTGTGAAAGCATGATGATGTGTTATGATTTTTGATGTGTGGTTGTGCTCTTGCATCTCTATATATATGTGTATGGTTAGCTAACGGTTTTATACCGTGTTGTAGATCCTTTGCAGGTTACGAGAGCTGCAGAGTGATCCAGAGGGGTGATCCGCTGAGGGCTCCGTACACTGGGTCGTTATCGGGGATTATGGGATCTTTTGTTGTACAGTGTTGTTTTATTTGTACTCAACGGTACCTCTGTATTACCTTTTGATACTTATCTATATCAGTTTCATGTTTTGTATTTAATTTATCGGTGCATTGTTAGATTCAGTGAACTTGTTGTCAAGCTATGGTCAGGATCCATTGTGAGATCTTAGCCCATTAGCACCTCGAGTCCTACGAATTCAGGGTGTTACATATATTATGCCCAAGATATGTGTACATAACAAAATAGATACGGTTATATTTATATATCTTGTCAATAGCTAAAAAGAGGGTTATGTACAACTAATTTTAATTTATTTGTTAAATTTTTCATTTTAAATATTGTAGACATATAAATCAATTAACTTTTCAATTTCGTTTTATGTAACGACTAAAAAATTTCTTAAATATTGTTATTATTAATTAATTGAAGTTATAGAAAAATAGATAGCATTATCAATCGTGTTTAGTTAGATTATTTATTTATTTATTTATTCAATTTATAAATTACCTTTTTGTTTTTACGATTTCTTATGGTTGAAACTTAAGTTTGTTATTAATTATGATTAATGTTAATTATAATTAATATTAATTAAATTTGTTATGAGTAAATTTACGGGTGTTTTACTTCTTTCTTTTTATGCTTTTTCAAAAAAAATTTTTTGTTTTTAAAAACATATAGTTAATGTTAATCAATAGTGTTAAATTACGAAAGTAGAAAAAGATTATTGTATTTCAGTTTTGTTAACTAAGTTAATTTTAGACTCAAAAAATCCGAGATAAAATTAAGTAATTTAAATATTTCACATATTTTAACATTCATTTAAAAAAAAAAATTGTTGTTACCAACTTTTTTGTTTTTTCCTAATAGAATTAGCGTTAATTAATTTGTTTAGTTTATTAACTTTTTTTTTTTAAATTAATGAGTTTAGGGTTTTTTTTGGTTAATGGCTAATAAATTATGTGGTTTTACAATTGATTTGTTTTAACAAAATCCATTAGTTTGTTAAATAGTCAACAAATATTTTTTTAATCCGATTTAAAAATAATGATTTGAATTACGTAATTATAATTTTCTTGACATTAAATCTGAGAGCGACACGTGGCAGCAGAGGCCTGAAAATTTTCCGTTGGGTTGAGAAAAATCTTGGAGGCGACACGTGGCAATAGAGGCTTCTGCTTTAATATATATAAGATAAGATAATAGATAATGAACGTTCTAACGACCGTTACAGTTAAAAAAAAATAACATTACCACGTCATAGTTAAAAAAATCGTTACACATTTACAATCGTTATCACATTTATTTTACATATAAAATAAAAACTAAAGAGTTACAACTTGTTAAATTGATAATAGGGTGGGAATGAGAGTCTATGGACTAGAGTTCGGAGCTCTAAAGCTGTGTTTTTTAAACATTTGATGTTCATGTTATTCAAGAAAAGTAAATATTTGCTTGTAAATTAGTTATTCGTGACTTCAAAAAACACTTAATTTGGATCGTTCATAGTATCAGATCGCGTTACTGGCTAGGACACCCCGAATTCTAGGGTCGAAAGTAGGGGTATTGTAACACCCCGAATTCTGGGAATCCAGAGCGTTACTGGCTAGGACCTCACAGTGGGTCCCGGCCTTAGTTTGACAACAACTTCACAATGGACCTTGCAACAAGGTACAAATATTAAAACAGTAAATCCTGAAATAAAGTACTCAAAGTATAAAGACGTGACCAACATAACACAACCAATCTCTAGGACGCGTAAGTCTAACAGAAAAAGGTCAACTACAGAAATAAGTAACTGAAATAAATAACCGAACACCCGATCCTAGTACGGAAACCCTGGTTGGCCACTTCACTCTCGATCTCTCGGTAGAGATCTAACCTGCATCATCTAACAACACGGTATAAACTGTTAGCTACAATTATAATACTAAAGTGTCACTAGAGCACAAACACACACAAGGAATATACCATAAATCACTCAGCATGTACACACAGATCCGGTTTATTATCTTTTCATTACGTGACTTGATCCAGTCTAATTTCAATTTTATTTTGTAACACAAGAGTCTCCCGACTCTTGCCCCCGTCCCCCTAAACCAGTAGAGCTGGTGTATGTACCTCTTCCCGTATACCTACTGGACTGGTCGCGGGGCAATCCTCCGGCACCATCGGCCCGGACCGACGGTTACGGCACGTTATCATACATTTGTGCCTTACTTAATAACAAAGTACCGTGATCTAATCCGTTCATTTTATTCCTCATAATATAGCACACACCACTCAAATGCACACTCAGTATAAAACGGTAACTAAGTGAGTCCTACGAACTCACCTTAACGGTACTGGTCTCCAAAGTCTCGCGATCTTGCCAGTTAAAGATCCGATTATCCTGATAAATAAATTATTCACTCTTAGAATCGATCCACTCTTAAACTTCGTTCAACTTATCATTCTCCCAATCAGGAGATGACATCTACACTCAATACCTTGATCTTATTTAACATTTCGGTTCGGGACCTACACGTCGATTCACGTTTTCTTAATCATAACGTACTTGTTCCATTAGGCTATCTATCCGGAAAGCGCTATTATTCTAATCTGAAGAATAGCCCGCCGATTCTCAAATCTTATTCCAGTCTCGGAAACGCACTCGCTTGATTCCACTAACTTAGGTTCCGTAAAAATAGGTATCCTTCATTATTCCAATATTTCTCTTAGTATATACAATTCCAATGACATGTATTTAACCATTAGATATATAGTAATTTCTTCTTAAATTTAACGGAATTAATTTATCGATTAACTCTGCTTCGGATCTACTTATATACGTATTCATCAATATTCCAATAATTCTCTTAACAATACGACTTCCTTGTCAAGTATTAAATCCTTAATTATATAAATATATATATATATATATATATATATATATATATATATATAACTTAATATAAAACTTTAACGGAATTACTTCAATTGCAAGGCTTGGATTTGGATCTAACCAGAAAAGATGGATCGAAGTTAACCGGGTTGGACGGTAGCAGCTAGCGTCACCTGGCAATCCACACGTCCCGAGTTCGATTCCTAACTCCGCACAGAACATAGCAATTTGGTTATTAATCTTCCCACACGTCCATGGTTCGAATCACACTAGCGTTGTGGGGGTTAAACACAAATAGGAGCACAGTGAATCAAAGATTAGAAACTCACTGTCAGAGCACAAAAAAAACAAGAATCAGTGTGCGTCCAGAATTCCAATTGTGTAGGTGTCCCGAAATCTCAAGGTGCAGGCTTCACGAGTTGGGAACAAAAAAAACGACAGGTCTTAGATCAGTTTGGGTCAAGGGTTCAAAACCGTCGATCGACCGACAGGTAGAAGCTTACCAGCGTGGAGGGCAGCCTTCGCTCTTTTGGTCGCGTTTTGGCTCAACAGAGAAGCAGCAAACCAAGAGTCGATCTCCTTCGTCACCACTGTCGAGGAGGGGAAGCTGCGGTGGAGAGAACGGCCTACACCGAGAGGTTTGAAGTAAAGATTGTGGTTCGGTTTGCGGTCGGTGGCCGAAGATATGAGTGCAGAGGTTAAGCAGCGAAGACGGATGCGAGGTGGCGAGTGGGTCGGGATGAGAACCGAAACAATCCGTGAAGAGCGGTTCGCAGAGGAGGCGGCGGTCGACGGCGATGGTAGCGGTTGGTTGGTCGTTTGTCGACGGCGGCGAAGGTTGTTGCAGGGAAGAGGGTAGCGTGCAGTAGATAGGAATTTCAGGCGAGAGGCGTGTGAGAAAACTAGCGGTCAAGGAGCTTAACGTCGGTCTTCATTGATCCCTTCAACACCCGCATTCATTGCCGCCTTCAATGCCGTGTAACGCCCCGTTGACGAGTCGAGGAACGTACGTACCGGTGAAACAGAAGCGTCTTTATCCGGTCTCTCGAGTAGCCTCTGAAGCGTGGAAGAAGAAGATGATGGCCGGCTCTTGCTTGGCCCACTCCAGCCTTGCGTCAAAGAGGCCCAACATCCAAAAGAAGCCCATTTCCTATTGGTTTTTTTAGACTTTAATGGGCTGAGACATGGAATACTACGTGGGTCAAGTTTGGTGGGAAGGCAAAGGAAAAAGACCTAAAATAATATTAGATCATTTAAGCTCTTGAACCGGTTATTAGATAATTTAGCTCTTGAACCGGTTGAACCCTGGGTTTGGTGAACCGATCGGTTAAAAAATTTATTTGACGTTTCGTTTCGGTCTCGTTATAGATTAATAAAATTTTAATTTAAATCCTTAAATTAATTTCCGTAATTTTTCGGTTATTACAGGTATTATACGAGCCGAACATTGGCATGCTCAAGCTCGACTCGTATATAAACGAACCGAGTCCGAATAACTTGTCTCATGTAACAGACTAAGTAAACCCAGCTCTAAGCCAATACTTTTTTTATAAGAATTCATCCACAATCTCACGGATTACTTGAATATATTTAGTAAACCAAATAATAAATAAGAGAAGCCTAAATTACAAGAATTATAACTCGGTGCATAACAAAGATAACAAATATATAATTGAAGTGAAATTTAGCCCGAGTCTTTCATTCTTCCCCATTTATCCAAGTCATCCCATCTCGAAGCTTCTAGAGTCCCACTTGTTAACGGATAGTAGATAAAAAAAAACGTTTTTTTCTTCTTCTTATCTTTACCTTAATCTAATTTTAATGTGTATATATATAGAACATACATCTAAAAATGAATGGTGCATGAATGCTACTTTTGTTAGCCGTTAGAACTCAGAACACAATATTCATTTCACATAGAAGACCTAAAACATACGACATCCATTTGTGGGTCCCCCACATAAAAGAAATTAAATTAAACCCATCAATTCATACAAATATAAAGAAAACGAAACTACAACAACTCCTACTACTTCTTCAACTACAATCTAACAATCTTCTTTCCTCCATGGCCACCGATGAGTTCACCTTCCCCATCTCCACCGACACCGTCTGCGCCTTCATCGACTCACCGCAGCTGTGGAGGCGCGTAGACCCCACTACCTCAATAGAAACCAAGCAACTTTGCTCAACTCATTGCACCCATAAGAGGAAGAGTTTTTCCGAGATAGAAGATCATCATCACAAATCGATCGAAATGGACAGCCACGATCGAATGGACTTGTTGTGGGAGGATTTCAACGAAGAGTTACGAAGGAATCAAAACTCGTTCATGTATAACTCGTATTCTTCTTCTTCCTCCTCTTCCTCCTCCGATGATCGTGGGTGTATTCCGACGAGCTTCAATCTCTCTAAAGCTGTTAACGGTAACAACAAGGTTCGGATGGTCTTCAAGAGGCTCTTTTTGCTTAGGCAATACTTATAGATTAATAACATTTCTTGTTCATTCGTATTTTGTAATCAAATTAATCATATGTACACTTACTTGTTGGTAATTGAAATGTTGATTTTGGTTTTAGTGGTTTCATATGTGTAAATTTCTTAGTCTTAGCGTAATAGACGCAATGGATAGAGGACATTACTCATAGACGTTTACAAGTCAAATGATGTCGTCGAACTAATGAAGAAATTTTAAAAAGTTGTTTCTTGAATTGACCCAAGTCAAGCTTTTGGATTAGATGACTTGTTTCCACCATTATTCATCCGCTAATCTAATTTCTAACAACCTTAACTATTATTTATTTTTAATAAAATTTGTTAATCTCCAAGTAACAATGTTTGAGAAAAGGATGATTAATATAATTCAATGGTCCTTTATTAGAGGTAAATCCTGATTTGCCTAAGATATACAATATGTGATATACAGAGAAGTGGTATAGTTTGATGACATGTATACACGTTGTTTTATGTCGTTATTTATTTATTTATTTATTTTTACCATCGGTTTAGTTTGTAGATCGAGAATGTAACACTTGTATAGAGTCTGTTTGGGAGTTTAAATTTATAAATTTATGAAAAATTTACACTATAGGCTGCATGCTTCTAAATAAACAGATTTATGATACAGTCTGGATCCATATATATATTGTATCACCAGTAAAATTAGGATAGTTAGAACTCTAATTAGACTAATTATATTAAAACAAAAATGCTAAAAACTATCTATTTGCTATTCTATTTTGTATTAATTAATATTAAACAAACTTATTAGTATACTCTATTATTGAAAAGAGAAAATAGATATTTAATTTTCTAATTTGAAATATGCAATTGGATCGCGAGAAATGAAAATTGAAGTTGGCGATCTGTACTTATGTTCAACAATTGCACTCTACAACTGCAACAGGACTGTTCTTTCTCTAATCTACTTTAAATATTTTAAAAACATCTGTAAAAAAAATATGAAATTAGAAGAGATAAATGGGACAATAATGCCCTAATTTTAAAATTGGTACAAAAAGTGTGTACCCAAATTTTATTAATTTTACTAAGTGTGCAAGTATAATACTAGGGCTTTAATTTTTGGTTCACTTCCCTCACTTTTTTTTTTTCTCGTTCTCTCTCTTGCTTCTCTGATCATTGACGATTTCGTCGCTCTTCACCCTCCTTCGTCGCTCTTTTTCGTCTCCGATTACTACCTATCTTCACCGCTGTTTACTAGCATTCATTGTCGTCTCCGATTACTACCTATCTTCTCTTGCAACTCTCAATCTCAAACTGTCACTCTCGCAGTCTTCAAATTCGATTATTTTACGGCAGCGATTTCTCTTACTTTCCAAAGAAAACCTACTTCAAGCAATCCTCGTCGATTGACTTCAGGAACTCGAGGTTTCGTTCCAACTATTTTTCTCTGGTTCGTAGGTTGAGATTGAGTATTCTTCCATGGATAGCGCGTTCAACACCGATGCTAAATATGTGTATGGTTTCGTTGTTAATGTTAGTTGGTGGCCTGATTTTGTTAGATTAGGTTTTTGGTGTTGATTACTTGCTGGGAATAGTTGTTCAGTAGTCTAGTACGAACCGGGTAGAGCGGGGTTCATGTACATACGAGCGCACATGCACTTTAGGCCCAAGCCCAACACATAAACCCGATGAGGTTTCATCCTAAAACCAATTGGCAATAGGAGGAGTAGTCCACCGACCTTATATACTAGGCTAGGAAGTCCCAATCTTTCGATGTGGGAACTGATTATCTCCAACAAATGACAACAGTGACGGACATCTTGTCGGTTGGGGTTGATATTCTAGACGTTTAACGAGGGAGATAAGTTTTGAAGAAGAGTTCATAAGTTTCCTATTACTTGTGTCATTCGATTTTGAGGAAGATGGCCACGGGATAAGTTTATGAACCAAATAATTGCTGAGTTAAAATTTAAAAAAAATTAAAAAACGACAACATTCTAAATTCCCGTAAAAAAAAAAAAAGCAACTTCTTGAAAATGGAATAACATATGCAAAATTTTAATTGAACATAAACAAGAACTCTAGCGGCACGTGTAATAACATATGCAAAATTTTAATTGAACATAAACAAGAACTCTAGCGGCACGTGGGTGATGGCGCGCATCCATCAATTTGATTTTGTTTATGAATAATATAAATAACATCAATTTCACAAAGACAATCCACCAATTTATCAAAGAAATAAACCATTGGTAATTGGTATATTAATAACTAAATTGAGAAAATAAATATCTTAAACAATTATGAACTATTGAAAACAATAACCAACATAATCATCCCAAAAAACCATATTTTAGACAAATTATATCGGAAGAAAGTAAAATTAGTTGGTTTTTCACCAATTTGGTTTTCATACCTCTTAAAGACAATAAAAAACTGCTTTTACCCAGGTCCGTCCTACAAGTGGATATGGAACTTAGACACTCAACCTTAAATAAAATGAAAAAACTTTATTTGGAGAGTTGTTTTAACAAGTCTCATAACAAGAGAAAAACAAGATGAAAGAAGATTGATAGTTACCATGTATTGTGAATTCTACAACCATCATTAATAAGATATTCACCATACTTTTTTGAGAAAAATGGGGTAATAAGGCCCTTTTGAAAAACCATATACAAGCTAGCCCCCTCCCTTTTTATGGTTAATTTTTAAATCTAATTTTAATTATTTAGAGGGACATAAGGGGAAATTGTTAAAATTAAAAGACTATAAATACCCCTTCTCTTTTGATCTGGTAAACCCTAATAACGAAGCAGTTGTCGGCGAAGCCAAAAACCGTCGATACGAGAAACCAGACGTCCATATCCGGCTCCGTCGAGAGCAACCGGACTTCACAGTCGGGGTGGCCGGAACTGCCTCAGGCGGTGGCGGACTCAAGCAGGTGGATGGCGGTGTGCAGAGGGTGGACTGGAGATTATAGAGGGGTGGCTTACAACAGTTGTGAATCGGCCGGGAGAGCAGCAACTCGCGTGGCGAAGGGACGGAGGCAGCGACCCGGGGTCCTGGTGGCTCAGGCGAACGGCGACAGTGGCGGACAGGTGCGGGAGAAGAGAGGGAGACTGGTGGCAAGAGGCTCGAAGCAGATCCGGACGGAGGTGCGGGGACAGAGGCTCGCAGTGGTGGTGTCTCGGGCTAGCTCCGGCGGTTGGAGGAGAAGAAGGGAGAGGGTGGTGGTCCTGATTTTTGGCGTGAGGAAGTAGAGAAGAAAGGTTGGGGAGAAGGAAATGTCAAAAAAAAAAAAATAGGTATTTTACCAAACCAATGAAGATCGTACTACAGTGATTTATACCATGAAAATTCTCCTCTAGGCTTCCCCTTGGTAGAAGATCATAGACCAACATAAGTGTATTGTCCTCGTAACAAAATCCAAATAAGGATATTATGTTCTTGTGACACAGTGTTGTGATGATATCAGTTTCAGAAACAAACTCCTTCAACGCATCCTCAGATTGTCTTAGAATTTTCACTGTTCTTAGGTATTCATGCTTGGGGGTGAGGGTTTGATTAATTAATATATATATTAGTTAATTTGGCGTTCCTTTGTGTACATAAAACCGTAGGACTTGTGTAAATCGAGACTTGTGTAAATCGATGCTTGTGTAAATATTGTGTAAATCGAGGCTTGTATACAAACTCGATAGGACTTGTGTACAAATTCAATTCGACGTTCCTTTGTGTAATTCGATTGGCTTGTGTAATAAAAATCAATAGGGCTTGTGTAGATAAAGTTGTTAGGACTTGCGAACATAAAATCGATAGGGCTTGTGCACATAAAATCGTAGGACTTGTGTAAATAAAATCGATAGGGCTTGTGTAAATGAAATCGATATGGATTAGTTCGGCTTGTGTAAATAAAATCGACGGTTTGTGTGAATATATAGGTTTTGTGTAAATCGAGGCGACTTGTGTAAATCGAAAGAGGTCTTGGGTCATCACAATTTTTTGTAAAATCAAACTTTATGTTTGTATAACACTAGTTTGTGTAAGTGGACACTAAATATAACTTGTGTAAATAAAATCGACGGTTTGTGTAAATATATAGGTTTTGTGTAAATCGAGGCGACTTGTGTAAATCGAAAGAGGTCTTGGGTCATCACAATTTTTTGTAAAATCAAACTTTATGTTTGTGTAACACTAGTTTGTGTAAGTGAACACTAAATATAACTTGAAAAAAAATAACAATAAATTATCAAGTTTAATTAGTCTAGCTGGTTCAAGGGTGGGAGGGGCTGTCATCCAAAGTTTGAAACCCACTAAGTGGCTAAATTTATATTTTCGAGCTGGGCCTGAACTTTGTGTAACTCGAGTTGGGCCTGGATTTTGTGTAACTCAACTAGGGTTTGGGCTTATAAAATTTGAAATTATCAATAAGCCCTTTAATTAATCTTTATAAATAAAAAATAGGGACCTACTTTGTTATTTAAATTAATTATGAGCCTATTTACTATATTATAGTTTACAAAAAAAGACTTACTTATCAATTTCACCCTATTTTTTCCCCTAGTGCTCATACACAAAGCAAACAATAAAAATAGACTCAAAACTTCGTCACATAATCAATACAATAAAAAAAACTTTGGAAATAAAACCAAACACGTATCTACAAAAATTGAAACTTAAACTGAAACTTTCAAAAATCTCAAAACTTGCGACTATCTAGTTGAACATCTCTATTCTTGAGAATAGAATAATCTTCTAACATTGATAAAGGATAAACTATCCAAAATACCACTGAATTTTGCTAAATACCAAATGTAATCTTGATCAAACAATTGTAGTCTTGATAACAACCCCGAAGAAGAAAAGAAAAAATAAAAAAAGCTCTCAGAATGAAAAAGAATATCAAATGGATAAGCATGTCGTTTCTTTTGTCAAATTCAACTTTAATGGATCAAAAATTGAATTGGGTGATACTTCTTTTAACTTTGTAATTAAAGATTATCATGATAATATTATCACCCTAAGCATGAAAATCAAAACACAACCCTTGAAGCATGAAAATCAAAATACAAATCGATCATTAGTGTTGAAGTAATAGACCCTCACTACGATATCTCAAACAAAAGGAGATTATTAGACGTACCGGCGAAAATCACTATTTGTCACCGTAACTACGCACTTTGTGTGCGTAGTTGACTGGTTTACAACTACGCATATGGGCTGCGTAGTTGGAGTTCGAGAAAAAATAAAAAAAATTGAAAAATTGAACTATGCACTTGGCGTGCGTAGTATAAGTAAAAAAAAAGTATTTTTATTTTTTTATAATATTAATTACTACTACGCACCTAAGTGCGTAGTTACGGTGTTAAATAGCAATTTTCACAGGTACGTTTAGAAACCACGAAAAAAAAATCTCAAGATAAAAATATCATTATTGAGAGAGTAACAATTAATAGTCATTAATGTCATTGAAATATATTTCTCTTTCATTTTTTGTTTTTTTTCGTTCTCTCAAACTTATATATCACGAATTAAATGTATATTTTTATTCGGCATAACACTCTCCTCTTTAATGAATTAAATATATGTTCTTTTTTATTATTATTTCCCCCTTTTTTATATTCTTTATTTCATACTTGTAAATTCAAGGTTCCATGAGTGTTTTATTATTGTATATAATCAATTTAATTATTTCTTATATACATTTGTTATACCTTATCTCTTATACGAATATCATGTACTTTTTCTTTCTTCTTATATATGTTTCTGACTTTTAGGAAAAATAGTTTCTTTTATATATATATATATATATATATATAGATTCAAAGATATTCACTTATAAAATAGAAAATAATTTAAAATATCTCTAAAAAAGATATTCAAGATTTTTTTAAAGAAAATTTCGGATGGTGTTCCTGTAGTTTGGGATATTTCGGATTTGCCCAGAGATTTTTTTTAGTTCGGATGATACCCTTGTGTTTTCATATTTTTCGAAAAATGCCCAACTCTATTTAAAGTGGAAAGGGATGTAAACTTAAATTAATTTTTTAAAAAATCCTTATGTGTAAAATATTTAGCGTCTTTTATTTTCTCTTTTAAAAAGAAGTTGTTCTCATTTTAAAAAAATTATTTTAGTTGATATCCTCTACAATTTAAATGAAATTGAACATTTTCTGAAAAATATAAAAATACAGGGTACTATCCGAATTAAAAAAAACCCTGGATAAAATCCAAAAAATTCCAAATTACAGAAATACCATCCAAAATTTTCATTTTTTTTTAATTATGAACTATAACAGAAAGTAAGTCCTTATACATAAACACTGCACATTTACCTTATAAAAGTGAAATAGATAATCCGGACTGCTTATTTAATAGAGGAGGAGAATTAGCAAATTCACTAAAAGATCATAGCCTACTCAGCAATTTTGAATAAGCACGGACATAGATTAGGAAAAGATCGAACGGCTGCGATTGAATCTCAAACACCAGGGGTTATGACTCTATGCGCTCCTCTTTATAAACATCAACAGAAGATCTTCGTTAAGCTTTTTAGACTGTCATTCTGAAGAGAGAGAGAGAGAAAGCGAGGATTCATCTATTCACACAGGGTTAACGCTCCTACTTCTTAGGGTTTGAACAATGTCGGAGCACGAGGAATCGAAAGTTGAATCGTTGATTGAGAAAATCGCTGAAAAAATCCACCACGATTCGTCCTCTTCGGATTCCGACGACGACAAGCCCACATCTTCCGTGAAATCCAAGATTTACCGCTTGTTTGGGAGAGAGAAGCCCGTCCACAAGGTCCTTGGTGGTGGAAAACGTATGTCTTTTCTGATCTCAATTCGGTTTTCGCCTTTTTCTGTTTCCTGTTGTCGTGATTACGTATGTTTCTCTTCTGCTCGGGTTTTCAATTTCGTGTAACTGTTACATTGAAATGAATTAATATTTCCGATTGCTTGATTTGACGTGAAACAAAGGTTTTGGACTGAGTGTCCCATTGGCTCGATTGATTCTGGTGCTGTGAATGATCAAGGAAGATGTAGATCGGATAAACATATCAGTTGAAAACTCATTTTTGTGAATGCTTTGATTAGTATTGTAGATCTAGTTTTGTCGATTGATTAAAAATGATCTCCTGGTTAATTTGGTACGCCGTGGTCCTTATTTGCATGTTCTAACGAATTTACATTTGAATGTTCTGGACTAATATTTTGAGAAACTGTCTACTATATATATATATATATATATATATACACTTTTTTCATCTTTTGGCCAAAAAAAATACTATGTCTTCTGTTTTAGCTATAGATTGCTTGAGTTAGCTTATGCTTTTCCACGTTTTTCATGTATTCTTGCTAAGTCAATGCACACATTGTGTTTCAGCTGCTGACATTCTGTTATGGAGGGACAAGAAAATCTCAGGCGGAATTCTGGGTGGAGTCACCCTGATATGGTTTCTGTTTGAAGTGTTTGAGTACCACCTTCTGACTTTCATCTGCCATGCCCTGATAGTTTCACTTGCTGTATTGTTCTTATGGTCTAATGGAGCAAGCTTCATACACAAGTAAGGCTGATTACTATTGTGAAAGTTTGAATATTTTTTGGGCTTGTAGTGCTTTCAATATTGACACTTACCAATTTTAATGTCCTTTATAGAGCTCCACCTCGTATTCCAGATGTTGTCATTCCCGAACGGCCTGTGCTGCAAGTAGCAGCTGCTTTGACCTGTGATATTAACCGTGGTATTGCCGCTCTCCGACAAATTGCATCAGGAAAAGATCTGAAGAAGTTTCTATTGGTATGTACCACTTTTGAAACCTATCAATGAAATATTCTGTGACCATGCTAAAATTGTATCAAGAGTTGCTGGTTTTGATTTCTCTTGTTCTTCTGCTTGATGATTAGGTGATTGCTGGTCTATGGATTTTCTCGATTTTGGGCAGCTCCTGCAACTTCTTGACCTTGTTCTACATAGGTAATTGATTGCATTTTCAAAATTTAATTTTACAAACACAATTCTCAGCAGTTAAATGAATGTGTCTAGTTTATCCATAAACTAATTTTGCTACTTTGGTTTTCTCTCATAGGCTTTGTTTTGCTACACACCTTGCCCTTGCTATATGAGAAATACGAAGATCAGGTGGATGCATATGGTGAGAAGGCTTTGGCAGAGTTCAACAAGCATTATGCAGTGTTCGAGGAGAAGGTGTTCAGCAAGATCCCAAGAGGGCCGTTGAAAGACAAGAAGAGTGCTTAACTTATGCATCCATCAAGTTGCTAGGTTTTTCTCATCAACAATAGAGGTAGGTGTGTTTCATCTAATGCTTCATCTGTGTTTTATGCATTTTCAGCTAGAACTCATATATATTTGGTCTAGGTTTTGGAAGATTTTCTCCATCTTACATGGCAGTTAGAATGGATAATTGTTTTGAACCCTACTGCCGATTTTACTTGTATGATCAGATGATGGTAATTCTTTTGGTTACATGGTTTGGTGTTGAGTTGTTTGCTAACCAGCCTTCTCCTTCTGCAATTTTGTATTTTTCTTGTCGTTGGTATTTGGTAGTTGGAATTTCTCAATGTGGAATGGTGTTGATATTTGGTACAGTAATGTCTACAAAATAGTACAACAAACTTCCTTCATGGATAGCCATTTTCTTTAACAATTTAACCATGATTTGTGATTAAGCAGATCTAGCTACTACATTATACATTAACAGGAACTAATAACCACAACTATACTTAATTATGCCCTTATGAGGTTCTGGCCCGTAAAATCTAGCGAAAGTGGGGAACACAAAATCAAAACATGTCTAATGGGAACTAGTTCGATAACAAGTTTCTCATAGACTAGGAGATTTGAACATTCGATTCAACGGTCAACGTGGAAGCCTTTGGCATTATTTCGTGTTTTTCTTGATTGTTTATTTTTCTTATCGTAACACTCATCAGGATCAAGGAAACTTGTCTTTGTGTATAGAACTTCACAGGAAGTATGTTAGTTGCTCCTTCTTCCTGGATCCGCCCTCCCCGTAGAGTTCATTCCACTGCTTCAGCTCGTTCATTACCATTCCCCCAGATGCAAAACTTGCAGCAACCTTCATAGGAGTTACAAGAATCAATAAAAATTGTGAGACAAGAAAAATAATAATAGAATGTAAAAGATAGTAAGGTGCCTTACCTGATTCTTTGCCTCCCTAAAATCCTCCATGTTCAAGGGTCTTAAGTTAATCACTCTCTCTTCTCTATCCCCCTTGTCATCACAATCATCTGCGGTATCAGTATCAGTCTTATCCTGCAACAATTGCAAATTTAACAAAGACATAGGGTGAGGAAAGGGTAATCTAAGAGAAGGGAGAACATTGTTGTGAAATAAGAGGGAGCTTACCATGTCCTTTAGCCTCTCCTGCTGAATCAATTCCCTAACAGGACGATAGGCAGCTGTTGTGCATAGATTCTGTCCATAAAAATGAGCCAAAATCAACAACTCTACAAATGCAGCCATCATCAAAAACACGATTAGCGTAATCCGTTACCTTAAGATCACTTCCACTATATCCTTCTGTCATTCTTGCAATCTCCTTGAAATCGAGTCCCTCCTCAATCTTCTCCTTAGCCAGTAGAGTTTTCATGATCATTTCCCGGTTCTCCACAGAAGGTAAATCAACCATTATTCTGTAAACACAAGTGGTTTAATGTCAATCTGTTTTCAACTGCCTTTACTTCTATATCAAGATATAATAACAGATCAACCATTATTCTGTAAACACAAGTGGATTCATGCCATTCTGTTTTCAACTGCCTTTACTTCTATATCAAGATATAATAACAGTACTTGCATTCGTTAAAAAAATCTTACCTTCTTTCAAAACGCCTTATTATTGCTTCATCAAGATCAAACGGCCTATTTGTAGCAGCAAGAACAAGAATGCGTTCACCGGGCTTTGTCATGAGACCATCCCAATGTGTCATAAACTCATTCTTTATCTTCCTCATAGCCTCATGCTCCCCAGCCCTGCTCCTTTGTCCAAGCATACTGTCAACCTCATCTACAAAAATAATTGTCGGGGAAACCTTAGAAGCGAGAGTGAACAGAGCTCGGACATTCTTTTCATCTTCACCAAACCATTTGGAAGTGATAGTGGACATAGACACGTTTATGAAGCTTGCTCCTGCTTCTTTTGCTATTGCCTTTGCTAACATTGTCTTGCCAGTGCCTGGAGGTCCAAATAATAGGATTCCGCGGCAAGGCTTTAAAAGGCCTCCTTTGAACAAGTCTGGTCTTCTTAGAGGGAGCATTACTATTTCCTGTAGAGTCTCTTTAGTATCCTCCAAGGCACCAATATCAGAGAATGTAACAGATATCTCATTAGCTGGTATGACCTCTGGCCTTATGCGCCTCTCAAACTCGTTGTCTGGAGGAACATCCTACATGAACAGCAAAATAAACGTAATAAATAAAAGTCAAAAGTCGGTAAATCTTCACGGATAGAATTTCATAAACTATCTCCATCTCTGTTGTTCTCTAAAAGTCACTAATTAATCCCACACCTCAAAAGATCCAAAAAAATTCTGTTTTTATGGCATTCTGATTTCTTCAGGAACTCTACCTCTTACCTTGAAATGTTTTTAATATTTAACACATATATGGTCCTAGAATTATCGATGAGTAACAAATATAGAAATATGAGTTGATGGGCTAACTGAGAGTTTTGCTGCCGGAATGGAACTACCATCATCCTTCACCACTGAGGATACAGCAGTTGCTTCACTTTTCTTTTCGCTTATTGATTCTGGCTTTTTTCCAACATTCCCTTCATTGCATGGTGCCTGTGGTTATTAGCAAGGAAAAATCAGCGGATTTATTTTTTCTAATAACCTTTGTACTAGGATTAATGAGGACTCGAGCGAACCTTTGCTGGTTCTGCATGTGTTTCCAGCTTTAAGGTATCTTTGTTGCTTGTTTTCCCTTCTCGAAAGATACTTAAACCATGTGCCAAACTGTTGGACATGTAATTCACTTAGTATTGAGGGCTACAATATGTACTTTCTACACATAAAATATAACGTAGGAGAAAGAAAGTAGTAGAACGATTTACCTCTCAGGTGCTATGATGAGTTTACCATTCCTATATTCATGCTTCTTGTTCATCAAATGATAAGAAATTGCAGAGACCACAATTTCTTCTATATACTTGCTTAAAATTAATGTGTCTGAGACGCAGATTGAACCAAGATCATCACATTCAACATCATTAGATGCAAGAACTTCAATAATATGGTTTTTATTGTCTTGATGCTGGATCATCTTCATATCTTCCTCAAGCTGAGATTTCCAGCTCACCAGATGAGTTTCGTCTTCAGGGGGCATGACTTCAATGTTGTACGGAAATATATCAGAAAGCTTCTCATCCTCTTCTTCATAATCCATATCTAGATCAGTCATCCGTGAGCCTAAAATCAACACTGATCCTGACAACTTCTTGACCATCTTGTGGAACAAGTTGTATATCCTTTCAGATTTACAGATGAGCTTGTCAACATCTCTTAGGTACAAAATGACAGGATATGTTTTTGAAATGGTCACCAAAACCTGCCAACAGAATCAATTCATCAACAGCTTGTTGAATATTTCGATATACATTCAGGTTTTCAACTTTTAAGAAGGAACTCCAGGCATCATAAAAAAGGATAGTGAAAGAGATAGCTAACCTTGTAAAGGGACTGTATAAGTAGTTTTTCGTCGAAAGACCAGCTGGTTGTGCGCTTCAAAGGAACTGATAAACAAAAAAACATCATCTGAATATATGTTCCGAGATGGATTGAGCTTGTTGATCACAAACGAATGCAACAGCCCTTCTCTGCTTATTTTATTGATACCTAATGTTACCTTTTCACAACGGTAACAGGAAAATTTGCATTTTTTTAAAATCTACTAGCAAATGTTTACTTTTATGCCAGTCTTTATTCTCATTCCAGTTACTGCACTCTTACTTAAGATCCTTCAAACTGTTCAAAGTACAATAGTAAGATATACTCCTTTGGCATCTTATCATTTTACGAATCAACATCATCCAAAAAACAAAAGTAGCTTGCTTTCTACTTTCTCGGAAGTTTTAGGCATCATATATGTGTTATAATAAGACAATAAATCTAGCTATACTGATACAATGGGTCAGGGGAAACATATTTTGGGCCCATGGATTAATGGGCCCGGGGCGACAGGGGTGCGGGGGCGGAGCTCCCTGCGGAGGATTCTATCTATTTATAGAATCCTATCTATTTATAAGGAATTCTATCTATTTGTAGGATTCTATTATTTATAGGACTCTATCTTTTTATAGAGGATTCTATCTATTTATGGTTATAAATAGATAGGTTTAGGGTTGTATTTATTATCCACCAAAGTATATTGAAAACCCTGACTGTAAGGTTTGTGCAGCAAAACCACAAAGCGTCTTGTCTTTTCTTCTCCTCTCTATTTCTGAAGTAACTCGTTGAAAGATCACAACAATTGGTATCAAGAGCAAGGTTGTCGATGAGTTCCGTTGCAACATTTGAGGTTCCGCGATTCAACGGAATTGGCAACTTCGGTCTTTGACAGCAACGAGTTAAGGATCTGCTAACGCAACAGGGGATGTTGAAGACGAAGAAGACGAGCTTTTGCAGCATGACCGCGGGGGTGGATCAACAGAGCCGCGGGTGCGGATCCAGGAAACCGCAGGGGCGGCACCAGGAGGCGCCAACAGGAGGCGCCGGGAGCCGCAGGGGCGGCACTAGGAGGCGCCATGAGCCGCAGGGGCGGCACCAGGAGGCGCCAGGCGGCACCGGGAGGCACCAGGAGGCGCAGGGGCGCCGCAGGAGGCACCAGGAGGCGCCAGGAGGCGCCGGAACCGCAGGGCGGCACCAGGAGGCGCCAGGAACCGCAGGGGCGGCGCCAGGCGGCACCAGGAGGTGCCAGGAACCGCAGGGGCGGCGCCATGAGGCGCCAGGCGGCACCAGGAACCGCAGAGGCGGCACCAGGAGGCGCCAGACGGCACCAAGAGCCGCAGGGGCGACGCCAGGATGCGCCAGGCGGTACCAGGAGGCGCCAGGAGCCGCAGGGGCCATGAGAAAGCCCCTGTCAAGAGAAACAAGGAGGATCTGGCGACAAGATCCTAGAGTTGTATATGTATTTCCAAATTTTGTATTAGATTATGTTGTCTAGGTGAAGATTGTTATAATAAGACAATAAATCTAGTTATACTGATACAATGGGTCAGGGGAAACATATTTTGGGCCCATGGATTAATGAGTCCGGGGCGACAGGGGTGCGGGGTGCGGGGGGCGGAGCTCCCCGCGGAGAATTCTATCTATTTATAGAATTCAATCTATTTATAAGGAATTCTATCTATTTGTAGGATTCTATTATTTATAGGACTCTATCTAATTATAGAGTATTCTATCTAGTTATGGTTATAAATAGATAGGTTTAGGGTTGTATTCATAATCCACCAAAGTATATTGAAAACCCTGGCTGCAAGGTTTGTGCAGCAAAACCACAAAACGTCTTGTCTCTCTTCTTCTCTCTATTTCTGAAGTAACTCGTTGAAAGATCACAAGATCACAACAATATGCTAAGAAAGATATCAGTAATATAGAAATATAGAAGACCCGTGAATTTGGAGCTCGAAGAGATGGTGTAATTTGGACATTTTATCATAAGCTCAATTAGTTAACTTTATTAATTGCCATCGTATAGATATTTGACATAGAAATGTTTTTGTGATAAAGGCACGAGTGCAATAGATAACCTGGGTTTCCAGGGCTGGATTGAGAAGGCATATCACTGAGATTGGAAGAGACAGAAGCAAACTTGCGAAGTTTTGGAGGGTTTGGAGAACTCTCTCTTCCCCTGTTTATAGAAAAGGCACTATTTAGATTTTATATGATTTATTAGGACTTAATGAGTTTCAACCAGTGTGTATCTCACCTAGCAAACACATCAACCCCACTGCCTTGGCGACGCAATGTACCTGCAGGGTTAAACATAAAAGTCTCACATTACTTCTTTAAGTAAATATTGTTCAGTTCATTGAAAGAAGAGTATTTTCTGTGGTTTGTTTCAGTTAAATCAAAGATTCAACAAGGAACAGAACTTGTCCACCACCTCTCAGTCTCTCACAATGGCTACATCAACCATTATGCCCGACGAAGGCAAGAAGCTCTTTGAATCTTTGACTTTCAAAAATAGAGAATACCTTTCGTTTCTTCATTGCTGGGAAGTACTGAAAATGAACTAAACAAACCAGAGAGCCTATCCAATGTACTTTCTGATATAACTCTCTTGAAGGACTGCAAAATCACAATATGAAATTGTCAATGCCTTCCGACCAGTGAAGAATATACTTCAGATACCATATAGTAGTAACTTACAGACTCTTTGCGGTCACTACCATATTTTCTTTGTACCTGCAAGAAAACCGGTGCTTATATATTAGAATCAACAAGTCATTCCCTTTCAGTAAGTCGATTACTATGCGTTAGTTATTGAAGGAGAACAGCAGAGAGAGTTGGAAAGGGAAAGAAGTTGTTAGTTTACCCTCAGTGCAAAGTCATTCACGTCTAACAAGAGCAATTTTGCTTCAAAGTAATGTGCTAAAGCCTTGGCAAGCATTTGCTGGTAAAGTTCTTCAAACATGACAAAAGAACAAAGGAGATAATCAGAAAAACTTGCCACCAAAGAGTCAACATGCATCTATTCTCATGTGGATCACAACAGGATCCAGGTAAACCAACCGGCAGGTCCAGAGAGTAGTATAGCTCGACTTGCAGGGGCAAGGTTCCGTGTGTACTTGGAAAAGTCGCCTTTCTTCAAATAGAACCATGCAGCACTTGTTAATAACACTCTTGTCTGTTCACTGAATATGCAACCATATGAATGAATTATGTCAAGAACAATCAAAAAGCATTTTAATGAGCAGAAATAGACTCAGTCCAGTTTTTCTAAATCTTTACTGGATAAACCTGATGTTCTAACAAAAAACTATGATTTCACATATTTCCCTTTTGTGGCAAGGGCTTTTAGAAATTTATGATCTATTCCCCCTATTCTAATAGGCGAGGTGTAAATTCAAAAGCAAAATTTTGATTGAGTTAAAAAGGAAAGACGAAGGTACCTAAGGTAATAAGGAAATTCATCGAAGGTGACTTTTCCTTGTCTGCCATCAATCACCATACTCAACATCTCTTGCTCCATCCTCTCGGCGGTCATCGGAGTACCCGAGCCTGTCAATTTGGTCACCGCATGTCCAGAAGCCAATCCGAGTCCAACTCCGACACCGATCCCAACTCCCAAGGCAGACATCAGAAAGTGCTTCTGTTCCATACTACCTGTAGCTCTCTTTCCTGCTCAATTGCAACTTTCGGATCCTCTCTCCTACAAGAAGATCAAGGAACACGAAACCATGGTTTTCTCAGGTCGACTGAAAGTTCACTCGATTGTTTAGATTTTCAAACAGAAGATCTTAAAACAAATCTTCAGTTAAAAACAACAAAGAGCAGAAACAATATCCAACTGACGGCTTGGTGAATTTAGCACGTTCAATTTAATAATCCAGTTCCAGCTTATATAATCACTATATATGATCGTCCTAGTAAAATAAAAGGAGATAGATCCACAGAGTTTAAGCACGGTAGCTCACCGAATATGACCTCCTCTTTATCCTGATTGCAGTTTGTGAAGCCTCTGATATGTTGATCGGAGCAATAAGATCTTAATATTGTGCGAGGGAGTGGGAGAAGGAGAAATGGCGGATGAGGTGATGAAGGCGTTAAGGCGGTTCCCGCTTTTTTATAGTCTCAGAGTCTCAGTCGATCCCCTCGATATTCGAGTATTTAAAAATTTAAAGTTGTGTAGCTGTAGGTGAGATATTTATGACTTAAAAGAGTGTCTGTATCTATTGGGACGCGTACGAGGAGGATCCGATTTTCACCCACCCGATCCGGATCCCGTACACTTTAACGCTGTTTTATTACCACGTGTACGGTCACTCTTCCGTACGTCTATGCAAATGAATCATTATTTTATATAAATTATTTTTAAAAAATAAGATTATATTTTAAAACACTACAAATATTTATTTCGACAATATACATCTAATTTTTTTTATGTGTAAAATATTCAGTTATATGAGTATATATTTTATATTTTTACACTTTTAGGATTACTTTGTTTTGGTAGTTGATTTAGTTTTTTAAAGAAAAGAAACATAAATAATAGATTATCTTATTAAAATTTAATATAATAGGGAGTAATTGTGAAACTTCATTTTAATTTATTGATAGTAAAAAATAGTTAATGATGGGGTGGTAGGCCCATTTGGCATGCTGGGTTAGTAGTGGTAGGGGCATGGTGCTGCAAATGCGTGAGAGTTGGGGATAGAGGCGGATGGCAGTCCTGTATAAATGCAGAGGAGCACGTGACCAGCGGCAAAGTAGATGTAAACGAGAATTTCCACTATCTAAATCTTGACACATACAAAGATACGAATCACGAGTATGTTTACTATATTAGAAGATATGTAGTTGTGGTTACGATTTTAATTAGAGTTATAGTTGTGGTTTTAAATAAAAGGAGATTATAACAAGGGGAAAAAAAAAACTTTTGAATCTTGTGAGAGGATGTTATTAGATCGTTGTTTTGAAATCTACATAACCATAAAAATAAAATAAAAAAACTCATACTAAACACACATAAAAAATGTGATTAAAATCTAATCTAAAAAAATAATCACAAACCCATACTAAACACGTAACTTAATATAATTATATAATATACGACTCAATGTTTGGTTGACAAGTTGAAGATAAATGGCAGGCCTCGAGGGTGTACAATATCAAGTTGCTACTTAATATTTCAAACGAGAGTAGGGCAACTAATGTAATATAAATATTAAGTTTTACATCAAATTCTTCGCAACTTTTGAACTTAAAATCTATATACTTATACTAAAACAAACAACATTAATGTTCACGTGACACCGTAACAAATTTTATAGAATTAATTTTTTTTTAAATAAATATTTAAGCCATAATTTTTTTAACTAAGTTAAAAATAAAATAAAATTTATGTAATAATTAACTAGCAAGATCTCGAATCAATTTATATCTCGCATCAAATTTTACCTAGTGATATCTTCTAAATATTTTAGTATCTGATGTTAAAAGTTTAATATATAACGTAAAAAAGATTTCCTAATAAATTTTAACTAACAAGATTTTTTTTAAAAGTTGAAGTATAATTTTTATTAATAATTTGTCATATATCTTTGGGCCTTTTGGCTAAGTTCAACTATAATTTTTATTTATAAAGTATCAATATTTGTTATATGGGTCGTTACCCTACTATTTTGTGGGTCGTTAAATATTTTCGGCGATTTTGTTATCCACATCGATTATAAATAAGAATGATAGTTTGATAACTTGTATAAATAGAGTGTTTGAAGATTAAACAAATCATATATTTCTTGGTCAGTCAGTTTAAGTATAATTTTTATTAATAACGTGCCTTAGCTTTCTGTCCGGACCGAGGGTGCCAGAAGATTTCCCCGCGACCAGTCCAGTAGCGTATACGGAGAAAATGCATCAAAACCAGTCCTACTGGTTTACGGGGACCAGGGTCGGACCATTCCTACTAGTTTACGGGGACGAGGGTCGAGGATTCTCGCGCTACCATGAAAAGTGACTGGTTTATGGGGATGAGGGTCGGGGGATTCTCGCTCTACCATAAAAAGTTGGATAATAGATGACAAATTTCACCATAATAAAAGATAATAGATGACAAATTTCACCAGAATAAAAGATAATAACCGGGACATTGTTTGTTGCATGCTGATTGATTTACATTAATTCCCTTGAATGTGAATAGACTTTGCAAGTTAGAGATAGGTTTATGCAATTTATGTTATTGTACTTATACTTTATTTTCCCTTCAGATGTTAGTTGTCGTTGTGTCTAATTTAGGTTTTTATGAACATATTATTATTTTAAATGATTTTGACTTTTAATGTTTGTGCCTTTTTGCAAGGTCCGTAGTTATTTTTGTTAGAGGTTCCTGTCCACTAACAGGTTGTTGATTATAATTATACGTTAAAGAAACTTTGATGAATTTTGGAATGGAAGAGAGGTTCTTCCAATTATTTTGTGAATAAAAAAAAATAAAAAAATCAAATAAGAAATTTCTTGAGAAGTTCTGGGATGTAGATGCTCTCAAATTAAGGTCGGGACCAAATGCAAGGTGAGTTATAGGTACTCAGACCTTCCGTCAAGCCCAACCCAAGGCTAGAGCGACATGGGCGATGGCCCAAGGCCCAATCTATAAAGAGACCCAATCATAGATTTTATATTTATTTGGGGTAAATTAAAATTTAGATAGAAATAAAGAACCAAAACTATGATAACTAAAAATAAATAGAAGGCCCACAGGCAAACAATTTGCCCATTTGATATACAACTTAAATAAAATGTTCATAAATTTTC
Organism: Fagopyrum tataricum; assembly: GCA_002319775.1. NCBI lineage: Eukaryota > Viridiplantae > Streptophyta > Magnoliopsida > Caryophyllales > Polygonaceae > Fagopyrum > Fagopyrum tataricum. The sequence goes on along the minus strand of CM008281.1, from coordinate 12,832,470 downwards.
AAATTAGTCCAATGTTCCGAGTTCTCAGAACTCAACATTTGTTAAAAAGTTTATTAATATTTTATGTATTATATATTAAATAATAGTTTATAAAAAATAATTATATTATCAATTGAATTTAAAATATTTAAAATAATATTTTACTATCTTCTATAAAAAAACACACTATTTCAACTCATAGTTAATTGAAATTAAAAAAATCCTTATTTATTGTAGATTATTGATTTGGGTCAAGATATTAAAACCTAATCAACTAAAATCTAAATCAACAATTTTAAAATATAACTAACTAAATAAATAAATAAATAAATAAGATACTTAGGTAGATTGATCAAAACCAATAATTATAACCTTAAAACTTAAAAACCATTAATTAGATAAAGTGTGACTATAAGTAAGTCAAATAAAAGTACTTATAAAATTTATTAGGAACTTTAGAAAAAATAATTTGTTTATTGATTTCCCAACACACTTTTCAAAATAATAATTAATTAGAGTTTTCATCAATATTGTAGATCAATTAAATAGTAATTAAAAAGAAATTGTGAATTTTTTTTTACCAATATAGCTTTGTTAGACTTGTAATGATGATTAGTTAATACAAAGATATATAAATTTTAAGTACAATTGGAGTCTGTTAGATATAAAGTATACCAAATTTTTATTAGAATTTTATATTTTATTTATTTATTTAACAAAAGTGACGTGACATGATGATTGTTTACTAATTCTAATAGAAATTTACTTATATAATAATTAATGGCAAATTTATAAATATATTGTAATAAATTTGTAAATAAATCGAAAAATGTTGATGTAGATGACCTTAGAAGTTGACACGTGGACGAAATGAGAGTTATTTTAGTAATATATATAGATTAATTAATACAAAGATTTATAAATCTTAACTACAATCAGAGTTTGTTAGATTTAAAATATAAATCTGTAAAAGAATTTATATATTTTTTTAATTTATTTAACAAAAGTGACGTGCCATGAATGTTTACTAATTTTAATAGAAATTTAATTATAAAATAATTAATGACAAATCTGTAAATATATTGTGACAAATCTATAAATAAATTGAAAAAATCTGTAATGTGACATATCGTAATATATAGATGATAAAATTAACTAAGATGATAAAATTAACTATGATGATAAGATAAGATAAATAAATTATTAAAAAATTGAAATTAATCATAAAATATTATGTTACATTCGTCTTATATAGTTATTTTACATTGTATTAAATTGTCAATCATAAGATAATTTTCTTTTAATTATTGAACTATAAATTTTTAATATAAAGTTTTTTTTTAAATTGTGAGATGGATATAACGTCTACAACAATAAATTTGAACTAGTTAAAAGTCTAACCCAATTTCTCAGTTAATCTCATCATAAAAGATTAAATCTAAAGTTTAAACAATTTATCTAAACAATATCAAGTAGTTTAAAGATTAACTGGACTTAGAGAAGTAGCTTTTTCGGTTTCTATTGTAAAATTGATACATTATTTACATAGGTATGGTGTTGAAACAAGATAATATAATTTATTATTTTGTGAAATTGATATATATATTTGTTGTCCCCTGGATGGGCAATATATTAAGCTGAAACTCTATTTCCTGTTTCAAGTTTCAACCCTATGTGAAATTGATGTATTATTACAACTTATAATTCAAATTTGAAATAAAAATGACATATCTCGTATAGATTTTAAATGATTCGAAGCATTATTATTAAAATCCGACAACCATAATTACCATATGAAAACATTTTGATTTTGTATTTGAATTTTATCAAATGTAATATTAAAATGAATCACGTGTTGATCATAGAGGTAGGAAAACGCCTGCAAAACTGGGACACGATTTTCCTCTAGTGTCTTCCTCGTCTACTTTCGTGGTGGATGACCTCGTCCGTAAGGACGTCCTAGGATGAAGAGTTTCGCGTAGATGATCCTTCCTAATTGCTTACCTTATAGTATAAAAAAAATAGTGGCAGGAAGACAACAAATATGCGAGAAAGCACATAATTACGAATCTCTAAAACAGAAATAACAGAATAAAAACAAAGAAAAGAACAATCGAACACAAAGGAGGCGAATGAATATTCATCCAATCAAACTTGCTTTGAAATTTATTACGAATTCCGAATCTGAATGTCATTTCATAAGATCTAAAAACACAAAGCCATTCCACAGACTATGCAATAGCATGGAGGGCAGGAGGTTCCTGGATCTAGCAAACACAACACCCATCACCACCCCAAGAAGAACAAGGGGAAGCATCCTTTGTACATTGAAATGGGCAAGAGCAAACACAATCGAACTTACCAATATCGAGCACCAAACGGGCATGTACCTTGTCAAAGAGGGCAGAAGAAAGCCTCTGAATACAATCTCCTCCCATATAGGTGCACATACTGAGACCACCACTGCATAAAGCCCCATTGCAACCGGATCACGAGCCAAGATTGATTGCTCAACGCTCGAGAGGATAACGGGTGTGGATGGTAGGAGGGGCAAGATGTCAAGGTTGAACTGGGAGAGGCGGTTGACCAGTGGGAACATGAGGCAACCGAGAGCCACATCTATGTGCCAGTTTCCTTTAAGGCTGAAATTGAACCATCCTGGAGGCAGCGGGCGGAACCGGTGAAGGCAACGACAGAGGATTGCAATACCGGCTAGTCCTTCTGTGGCGTCAGTCAATAGACTGTATAAAGCTTGTCCTCTGTAAGTTAATGAGTCCTTGTTGAAGCCTGCCATGTGGGCTGTGAAAGGAATCATCCAAGAACCCACAAACCAGAAGGAAGCAATCCACAGGAGCATAACCTGAATTATAACAATGCCACATTTAAATCAACTTAATTTCACATCATTCCGTTTTCCGCATTTTCGCTAATTATAATCAGATCTAGCACTCATGTAGATGTAGAGCTGTATAAAAGGATAGCAGACACAATTACCACTTCAAACTATCAATGGACAAATAGTTTTCAGGGTGCTTTGCTTCCCATCATTGCTAATTACTTAATTGTATGTTTCTTCTAAAAAATGCATTGAAGAATGATACAAACAACACTTGTAAGCTGATCTAATCACTTCAGAACTTGTCACTCCGTGGAAAAAATCATGGATCTGGAAAAAAGCTGAAAGGAGAGATTTGCCATATGCTTGAAATTTTTACCATGCTGCTTACATATAATAAGCTTAAGTAACTTACTGATCAACAGAAACGTCAGAAAGAACATATCAACTTCTTGACTCTCAATGGAAAGTCTGGAATAAAGCAACAAAACAACCAAGCAGTTAAACTAAAATCTAAAAACAAACACAAAAAAGGTCCACACAGAAAGAGATGTAGCAACAATGTTAATACTATGGTTGCCATCTGATTTTATCATACTTAGCCAGTGAAAAGTTATATTTGCTAAAGAGGAAATTGTGGAAGGTGTATCATAAACTTCGCTCTCATTGAAAAAAAAAAGTTTAGAAGCTTTGGAGTGGGGATCAGCCGATCAGCAACGATAAAATAAAGTTTAGCACAATGATTACCTGCAATATAGTCTCTCCTGACCATGGAACACTCCATGGTGTTGCAATCGTCCTAAAGACTGAAACAACAACCTGCAACATATTTTAGTGATCAATAAAGTTTACACACTACTAGGCAAGAGAGTAATAAAAGTATCAAAGTAATCATAACATGGAAATTTGCCATACAGAAGAGACAATATGATTGGTCCATATAGATTTACTTTACTTAGAGATTTTTGTGGCTTCTCAATTACAGAAATGGTCTAATCTTGATCTGTTCAAATTTTCCCGTAAATGTACATAAAACGTATCATGGACACATCATATTGTTACTTTAGCATATATTCTCTAAGTATAACTATCAAAGTTATTTTCACAAAGGAAACTTCATCATGCAGAACTATCCAAGACAAGGAACTTTACAAATTAAGAAGGCAAACCAAGCATGTAGCTACGGGTTTACTAGTAAGCTTACTATTACATCAAAGCAATCTTATCTCAATGGGATAGATAGCAAACTACCAATTCTGGAAATATTAGTTTCCATCATTATAGCAATCATGATGGAAACGAAAACAAGTGGAATCCTTCTTTTCAACAAATGATTACAGTGTGATACTCGGTGAAGAATAAATAACCTCTCATGATATATTCCATGCTCATTTGATACTTCAGAACATGGACATGTTTATTCAACTTTATAGTCCAGCAATGCTATATCAGCATCCCTGTGACAATATCCACTGAAGTATAATAGTGAAGGTCCGGCCATTGCACAAAGGTGAATACTATTTCATGGATAGCTATTGTACATGAATATCAACCGATATTAAGTCCACTAGCTGCATTAAGTGCTATCTAAAGCAACTCCTCAGTTGAAATGAATCACTAGTATATCCTCCAAAGAGTATATCCATCTCGAAAGCTAGCTTAGTTTGGTCAGAACAAATTGTTTGAGTAGAAACAAACATGTTGCAGATGCACAGACCAATTCCAGACTGAACATACTATGATTTATAAGATGTTGAAATTTAAAGGTGTAATTAACGATTATGAGTGCTCAATCAATTTACCTCGCCAACACTGGAAGCCCAACTCTTGTTCACAACCTTGGCTTGTTCGAATTTCGGTCTCACCAATTCTTCGGCTATAATATCCTCTAGTGTATCCGGCTTCAAGTTCTCCGAAGAGATATTTTCTTGCCTAAAGCAAGATATCTTCCATTTCTACAGCAAACCCAACAAATTGAGGGACAAATCAGACCATGAAGCAAAAAATCAAGCTCCAATCTGCAATACTAACAAAGACGAAAATTCAAGCTTCGCTTACCCTAATTGGACACCTAGATTGAGAATCGAAGCTCCGAACGCTACGCGTAAGAGGCGATAACCGAACTGGAAGAGTCTGAGCCCTAATTCTCGATAGAGAAGGCGCAACGAGAGGGCGGCAAGACAAAGCGTGAGAGCAAGAACCGTACATTGAGCCGCAGAGAAGAAAATAAATTAGGGTTTGCTTCCACCCTGCTTGATGAAATTCCAAATCCGCATTGGGCGTGGAAAATTTAAGTTCAGAAGAATGCTGATATACCCCGGCGAATTCCTCGCCTCGACCGTGAAATCATCAATAATGGAGGGTGCAAATTTACGAAGCTAGTTGCAGAAACCAAAACCAGATTCCCGATTCCAGCTGCCAATGCACAGAGGGGAATTGCGATTTGCGAGGAAAGAGAGAAGAGAGTTGAAAATTTTCTTTACCAGTTATATTTATGACGGATTCAGATTCCTATAGCCAATTGGATTTTGGGAATTTTAGGTCGAAGACGACGAATAATAAATTTTTGTAAAAAGATCTAGAAAATTTTAGGGTAAATAACTTAGAAGATGACGTATCCGTACATGAAATCTGAAATTGGGGGAAAAGCGTGGCAACACACGAATCACGCAAAAAAGATGCCCAATTTTGAGGCAAAGATTTGTTAGTATAAATACGACAATTATCCAAGATGACAATTGACAAGCATGATTTGTGCTATCAAATTACAATTTTGATATTGGATCTAACCACTATTAGAATTAATTAGTCATAAATTCAAACTTGTTAAGCCCGACAGATGGTAGCCAAGTTTGAATTGATATAATGAGCAGTAACAAAACATGTTTAAAACATGTCAGTTTATCTAAAATGGTGGTTGAAGTGATATAATGAGCAATAATAAAAAAAGGAAAAAAAAAAAAGATTGATTTGAAATCATCAAATATTGCATTAAAGCGCTAAAGTTTATAATTGCGAGCAGAACAAGAAGCGATGACAGTGAAATTTATGAGACTTTAGAAAGAAAAAAACAGGTGCAGCTATTTCACACGTGGTAATTCATGCCAACCTTAATCAAGCTAATATGAGGAATATGGAGCGTTACCGAAGGAGACCGACAATTCTTCCTAAGGAAAGAGTAAGCAACGTTGATTGCTAACCTCTTCAAAACCGAAGAATGTCTCCTGGCCTTTATGTGTGAGTGTCCAACTATGTAAGCCAACCCTGAATCCTTAGCCTCAACAAGCTCTTCTAGCTCTTCCTTTACTTCTTCCATCAACTCCTCCTCGGCTAATTGGAACCTCGTATGATACTTGTGGTTCTCGTGCTCCGGAGATTCCTCTCCGGTCCCCGACTGCAAGCTCTGCAATGCCGATGATCTACTGCTCCTCCTTAATGGGTCATCGGCGTCTAGAGAGACTAACCGTGTCCCGTACTTTTCCGATGTCCTTACTACAGCCATTCGCCCTTCCAAAGATGATCTATCCGGTGACCCGAGAGTTTCCGCCTCTAAACGCACGAATTCAGCTATGCACATCACGAGGTTGTCCTCGAAACTTTCCTCGTTTACGATTACGTCCTTGTAGCCATACCGGATTATGCATCGGTACATTCTGTATAATTTCGGTCCGATTCGTCCGACGAGATAACGCTCTTTCTTGGAGACGTGCGGGATGGGGATGGTTTTTACGCCTACGAATACAACCACTTGGTGAATGGCTGGTAGATTGGTCAAGAAGTGAGTAAAGATTGCTGGGACTCCACTTACGAGCTCGGTGTAGATGAGGCCGATTCCCGGGACCCTGACTATACCAAGACTAGGGCCTAATGCAAGGATCCATTTCATTGGTACTTTGTTTTGAGCGTCGATTAAGTACTTGCATCTGTTGCCGTACTGCCATATGAACATGATGAATGTGAAGAAGGTGGCTAGAACGAGCGGGGCCCATGCGCCTTGAAATATTTTCATTAGAGATGAAGAGAGGAATACTATCTCAATGGGGCTAAAGAAGAGGATGAGTAAGGCGGATAACAAGATGTGGTAATGCCAGACGAACACTGTGACTAGCCATAGTAGGCCTGTGTTCATACACGTCACGATCATGAATGACAGACCTGAAATATATACCAAAGAGAAACATATTATCAACAAAGGACATTCTTGTACTATACATAATACATGTTCTAATAGAAAGCTAACTTACCATAAGCATTGCCTATGAGGATCGTGTCCTGGAAACCGACAGTCACAAGCACACTTAGACACATAAGAATCCAGTTTATCTCAGGTATATATATCTGTCCTTCAATCCATCTTGATGTGTGTACTATCTTGACCCGAGGGAAGCAGCCTAGGGATTGGCATTGCTTTACGATTGAAAATGTGGCAGAGATTACAGATTGACTTGAAACTATCGCTGCCAAAAAAGCCAGGCTAAAGAACAGCCAGTAGAGTGATGCTATGAAGAAGAAGATAAAATGTTAGATAGAAAGTTACGTATACTCATATTTGAACCGGTAATAAGGAAATAGAAGATGTTCACCTGGAATGCTCGAGTAAAAGCTGGACTTAGCCTCACCGAGGTTTTTCGAAAGGAATGCAGCCTGTCCCATGTACTGAAGGACTAGGCAGGGATATACAACACAAGAAAATGCAATCTGCAAGAAAGCAGAATTTACTTGATTAATAATTCTTGTATTCGTCTGAACTAAAACGATGCTGAGAAAATAACAAGGAAATGATGCAACTTAAATCCCTTGAACAAATAACTAAAGCTGGATTGAAGCAGAACTTGCTGATGTGCTAACAGAAAATGATAGATTATTCCCTGTCCATAATCTTATTTCCCTTCAATTCTTCTATCAAACTTACGAGAAGAACTTGCTGATGTGCTAACAGGAAAACAACCTAATTTTTACTAAGATTTTAATTGCTTCTGGAGACTAGAAAAAACTTCCAGGATATAGAACAGATTAACAGACCATTTTAAGAAGCATTAGATGATACTACGAAAAAGGAGAGGAAAAAGGATAATTATCAGCTTGGTGTTACCCTTATTGGTTTAGGTTTGAAATGGCCAAGATCCACATTCATAGCTTCTGTTCCTGTAGAATTTCAAGAATAGCCTACATTACTAGATTTATAGAAGGATACAAACATGTGTAACTTTAACATTCATCCTTATATACAGGACCATGAGATGTCCCTTTTACCTGTAATACAAAGAAGCATTCCTCCAATTGAGATCCATCCAAGCTTACCGGTGTGCTGGAAAAACTTGTAGATATAATGTGGAGAGAGAGCATGGAATACTTTCGGGTTCCACTTAATCGTGTTGTATACCCCAAGTGTTGCAATTGCCAATAACCAAACTAAGACAGCGGGAGCAAATATGAAGGAGACCCTGTGTGTTCCACGATGTTGCAGAGCAAAGAGACAAACCAATACAACACAGACGATTATAACAAGAACTCCTGTAAGTTTCAGATATAATTAATTACTTTCTTAAATAAGAAGCATATTTCCCCAATATACTAAAATTAGAGGAATTGAAACTCACTTTGATTTGCAATCTTTTCGTGACCTTTTAGCCCTTCAAGGGATGACAAAACTGCACAATTTCCCCAAGATATGTGTTAGCCAACCATGTTAGAATTGGCAACAAACATTATAATGAATAGCATAAAAATCCCAGAGTTGAAATTTTTAAGTTTACCAGCAATAGCTGGTGTGAACACACCATCACCAATAACCATGCAAGCAGCAAACAGAACAAGAACAAGTAAAAAATTTCTAGTTCTTCTATGCTTCTCAAGGTATTGTTTGAATGCAGATGAAGGCCTATTAGCTTCTGAGTAACCAGGCTTGCGATAAGCCGCAAGCTCCTCATCTGACGCTTGATAATTCGGAAGCACACTAAGTTTCGCATGTCGGCAAAGTAAGGAGTATAAAGCCAGTGTACCCCCTGCAAAGAATGATTATTTCATCATGTTGCATCACCACAAACATAAGCTATGGATAAACTCCATTATTCATTGTATAATTCTTGTAAACAGTTAAGGTTTTTCCAAATCATACCTTCTCCGTTATCATGGGCGCTCAACAAAAGGACGACATACTTGAACAACGGAAAGATAGTAAGACTCCAAAAGATTACAGAAAATGCCCCAAATACCACTTCTTCAGTTTGATAGTTATGTAAGGGATGCGAAAAGGCACTTCTGAAGACATAAAGAGGAGAAATGCTCAAGTCTCCATACACTATGCCCAGACTTTGGTAGGCCAAGAGAAAAATATTCCTCTTCCTCTCAAGTTCTTGTTCATTCTGCTTCAAAAGAGAAATACCCACAATACCATTAGAGGCCACTGCAACAAATTAATTAAAGAAAATCAATTTTAAGCTTTGTAGGAGCCTGTTACGCGAATACTAATCCTTCCCTTTCCACATCCAAGTTTTTTTACTTAGAGTAAATTTATGAAATAAAATAAGCACTACATTCACATGGAAAAATAAAAACAAAAAAAAAAACCAAAAGATCGGACATTTTTGAATCCCCAAATTACGTCACCATTTTGATTAAAATTGCACTGCACTTGACGATGATCAAAAGAAAATTTGAGATCTCAAAAAGTTTATCAGCATTACAAGAATGTCGATGATATAAATTTTAGAAGGAAAGGGAGAATTGAAAATTGAAGAACATGGGTAAAGACATACCATAATATCTGATCAAGGGACAGTCTTGTTGTCTATCACTGCATCTGGTTTCGGCAGTTTTTTTTGTTTTTTGGTATGAGTTTCTTTTTTTTCTTTTTCCTTTTTCTGTGATTTTTTCCCCTGAGAGAACTATAGAAGATATACGATCGTCTCTAATTGGGTACAAGCAGTTTGAAAATCCGGTAGAGACGCTGGCCACATCACCCCTTGCAATGACAGACTAAACTATCTCCCCTCCAGTACAATTTGTCAGTTTATTGAAGATACAAGTTAATTTTTTTGATACTAAAATCACTATAAGTTTGGACTTTCTCTCTAGGAACGCGCCTTATTAGTAGCTACTTCCTACTGGACAGAATTGTCTTAAGAAAAGAATATCCATTTACAATTTATATATATTTGATGAATGATGTTATGTTCCTACTTTAGTGGTAAATTCCCTAGCATTTTGATTGTATAGAAAAAAATCATCAACATCTTTTTTCCAAAATTTCTTTGAAACCATACCCGGTGAAAACAAGAGAAGATATCTCCCTATCTATCAAACATTTATGAGCAAATTACATAAAACCTTCCATTACTTACCCACATTTACAATTAGCTATCTCTTATATTTTTCTTTTCATTTAACCGCCCTTATTTGTACTGAATCCACAGATTTATGCTGAAGTTAGCCCGCATTCTGGCATTGAAATCAGTAGCTTTGCTACAACTTTTATGTGTCGAAAGCTCCCGAGTGTTCCTGTATACTGTATAGGCAGCTGAACTTGACATGAATAAGGCAATAATTATACCAACATAACTTCTTCTTTTGCTTTCGAAATGTTAGTTTGGTTGATTGTTCCTGGTTCGGTGTATTCAGAAAGTTTTTTGCATTCCTGTATAGGTAGACTTGCAGTACAAAGTAAAGATGAACATATATTTTTATATTAAACCTCAGAATGAGAATCTTGAGGATGGGAACCTATTTCCTTATTATAAAACTAAGAATTTATTGGTAGACACCACCAAAATTGGACAGAAACTTGACGAAAAAAGGATTGGGGTGGTTAATTGTTAAAAGAGTACAAATAAGAGGTGGTTAAATGAAAAGAAAAATATAAGAGACGGTTAAGTGAAAGACATGATAAATAAGGGGTGATTTTGTGTAGTTTGTTCAACATTTTTAGATAAAACAAATGTTCAAAATAATGTTATATTTTACGAAAATAGTACCCAAAAGAACCCCTCACAATAAGAGCATCAGACAACAGACCTTAGTACCTTGCTGAAAATTACTCCAGAATTTCAGAGACAACCAAAGAGGAAAAGGGTGCGGATTAATCAATATTGTATCGGGTCAACATTTTAATTTTTATTTTCAAATTTTTCTTTGTAAAGTACCTACTGTTTTTAAGCTAGAAGTAAAAGTAAAGATCATCTAATCTGTAATGTTAGAATTTGAGGATTAACTTACCAAGGGGCCTACAAAATTAGGCCATATTCACTATTCTCCTGTTGCTATGGAATTACTTCCTTCAATGAAGCAGGACCCTATGTGGTTTTCTGAAAGCTCCTATAATTAATGGATGATTTAAAGTAATTTACCCACAAAACTACATATGTTTTCTCTAACAAAAAATACTGTATGGTGTAAGAACATTACCGACATAAGAATGATAGTTAAAAGAAAAGGAACGCAAATGATGCTGCTGCAATAAGTATGTGGCCATATATGTATTATGAGAGTTCAAAAATGATATAAGGAAGAGCAATATAATGATGAAATTGATCACGAGTGTTCAAAAATGTAGAGCAAATGCAATGTGCATCATGACATTGTGCAATGTAGGCCTTTTGGATAGACAAAGGCATAATCTGTCTGATGAAAATATATAGTAACTTAGAAAAGGCCACATACATATATCTATGTGTATGGATATATATATATAAATTCACAAAACAGTTGAAATGAAAATGGCTACCTAAAATCATTATAATCCTAATCCGGAAAGATGTGCTAACCTTAGCTATGCTTGCAACTCTTAAGCATTAAACATAAACAAACAGTTTGTTCATCAGTGTAGAAGAGTTTTTAGGATCTGCTCTTGCTCATAATCAACCAATTGCTTATCGACATTAAACAGTTCACAATCTAACATCCATGAAATCCTTCAACTAACCTGGCTTGCAGCACACAGGAAGCCGAATTCAATAGCTTGAAAGGGCGAATGTCCGGCATAAAATCCACATGCATAACTCAATCTGCCTGACGAGGTTTTCTTTCATGTCATTATCGTACGGCCCCATGGCTATTTGGTGCATAATCTACAACTTTCACATAGTTCAGAATTTACAAGTTCCTTGCCGCTAGCGAATGATTTGAAGGCGAATTGCTCCTTTGATCAGCTTCTAAATGACCAGGTAAGTTACGCTTCGGTGAGGAGGGCGGTTCCGGTGAAGTCATTAGCGGTCCGTTGGGGAAGAGACAAAGAATTCTTTGGAGGTGCAGTGGAGGAGGGGACAAGAGGGCTGCAACCGGGGGTTGGGCTCACCCGTTGAAGTAAATGCATTTTTTTTCAAACACGCTTGGTATTTACTATTTACCACACAACAAAACATAAGCATCCGTTGGCTGATTTGGCTCCATGCCTCCATCCACAAAAACAATAATTTGTAAATGAGTTTTGCTTTTTGAAGAAATGTGCGAATGAAAAACAAAAATTTATTGTACTAAGAGGTAAACATAAAAATAATAAATTTATTTAATTTAAATATGTTCTTTTATCCAAAAAATTAGGCGTTTTGTAATATTTGTTTGAGCAACTTACGGATAATAACCTTTATATAAATGCACCATTAATATAGTAAATATTTATGATGTGTTTAGTTAAATGTGCGAATTGGAAAAAAGAGTAAAATATCCTCACCAATTAAATGATTCTCGTTATTATTCCCATTTGGTTTTCACGATTTGCAACACTAGAAGGATGTGGACGAGAGATAAGCCCTGGTAGAGAGTTATACATTTCTTCTCAATCACTATTTCTACAGGAGGTGGACGAAAGATAAGCCCTAGTATAACTCTACGAAGATGGATGGTACTCCACAAAATCTGCGATGAAAATGATCCCAAAACGAAAAGTTAGAGTATTTATAGACAAATCATGATATGGGAGATTAACATCATGCCTAAAGTCAAAATATTATATGAAAGATGGCCTTGGATGGTATACCAATAAAAGAAAACTTTGATTAAAATTTTTTTTTAATTGTGATGCACTGTAAATTTTGCAACCACCAAACTGAAAGCGCTAAGCATCTCTTCTTTTCGTGCCTATGCACTCATCAAACTTTTGATAATGCAAAATTTTCATCGATACTAAATAACCATGTTGTTGTTAACCATACCATTATGGAGACCTTATCAATGTTAAAAGAGAACATTTTTCTAATAGAACTGAGACAACTAGTAATGATATGGTGAAATATTTGGTTAGTTAGGAACCAAATCATCTTTAACAAGAAAAAGGCACCTCCGAAAATGAAATTGGATGTCCCAAAACAAATAAACGATTGAGACATGGCTAACAGAAACCTATGTAATAAAACCAAGCAATCAAAAACAAGAAGAAAAACCAAAAATATCAAATGTCAAAACCCTAAGGATGGTTTTGTCAAACTTAACTTTGATGCCTCCGTGAATTCACATAATCAATATGCCTATGGATTCATAATACAAAACAATTTGGCTATTCATTTGGCTGCGTGGAATGGGAGATGCAATGTTGATTTTGTACTAGAGGCATAAGCTTTTGTTCTTTGGGAGGACCTTCAAAAGGTCACAAGCTTAGGTGTTACATCCATTGAGATTGAAAGAGATAACGTGATGCTCGTTAACTTGATCAACTAAATATGAAAACATCTATGGGAGACGGATATGATTCATATGATCATCTCAGACATCTCGTCCTCCCAATTCAGACATAGGAGGCGAGGCCCTATCAGATGATATTGAATACTTTATCCGCAAGGGTGCCTTAGATCGGTAGGTTTAAAAAAACTGATCCACTTGTGTCTCTTACCTTGTATAAAAAAAATAAAATAATAAACCAATAAATATTTTCATAATTTTTAAATAGGCAAATTAGCTAAGTTGGTTAGAGCCTTGGAGTTGGAGGTTTGCATACATACCCTCGAAGAGAGGACTCGAAGATGATAGCCTCATAGACATACTCGAAGTCTCAGCGCTAATCTGTTGAGGCATAGTCTTCTTCCTAATCTCCCCTAAACACTTCAACACGAGGACGATAAAGTCTTCTGTTTTACAGTTTTGCTTCCCAATCTCTCCTATACACTTCCATAATCGTTCGCTACTCTCCTTTGTTTTTTCACTATATCAAGAATGGAGTGGCTATGGACTCTAATCGTGCTGTTCGCTGGAGCAGGTCTTCTTCTTTGTTCCTCTCTCCTATCCATACTCTTCTTCAAAGCTTATCGCCGCCGATTCAACAACGCGTATGTTTCCCTAATCCAATCCCCTTTATTCTCTCCTTTTACTTCCTCGCTGATTTCGTTTATCTTTACCGTCTGATTTCGTTTATCTTTATAGTCATGTTGAAGGTCAACCAGTCCTTGAAGATCCAAATTCTCTCAAACCGGTGAATTTCTAGTTTCCCTAATTTCCCTGTTTTTGTATTTAATTTCATTTCAAGTCTTTAGTAAATGGTGGATTCCGATCTGTAATTAACGAGCTCTGATCGGAAAATTCGAAATTACAGGGTCCATCTTGTTTATCGTTCCCAAGTACAAACTGATCATAGGTTTTATGTGAACCATGCTATCTAGTTTCCTAACCTAAGTCTAGATCTTTTGTTTCCCTGCATTTGTTAATTTTGTTTTGCTACTTGTTAAGCTAGTTTTCCGGTAGATAGATTGATTTGATTCTCAATGTTCAAATAATTTAAAGGTAATTTACAAACCAATTTTGCTACAGGTTCCTTTCCCTTCTCTATCAGATCCTGCAGAGAAGTATTTGTCACTGATTGTTCCCGCATTCAATGAAGAACATAGACTTCCAGGAGCACTTACTGAAACCTTGAAGTAAGTTTTTGATGACGATTTTGTTCTGCTGTTCAAGTTGTGACACTGATATTAGTATTATTCTACCTCAATATGCAAGTTTTCTTCTTCCTGATAAAATACATATCAACTAATTTGTCAACAGTTTGCATTAATCTCTACTCCGTGTCTTTAAAAAGTCTCAACTTCTGGAAAATGGTGAAATTTTAGCCCAAACTCAATTAATATTAGCTCAGCTGAGTGGCTCAGCTCAGTTCATCCTCATACTTGGGTCACCCTTGATTAAAACGGAGCTTGAGTTAAGTTTTGACTAAGCCAAACACAGATTTGCTGAGCTTATGGGTGTGTTTGGTAAAAGTGACTTTACACTATATAGGCTTCCTTATCAGTGTACTATCACCTTATTTGCTATCTTATCATGCCTTATCATCTTTGTTATCGGACCTTATCAATATAGTTTATCCGTGTATCATACATATTGCACCCTTTGAACCGATGCATAATTTGATTTTCCGTTTGTCTTAGTGTACATCGGGTAGTTTTTTTTGTTCTTTAGAAGTGCAGTTTGAGTGCCTAGTGATTTTTTCGTATCTAATGTTATCTCAAATTTTGGTCTTAGTTATTTGCAACAGCGTGCTGAGAAGGACAAGTCATTCTCTTATGAGGTACTTCTCACTAACCGGATGAAATTAGATACATATTGCACAGCTAATCTGGAAACCTGACCTATATATTATCGATTCTACACTGATGATCCCTTCGGTGTATAATTTGAGACTTCTTATTTACTTGTCCCACATCATTCTGTGTTATCAGATAATATTGGTCCTACAGTATTCTGTGCTATCATATAAATTTCTCTCTGGGTTCCCCTCAATCTTTTCATTCTAGAAAGGGATTGCTTTGTCAAAGCTGATTCAAATATGCTTTATTCCATCTGTGTCTAGGAATTCTAGATGGTTTATGATCACACCTTTTTTTGCAGAATTATCTGGTTTTGGCTTCTTACCTCACTACAGTAACATGTAAAACATAATCCTCTAGTTTATAGCTTCTTACCTTATGAACATGTAAAATATAATTTTAGTAACTTAGAGGGATACTCATGAGCTAGTTGTGTGTTTATCTGCTTGACATGTCATGATAGGCATTTTGCATCATTTCCTCAAACTACATAGTTTAATTTGGATATATTATGAAAAAATTCTTTCTTTCTACAAGCCATGTGGACTGGTACTTATCATCTGCTTATGCGCCTGTGAACATGTATGCGGTTTTTGTTCAGGTCTTGATTGTTGATGACGGAAGTTCAGATGGGACGAATAGAGTAGCAATTGATTTTATTAAGAAGCACACAGTAGACAATGTTAGGATCATCCTCCTTGGAAGAAACCATGGTAAAGGAAACGCTATTAGAAAAGTGAGTCCTTATCGGATAGTCTTTTGTTTTCACGTACCACATTAGATCATAAGCTAATTCTTCAACAGGGGATGCTTCATTCACGTGGTGAACTACTACTTATGCTGGATGCAGATGGAGCAACCAGGGTAAACGATCTAGAGAAACTTGAAAATCAGGTCTGCGTGATTTAATCGCTTAAGATCCCATCTTGTGTTAACTTGTACAAAGCAGGGTTGTATTCCAGAAATTGATCTTTTGCTACTAGATTCATGCAGTTGCCAGGGAAGAATGCGGTTTTAAAAATTCAGCTGCCGGCACTTCAAATTTAAGGATATCCGACATCCCTGTTGCTGCCTTCGGATCTCGTGCCCATCTCGAAGAAAAGGCCCTTGCTACAGTTGAGTCTTAAAAATTATGTAGCTTCTTAATGCCTGGGTTGCAATACTAATCAGTATTATTTATATTGTTCAGAGGAAATGGTACCGGAACTTTTTGATGAAGGGTTTCCACCTTGTGGTTGTGCTTGCAGCTGGACCAGGAATTCGTGATACACAGGTATTATATTATACTTGTATCCTCTTGATTATGATTCGTGCACACTATAAAATTTCATTGTAGGTATCAATTTTAACGCACTTTGCCCTTTTGCATCCTAACAGTGTGGATTCAAGATGTTTACTAGAGCTGCTGCACGGAAAATTTTCACCAACATACGTTTGGAAAGGTAATCAGTCACTTTATACTAGAATATGCTACTGCTGCTGTTTCGGATTGTGAACTAAATGATGGTTTAAACACAAACAGTTGGATGCTACATGCTTGACAAAGTCCCACATGGATAGTTGAACTTACGAAATTATACTATGGTCAGAAGAATGTGCTTCCTTGCTATCATAAAAAATACTTATAATCTGAGTTTCTAGTGCATGCTGATCAAACTCCTTGTTAGTTGTGAGTGGAAAGTTCGCATTAGGTATGTATTCAACGGTGTCGAGGTTCAATCTTAACAGACTAACTGATGCTCAATGTTAGAAGTCTACCTTTTTAATAAATTGGTCGACGTCTCCCAACGTCTTTCTTTGGTTGAAGTAGATAAACAGTAGGCTGTTAATCATACTGCTCATCTGGAGTTGTTTCAGCATCCATCATTAAGCAATATTGATTAAGCATGACGATGATTAAAAATGCAGGTGGTGTTTTGATGTTGAAGTGGTGTATCTATGCAAACGATTCGGGATCCCAATAAAAGAGATCTCGGTGACATGGTCGGAGATCCCTGGATCGAAAGTAAACCTATTAAGCATTCCGAACATGCTTTGGGAGATTGCGCTCATGACTGTAGGTTACAGGATCGGAATCTGGAAGATACATCCCTGAGCCATCTACAGGTTTTAGGAGTTTTAAAGTCTTGTATTGAGGTTATTATAGCTTTAGAGTGGATCATGAAGGAAGTAGATGTAGTGAAACGTTAATGAGCTGAGGGTGTTCTATATATACGCATACTTATGGTCCTGATTGTTATTTGTACCCTACACTACTTATTCATAACTTAACCTTAGGATTTGTTGTTGTGGGTCAAGAAGCGTGGTAAGTCAATCGTCTCCGAATGCAAGTGGTGAACCAAATTACATGGGCCATTCCTCCCCAGATGCGTGAGTAACCCGGTCAGGGTGGCTCAGTGGGTTGATGCGCTTTATGTGATCCGTAAAAGATTACAAATAAAAAAAATTACGGGGCTAACTGGGTGGATGCGCTTTATAAGGTTCAAATGTTCACGACTATTGGGTGGATGTGCTTTATAAGGTTCAAATGTTCACGACTATTGAGCTATTTTGAATTATGCGTTATAATTTTATTTTTTATATATTTAATATGTATAGTTTTTAATTTTAAAAAATATATAAAAAAAATAGGGGTTGTCTGCCCGGTCCGAAACTCGCTCTGGACGGGTACGGACAAGACCTCAGGTCCGAAGTCTGGCCCGCAAAAACGGATAATTTTTTTATGAGAGCCCGGCTGATGCCCGGGTCTACTTTGACATATAATATTCAACGAAGAAACTCCAAGATGGTATGCGTTACTCTCTAATTTTTGGTGTAAACTTTTGAAATAGTATCGTGTAGTTTCTTTTGCGGAACTAAAAAATAGATTGCTACAATATATTATGGAACAAAATATTTTGCAACTTCCAACAATCACTTGTCACAGTAATGTCATCGAACATTCTTCACTTTATACATGACATGATTTTTCTAACCATCAACAACAAAAATGTCTGCCACTTCATGTCATGTCATAGTTTACATGAATGGCAGATGGAAGTATCAACTATCTCAGATGTAGTAAAGTAACAACAAAATATGATAGAATCAAATACCGGAATCCGTCATGATCAACTAACCTCACAACGCATGACAAAATAACGGTATTCGAAGATCCATCATCCATGGCTATTAGTTAAACTTGCGTACTAAACTACTTGATAAACAATTGGTTATTCATGACCATTCTTGATTTTAGTTGTGCCTTCCATTCAACCATTGTCATTTGAGTTTCCGATTCTAATCTCGCATTTTCCTATTTGATCCTCAAAACATCTTCAACCTTGCTCGTGTTCTTCAACATCATGAAGAGCCTAAAGTTAAAATGTTGATAAATATACAAATCAACATGGTAGAGATTATGTCCGATATAGAAAGCACCGTTTTTCATCATTAAAAATAAATAAGACAAATCAAACATTTCTCTTTTTCATCCTCAAGCGGAAAATTTAAAATAAAACTCTATAAAATCATAGAAATGACACTAATCGAAATAATTCCAGAGGAGTTTCATCTAATTGAAAATTTCAAACGAAAATATTTACGATTCGTCTTGCCCGAGCTTAACTAAAGATGAACATAACATGATGGAAGAAAATCCAAAAATAAAGGAAAACTTCACAAAACCACCTTTAATATCACTTTTTTGCGGGAAAAAAAAATCTTTATAACTTTTTAGTATAGAATTAAAATAAATTTATTTACAATAAATCAAACCCTTATATATATATATATATTCATAAAATCACCCTTAACTTTTAAACATTTACAATTAACCACACTACACTAGCTAAATTTACATCAAATAATTTAAAATTTAAAAATTTTGAAGTATAAACAAGATAAATTTCCATTATTAATATCATAATTAGTTTCAATAGTTTGGTTAAGCAATACAATTTATAACAGAAAAACAATCAAAAAAATAATATAAATTATTACCCTTGTACTAAAAAAAAAAAATTCAAAATTATTAACTCGTACACAAGCTATCACCTACAAAACCAATTCTAATACGATTTCAACTCCGGCTAAACTGATGACGTGGTTGCCGGAATTAATTTAAACTAAAAAGAAATCACTTTTTAATTTACCGATAATCACGCATTATAACCATTTTTCATTAAAAATCCTAAAAAATTATGAATAAAATTTCCCATAATAGCTATGAAAAATTGTAATAAGAAGGCTTTAAATTTTTGAAAAAAATATTATTGATAAAAGAAAACTTTGGGTAAACATATCTAAAGCAAAGTTAGCGGTTTTTTTTTTTTAAAAAAAAACTTTTTATACTAGATTTTTTTTCTCTGTGGTTTTCGGTGTGTTTTTTTCCTTGAAAAACAGTTGAAACTACCACAAACAAAACTAGATTTAAAAAAAATGTAGGTTTAGTTTTTTCGTTGGTGGTTGCCACAAACCAATTCGGATAAAATTATATGTAGATTTTTTTCTGTATCATTCCGTTGTTGGTTTATTCGGAGATAATTTGTATACGAGTTAGTAATTTAAAATTTGGATTGTTTTTGGTACATGGGTTGTAATTTATATTATTTTTAAAAATTATTTTTCTATCATAAATTTTAATGCTTAACCAACCTATTGAAAATAATTATGATATTAATATCAAAATTTATCTTGTCTATGATTCAATTATATATTGTTTAATGTAATTTTAACTAGTATAGGGTGATAAACTGTAAATATTTAAAAAAAAGGGTGTTTTTTGTCAAAAAATATATGAAGGTGATTTGTTGCAAATAGATATATATTAAGGGTGGTTTAGTAGATGTTAGATAAAGTTTATTTGTTATTTATTAACAATTTTCAAAGAATAATAGAGAACATTGCACTTATCTTTTAAGTGAATAGATATTTATATTATGATATAAAGAAGGTCTTTATTAGTATATCTTCATGGTTACTTGAAATAATCCTATAAGAGGTGATTTAATGAGTGACTTTATTTGGCAACACGCGAAATGACCAAAGAGTCAACACATGCGCAATAGTATGTACTATGGGAAGCATAGCATCACGCATGCACTAGTATTTAAAAAATAAAAATAAAAACTTCTTGCACATGGACATTGCCCTAGCATCGCATCACACGCCCAACCTCACGTGCCTCAGGATGCGCACGATCTCAGGCGCACGCATGCTCAACTCGTGTGCGTTGACTCCTAGCTTCTGACCGAATAACAAATCCGTTAATTTATCAACAAATAATTATTAATCACTTTTATTTTAAAACTTATCTATCATATAGAAGATTTAAACTTATCAACAAAAAAACATCCAGAAAAAAAATTAAAAAAATTCACGTTTTAAATATTTCGGATAACTTATATATTCATAGAAACTTTTGTTATTTTTGAATAAAAGACATTTTAGTAAATAACCAACTGATTTGACAAACTAATATTATACTTTATTATCTTATATATATTATAGGAGTAACACTCCTTGCCACGTGTCATGCAAAAAAATAATCACTGCCACGTGTAATTTTAGCATTTAACCACAATCCACCAAAATATTAATTAAGTTTATTTATTACAAAATTATTTAACGAAATATTAAAATCAAATCTTAATTAAATCCATCTCTTTCCAATCACCTTTTTTGTTACCTGAAATATGTATAACAGATTAGAATCACATCCATAACAGATTTTAGCAGTACAAAAAAAGAAAAGAATTAATTAAATCCACTTTTAACAATTAAATGTTACGGTTTCAATCCCTTCCAATCACATTTTTTGTTACCTGATATTGTGTTATTTTCTTAAATTAATTTATATATAACAATTAATTTAACACAATATGCTACCAATGTACTATTTCAATTAATATATGAATCAATATAATAATGGGAAGAAAAATCAAAATATGAATTATTATACGGTTAGATATTTTATTAATGTATTATATAATATTATTGGTAAAGTGTACAAATATTTATTGCTTATTATCTACTCTATCTAATGACAAAAAAATAGTTTATATATAATCCCTTATAAAAATATAATAACAAATAATATTTTTATCAAAATCTCGTGCAAGGCACGGATAATACACTAGTTTTAGCATGTTACAAAGATGCAAATTAACCGCTGCGATAAAATTCTCCACACACTACTTTCAACAAATTGTCTAGTGAATCAATTTTTGGAATTTGCATATTTTTTATGGTTCTGCGTAATGAGCGAAGGAATATTAAATGGGTGAACAAGATGTGCCGGCCACCATTATTGTTACCGCTACCAATGTAGAACTTCGAGCCACCTGATTGGTAGGTGTCACAACACCTGATTGCTCGGATTTTAATCAACGACGCCCACTAGACAAATGTGATGCAAAATATATTATAAATTGGGTCCAAATGCTGAACGGAAATCACACATAAATCATAAATGTGCGCATATAGACAAGTATGCCTTTGTTCTCCAAATCAGATTGTATTATGTAAAGAATCATAAGCCAAAACCACAGCAGTCACCTCAAATCAGCTGCCCATATTCTTCCTGCACTTGGATATTATTCCAAAATTATGTCTGTCAAAGCACCAAAACGTAGTGCTGCACAAACCATAGAAAATGGAACAAAAATGCACTTCAAAATATGGAAAATCTCAAGAAAGATAAGCTGCCTAGCCTGCCTTTGCACAAGTCAAGATAAGCTGCACTTGCACAAGTCAAGATAAGATAAGAGGAAAATCTCAAGAAAGATA
Organism: Fagopyrum tataricum; assembly: GCA_002319775.1. Lineage (NCBI taxonomy): Eukaryota > Viridiplantae > Streptophyta > Magnoliopsida > Caryophyllales > Polygonaceae > Fagopyrum > Fagopyrum tataricum. Next base: position 12,810,384 of record CM008281.1, on the reverse strand, counting down.
ACTTCCACCATTTATAGTGCCGAAGACAAACATGCGATGCTCAGATAGTCACGTTATGACATGATTGCTTCTTGCCTTACCTCTAAAATGTCTACAAATCAGCCATCAGCTCATACAAGTTATACAATGATATAATATTACACTTTGTACTTATTCGATCTACTTACTTAGGGGGAAACCAAATCAGTCATCATTATCAGAATACTAATAGCATAAATTTTGAAAAGAAGAGTATATTGGCAAGCAAAGGCAGTCTTTATGATCTACAACATACAGCATTGCAGCAAACCGATTATTAGTTATGACACGGACGAATATTTACAAGAAAATATCCTTGACTTGAACTAACTTAGCTACGTTCATAGAGACAGAGCTTCGCTCACCTATCACTGACATCCGATTGATATTTAGATAGAAGAGAGCACTGATGAAAATGCAACACACCCGGAAGACTTAGGCGCCGGAAAAATGATGGGACAGAAACCGACGTCGGGTACGATTGGACTACTTGTGCTTTTATCAATAGAGAACTTATTTTCACGCGTCTAGCTCGAGCCATGTCGAGACCCAGCAGCCAATAATGCCAGCAAACTTCCTCCATGAACCCTACCTTCTGGAGCTTTTGAAGTAGAGGCGCTTTTAACTGCAGAGTGGAAATGATCATGGTTCATGTCAAAAGCACTCGGCCCAACTAATGTTGTGTCAACATTCATATCTCCTTCAGAATAGACAGCCAAATCTACAGGTTCAGAAAACTCGGGAGCCTGGACCAACGGCCCTAAAGTGAAACCTCCATGAACCCGTTTGTCCTGAACCAGAGCTCCATGCATTACACAAAGGCCAGTCTTACCCCTGGCAAATGACCCACATGCTCCATCAGCTGGATTACCATACTCAAACCCGGGTTGCCCCCAAGAGCACCTCTTCCCTCCCCCATGTGCCTTGCAGAAGTCGGTACTACCTTGTGCACTCTTGTCACAACCCTCGAATTTGCATCTCTTTCCACCACCATGACGAACACAATAGTCAGTCTTTCCTCTTGCACTTTTAGTACAATCAGGGATAGCACACCTTTTCCCACCTCCATGCGCCACACAATAAGATGTCCCTCCATGGACACTCTTCGGGCAATCGGGAAAGGAACATCTCTTCCCTCCACCGTGTCCTTTGCAGAAAGGCGTGCTCCCTTCAGCACCTTTTGTGCATCCTTCAATCGTACATCTTTTCCCTCCACCGTGGGCCTTACAAAACATTGTGCTCCCTTGGGCCCCTTTGGTACAATCAGGATAATGGCATCGTCGACCACCTCCATGTGAAATACACAGTCCTGACAGACCTTCTGCACTCCTACTGCAGTTTTCCACCTGACATCTCTTTCCACCACCGTGTCGGATACATAGGCCAGACTTCCCTCTAGCTGCCTTGGAACAACCTTCGTGACTGCATCTCCGGCCACCTCCATGTGCAATGCAAAAGTCCGTTCGCCCTTCAGCACTCTTTGTGCAGCCAAGGAAATCACAACGCCGTCCACCTCCATGTGCCTTGCAGAAAGCAGTTCTTCCTTCGGCTCCTTTGTGGCATCCAGGCTTTTGGCATCTCCTCCCTCCACCATGGGCAATACAAAGACCAGACGCACCTCTAGCTCCCTTTGAGCAACCAGTGAACTTGCACAATTTTGAACTACTAGCACGCGGATGTGGTTGGGTTTGTGGTATGATAATCCCGGAAGTACATGTAACTGTGCTTTTTGATTCAGTTATTGTACTTGCTGAGAAGTCTGAAACAATAGAGATCGTATCGATTCTTCTAGGAGTTGGTTTGAAAATGAGATCCGGCTCTTTTAAGTCAGGTGCATAAAATGGAGGCAAACTATTTCCAATTTTCCAAAGAGAAGAAGATCCATCATGGATCTGTGCTCCTCCAATTCCAATTTGCATCGCGGGCGAATCTTGATGGAGACTAGTAATATCAGATTCAGAAGGAACGGTAGAGAGACTCAACTCCAGATCAAACTTCATTCGTGGGCTGACAAGTTCTAAATTTGAACCAGCAGGCTTCTTTGGGCTAGGTGATTTTTCACTACCAAGGTGCAGAGAAAAATCCAGATCGAGATCCATTGATGACTCTACTTCAGTTTCTTTGGGAGAAGACATTGCAGTGCAAGCGGTTGCCGAGCTGCATTTGCTTTCAGATGAACTAGAAGATCGGTGGCGAAGGCGAAGACCTAATGGTCGTTTAACATGCTGACCCATGTTTTTATCATTTGAATTCCATTTCCTCTTCATTCCTTGAGTGATGGAGAAGTCAGGAGCTATGGAATCCAACCGTAAGGTTGTATCCACACGATTATCCGTGACATCACCTCCTTGCATCAAACCTCCAATTTTCTGAAATGGATGTGAGGAACAGTTACGATGGAAGCCCAAGTCTGGGAACCTAGGATCCATCATCTAAAGGACTGATTAGTCTGTCTACTATGATGTATAGATCTTAATATTTACAACACTATCTGCAGTTAGAGGTCTCCGTAACATGAAGCGCACCCTCCGCTAACAAACCCCGAGGTATCACAGCGATCCATCTAGTTTGAAGGAATAGGTGGAAATCAACTCTGGTCAATAGTGAGGTGATCAAACACTCCTGTGTAAATTTTTCCACTCCGCAACAATGCAAACAGAGCAACTCATCCTGTTCTATGACCAAAGAACAAAACAATTAAGGTTTAAACCCAGGTAAAATATATGAGCAAGAAATTGATGGACTTGTTTTTGTTTTTTCTAAAGGAGACAATTTCGATGCACCAACAAGCCAATTGTATCAAGAGGATGAAAAGAGCAACCAACCATCATGAGAAAAATGAAGAACAACCATCGACATGACAAAGTGAAACACTGATGGAAAAGAGAATGAAACTCTGAGATCCAAAACTAGAGAACCAGATATTCATATATCTGTGTTTGCAGTTAAAAGTATGAGCAAGAAAACTAAAGCTTTCTTGGAGTTTAGCAGTAGTCATAACAGGACGATACAGCACATGAAGCAGATTTTACCAAATCAAACATGTCAGTTGCTGCAACCAGCTCAATTATTCACACAATTGTCACATGAAGATTCTTCATAATTACATATTACAAACTAATTCCAAGAATATATGCTAGATCATCGAGTCTAATACCAATTTACATATTGAAGATGGCCATTTTGCAAAGATTTAATACAATATATGTACTTTGTTAATGCATAAACAACCTAACTAATACATTTAAGTTCAAGAAATATAAGCTGACCTTGAAGTCTGTCTAAAACGCAATCGATGCACCCCTTAAGTTATAGCATTCGGTCCTACAAACGCAATCAAGAACAATGCCAAAAATAGCTCGTTGTAAGTAAAATATAAAAAGCAAATCTGACCACAAGAATCAGTTCATTGTAATCAAGAAACATTTGTTAATAGCCACTGGATAACAGACAAATCAAATCTTCTAAACCTTCTTCCACGTTTTGCTTGAAAATTCAACACACAAATTGATTGAGACCGAACATACCTGCAGTATCAAAGAACAAATACTCTGTATCGTTTGCACAAAACAGAACATAAAAATTCAGATAAATAGTAACAACTGGATCCATTTTCCACAGGAAGTAAGATTTACAGATCGGTGGAAATAAATCCACCCGAACAAGTGAAAACCAAAACTAAAAACACCCGAATTAAGCAGGTTTTATGCAAAGCAACGCAAATCTAAGAAAACTCGCCAAACAGAACTGCAACTCAATTGAAAACAACCAAACGACGAAAGTCCTCAAATCAGATTGATTCTGTGTCAGCGACGAACAGAATATGGAAAATTCAGAGCAAACAATCGAATTAAGAAGAAATTTCGATAAATTACCTGAGAAAAAACAGTCAATTGATCAAAGTCTGCATACAGAGGAAAAGAGGGATGCAGGATGGGGAAGCGCCGGCAGAGAAAGAGGAGATGAGAGACAGGGCGGAGACTGGAGAGAGAAAAGAGGAAGTGGGAACCGTATAAATAGTTAAATTGTTTTTTTATAGGATCGTGAAATAATTTTGGTGAGGTGAGGGAGAGAGAAAGCTTGAGTGGACAACAAAATTTGGCCCGAGGATTTTCTTCACGAGTTCTGCAAACCGGGAAAGTTAAAAGTGTTTCAGTTTATAGAAATTAGCCGTCCTAATACATTCGAGGTATTTAGCATTATTTATCTGGCAATAGAACATTATTTATGGTTGAGTTATGTCCATGTAACGTCAAATTATCTCTTTTAATCTCGATGGATGTAGTGCTTAAACTTGCAGTCTTTTAAAAGTCATTCTGAGGAGCGAAAGCTTCTGCCTTTAGAATAGAGTTTGTAATGCATCTCTCACTCCCTGTAACTAGAGGGTTGCAAGGTTGTTTCGAATAATGAATCCAAAAGCATATTGATTAAACGCTTTTTTGGAGGCATCAAAGTTTAGTTTGAAATATCTTTTTTGGTCTTTACCACTTAATGTTTTTGGGTTTTCTTCTTTTTCTTTTTGTGTGTTTCATATTTATTTTTGTATTGGCTATATTCCAATTGTTCATTTGATTCAAGACCGTCTGTTTAATGTTTTGTGGTGTCTTTTTCTTGTTGAATATGTTTTGATTTCTGACCAACCAAATGTTCCACCCTATAACCACTAGTTGTCTTAATTCAATTGGGGAAATGTTTTCTTTCAATTCGAAAAGGATATCGATTATGTTTCGATTTGTTGTGTCATAATTATGCAATATTGTTGTTATTTTCACATTGTCAATAGTATGAAGAGTGTAAGGGCACACAAAGAAAAGGTGTGTAGCACTTTTTGTATAATGATTACAAAATTCGCAATACATTACGATTGTAATTTTTTGCTCATCAATATTTTCTTTTGTTGGAATTTTATCAAGGCCAACTTTTATAGAAAGTTTTTAATTTTAGACATTATGTTGACCTCCCAAATTCATGTGTTTGTCTGCGGTAACTCTAACTTTTCAATGTTGGATCATTTCCTGTATATTATTATTTATATAAAAAAATTTATGGTTCTCTAATTATTACAGTTCACGTGTCATACCGGTACAAAAATGTGAAGAGATGTCGTAATGTGAAGAGATGTCTTTTCGCCAAAGAAGGTCTTGGAGGAAGATGCCTGTTAGCGGACTGATCCATCCCGTCTACCCCGGCTGGCCTCCTATTCTGCCCGCGGACTAGGCCGTATAGAGTCGATTCATTAGGGTCGTCACCTTCTACCCAACTAGTGGAAGTATCCACCTCTTTGTCTGTTAAGCCTCACAGCTAAGCTATGGGACTTCCTAAATAAAACTGCAATCGTAGTTTATCAACCACTCACAAGACCACCGAGATCTTTGACTTAGCTCCCAAAGGTAATAATCCACCCGGCCCTTCCCCACTTAATATTGTTTTACAATGTTCCTACATTTTTTTATAAGAAAAGTTTGTAACTTTTAATTTATTATTTTAAAATTTTGTTTGATTCGTTCAAAAATATATATTATCGATTTTTAATATTTTTTTATTATTATAGGTACATGCACTTTTTTCATTTATTAGTCGTACTTTTATGTATTTTTTAAAATGTATATTTATTAACTATTAAATTTCAACTAACATATTACAACTTTTGAGCTAATATTATAAAAATTCAAAATAAAAAATATCATAATTTAATAAATTATAAACTCTAAAAATAAAATAAAGTATAAATTATTAATATAAAATATCTAATCTAATAGAACACTATATATAAACTAATAATATAAAAAAATAAACTAACAAATATTATTATAAAATTATACTAATATAATTATATTCTGCATCATTACTTAAGAATAATACAAAATAGTATAATCTATTATAAACTAATAGTGTAAAATATGTTAACTAAATTAACAGATAATTTGAATTCTTGAATAACGGTTTATATTCTCTTGAATAACGGTTTATATTTTACTTTCGTATTAAAGAAATCATTATTAATGTACAATTATTGTAAATTTTGTATTATTTCCTTTTATTAATTTAATATATTGATTTATTAAATTCAACTCATTTTACTTTGAGTCACACGAGTAATTTCGTAATAAATACGTGTGTACTTATACATGAACCAAATATACTTTTTATTTCATTTTTACCTACTATGTATGATTTTAAAACTCAATATTACGAAATTGCTTTATACCGATGACATACAAACACACTTTATAGATTTTGTATGCGTATTTTTATCGTTGGAGGTGCATTCATGTTGGAGTTTTTATTTTTATTTTTATTTTTTGTCTTAGTTTGTTCTATCAATGTCATTCTATAACTTATGCCTGATTGGATAGGGTGATCTCACTTTGTGCAACCCTTATACATTATTAAATTTATGTTTCTTCATATATATCATCACGAGAACTCATATATAGTTAACAACCGTTTCTTTTTCAGTTTATTCCTTTCGACAATCGGCTTACAAAATCAAATCTATTTTTCTTCAACTTGATCGTTTTTAACTCAATTTTTTATTACTTATTTACACAATATATCTATATGTTTTTCTATTTTCTATAATTATAATTTTATGTGTTATTATATTATTTCACATACCATAAAATATATAATAAATAAATTAATAGAACAAAAGGCTAAGAAATGTAAAACGATAGGTCAAAAGGTAGGTCAATGACCCATATCACGTATATTAATTCGTTATGAATAAAAATTATATTTAGGTTAATAAAATGTATAATTTATTTAAACTTCAAACTCTAAATTTATACAAGTTTTCAAACTATCAGCCTAACTTGATAATCGATGTCAAATCGAAAAATCGCTAAAAAATTTAGCGACCCACAAAATAGTAGGTCATCGATCCACATAACGGATATTAATCCGTTATTAATAAAAAAATATACTTCAACTTAATCAAAAGGTCAATAAATGTATGGTTTGTTAAATCTTCAAACCCAGCTATCAACCTTACTTGATAATCAATGTGGAATAGCAAAATCGCTGAAAATATTTAACGACTTACAAAATTGTAGGTCAACGACCCATATAATGAATAATAATCCGTTATGAATAAAAATATACTTGAACTTAGCCTAAAGGCCAGAGAAATATATGGTTTGTTTAATCTTCAAATCCTCTCTATATATATAAGTTTTCAAACTACCAGCCTTACTTGTTAAGGATCCACAAAACAGAGGTCAATTTGATAATCGATATGGGTAGTAAAATCGCTGAAAATATTTAACGCCCCACAAAACAGTAGGTCAACGACCCACAAAATAGACTTTAATCCGTTATTAATGAATATTATACCTGAACATAGCCAAAAGACCAAAAAATGTATGATTTGTTTAATGTTCAAATCTTCTATTTATACAAGTTCTCAAACTATCAGTCTTATATGAGATAGTAAAATCGCTGAAAATATTTAACGCCTCACAAAACAGTAGGTCAACGACCCACAAAATAGACTTTAATCCGTTATTAATAAGTATTATACCTGAACATAGCCAAAAGGCCAAAAAATGTATGATTTGTTTAATGTTCAAATCTTCTATTTATACAAGTTCTCAAACTATCAGTCTTATGTGGAATAGCAAAATCACTGAAAATATTTAACGACCCACAAAACAATATGTTAATGATCCATATCACGGATATAAATCCGTTTTGTATAAAACTTATAATTGAACAACCTTACTTGATAATAGCAAAATCGTAAGTCAACGACCCATATAACGGATATTGATGTAAGAGCCTTAGTCTTTCGGACCGAGATTGGACCTTAGCCGAGATTAGCTTTGGCCGAGTTTAGCCTTTCCGCACCCTCGGGCATGACTTCCGCCCCTGCGGCTCAAGGAACCGCCCCTGCGGTTTCCGACGGCTGCAGCCGGTTTTGTTGACTCCGTTGACCCGTGCTTTACCCTTTGCTTACTTCTTCCTTTCCCTTGGCTGATCAAGGGTTTCTTCTTCACTTCTCTTCCTCAGTTCCTACGTCCTTCTTGCTTCTTCATCCCTTCCTTTGATCTTGTTCTTGTTCTCCTTGGAGTTTTGCTTGAAAGTTGTGTTTTGTGGTTGTGTTGATGTTGGAGGTGTGTATGTTGAGCTTGGAAGCCAGCTACTGATGTGTGTGACCTCTCCCTGCTGCCTAGGACCTTCAGTAGTGGTGAGTTCTTGCTTCTTCTCCTTCTCTTCTTCTTTGATTCCATCTCTTTAGCTTAGGATTAGACGTTTGGACATAGGATGATGTTGGAATGTGTATGTTGTTGCATGTGTGTGAATTTGGATGAGAGAAGACGTGATTTGATCACGTGAAGAGCCAAAGAGAAGCCGCGGGTTCACGTTCTGCACAGACGCCGCCCCCGCGCCTAGAAGCCGCCGCCCCTGCGGAAGCCGTGCCGCAGCGCCCGCGCCAGCGCCTTGCCTGCGTTGCCTGCATCCCGTGTCACCGCGCCTGCGGCTGATCCCTTCCGCGCCTGCGGGTTGTCTACTCCGCTCCTGCGTCCCTTGATCACGCAGGTGCGTCTTGTCCCGGGACTACCCATAGTTGGGTAGCTCCTTTCCTTTCCTAGTATGAGGGAACTAGTACCATGCTAGGTATCGGTTTATGATGAGTGTGATATAGATATGCCGGTTAAGGCTTTGAGGTTTACGAGTTGGATATGATCCTTATGGATCCCTTGGGTCTAGGTGTGACCCTTTGTGTGATAGTAGATTGATATGTATATATGTATGCCTTGTATAGGCCGTGTTGTTCTCTAGTTTGGAGTGGACCTGAGTGAGAGCTGATTGTAGTGATACGACTTCTGAGATTGAGGTAAGTCCATAGGACTTACTTAGCTACTATCCTTATATTGGATGTATGCTTGAGTGGTGTTTGTTATATGCTTTATAGCATGCGATATGGTTCATTACCGACTTATATTATATTGACCGCCCATTGTAGTGGCCGTGATAACCTTTCCCTTTCATCCCGTAGTGGAGTCTGGGAGGTTCTCTGTAGTCAGGCCAGATCTGGTATACGGGAAGGACCCTCACCACTCCCATAGGGTACACGGGAGGTGTGCCGATACTACTCCAGCTGGCTATAGCACCTAGAGGCGAGGATTATATTCCTCGTGTCACATATATTCATATACATCTATTTATACGATTGAGTGATTGAACTTATTAAAGATAATAAACCGGGTAAATGTGTGAAAGTATGTTGATTATAATTTCTGATGTGTGTTTGTGCTCTAGCATCTTCTTATATATGTGTATGGTTAACTAACGGTTTTATACCGTGTTGTAGATCCTTTGTAGGTTAGGAAAGCTGCAGAGTGATCCGGAGGAGTGATCCGCTGAGGGCTCCGTACACAGAGTCGATATCGTGGGATTATGGGGTTTTTATGTTGTACGGTTATGTACTTTGATTTTGTACTCAGCGGTTACACTGTATTACCTTTTGACACATATGTATATATATCAGTTTTATGTTTTTGTTTTAATCTATTGGTGTCTTGTTGTAAGATTCAGTGAACTTGTTGTCAGGCTAGGGTCAGAATCCATTGTGAGATCCTAGCCCAGTAGCGCCTCGAGTCCTACGAATTTGGGGTGTTACAATTAATCCGTTATTAATAGAAATTATATTTGAGCAAGAATTGTATAGCAATGGTGGGATCCCTTTTTTCGGTCTTTAACAAAGAAGCAATTGAAAGTAGATAAATGAGACAATTGCTTTACCATTATAGAAGAAAATTATGTCTTGAAAATAATGCTTTATTAGCAAGATGTATACATCATACTATCAAGATGGTTCATCAAGTTATATTTGGTGGGCCTTCTAGATGATTGTCTTTTCCTTTGTTTTTAGTCAATTTTTTCATTTTTGATACATCTTTTTTAATTTATTTATAATAAATAATTCACTTCCCACCTCACAAAGATAATAAATTAGAGAACAATATAAACTTTTTTACCTTATGTCTTACTCTTCTTATCCATCAATGCAACTTTATTCATCTTGATCCTAGTCACTGTCTTGATAAGATGGTCTAAATTCATGTCACTTAACTCGGTCTACCCAAAATTTTAACCAATTTATAACATTGTTTCATCATTCTCTTTTTGTTTTGTGTAATAGGACTATATTTCCATCTTAGACTTACATCATGTTTTTAATATGAAGCAGAACAATAATTCATAAAGTCAAACATCTGATCAAAAATGACCTCCTAGTAAAACATATTAAAAACATTCAGTTGCAAAAGAAATCACTTCTACTAATCAACTAATCCATGAAGTTCTTCTTCTACCTATTGCTTCTAAATCTTTTAGAAGCATAACAACTCATAGAAAATAATTTGAGTGGACCAACTAATCCTAACTTGCCTAACCATGACAAGTTATAAATCAAGCTCATTCATTTGAGTTTATTACTAAACTCAGGTAACTTTATTTGATGTGCACTGTACAGGATGTTTCAACTAGAATATAAGGATCGGTGCAGTAAATTCAGATTTCAAACAAAAATGTGCAGAAGTATCAAAAAAATTGAATAGATCCATTTCTTCAATTAGGGCAGGAGGATCGAAGTATCGGTGCAGTAAATCAAGATTCCATACAAGTCCCCCATTTCTACTTGAGTTAGGGCGTAAGAGAAGGCAGTGGATGACGAAATTGAAGAAACTTTAAAAAATGAGCATGTCGAAACAAAATTGAGGTTACATGGGAGAAGATATGGTCGGAAACCAAGCCCTTTGAGGAAGAAGAAACGGTTGTTAGTCGGAAACCAAGTCGGGCGACGCGAGATCTTCCTTCATATATGGCAACTTTGAAAATGGAGGAGAGGGTGTTGTATTAATAGCCGGTATAAGAGCGTAATTTAGATGAATAATAGGGACAACAACGACTTTTTATTTTCAAAAACACTACAAACAAAACGGAAACCCTTCTTTTTTTTTTTACGACTCCAGAAGCACTCGCTAAAAACGGATACACTAGTGAATTTGTGACAACCAAACAACCATAAAATGTTGAAACAATCATAAACATAAACACTAGTATACACTCATAAATGCCAAGAAATGTATGATTTGTTTAATGTTCAAACTCTCTATTTATACAAGTTCTCAGATTATTAGTTTTACGTATAATTGATGTGAGATAACCTTACTTATAATCGATGTGGAATAGCGAAATCGCTGAAAATATTTAACGACCCAAAAACCAATAGTTCAACGACCCATATAACGGATTAATATCCGTTATGATAAATGTTACTTGATTATTGATGTGGGATTGTAAAATCGCTGAAAATATTTAATAACCAACAAAACAGTAGGTCAACGACCCACAAAATAGTAGGTCATCCATATAATGTGGGATAGCAAAATCGTTGTACAATAGGTCTACGAGCCATATAACGGATATTTATTCATTATGAATAAAAAAATATACTTGAACATAAGCAAAAGACCAAGAATTGTGTGACTTGTTTAATCTTCAAACCCTCTATTTATACAAGTTTTCAAACTATCAACCTTACTTGTAATCGATGTGGGATATCAAAATTTCTGAAAATATTTAACGTAAATAGATTGTGCTTATAATCCTTACAAAAATAAGTTAAAATGATGGATGTTATAAAATTCGGGTGGAATTTTTTTTTTTTAATTCTTGCTGGTTAAAATTTTTTAGGTGATCTTTTTTACTTCATATATTAAACTTTAACTATGTTAAATTATTTTGTACATCTTGCTAGTTAAAATTTTACGTGAGATACTAGTTGACTCGAGATCTTACTAGTTAATTTTTACAAAAAATTGTTTTATTTTTGGCTTAATAAAAATGATTTTATGGCTTAATTAGTTATTTTAAAAAAGGATTTAATCCTACAAAATTTGTGAGGGTGTCACCTCAACTTTAGCGTCGTCTGTTTTAGTATAGGTATATATATTTGTATTTTAATTATCATTGATAAATAACTCAATTAGTATTATTTAAAAAAGATTTGGTGGGTTTCGAGAACTGTGGTGTTGACAAATATCATGAAGTCCTCTACTTTAATAGATATAAGATCAAGACAATTGAATAAAAAAAAAATGACGTTAAAGAGACGGTGGAAAACACCAAATATATGTTTAGTAGAATAGAGGAAGACAACCATCAATATAGTTATTATAAAATTTAACCATAACTTTTTATTTTTTAATCTATGGTTGAGAATTCTTCACACTTTTTACCTTAAGCTCTCTTTCTAAATGATCCTAATCTTATACATACTTGTGTCTGAAATCAACCATATTTTTCCGGGAAGGGGTAAAACAAATTTGTATATGACATTTTGTATATTAAGTTAAAAGTTAGACGCTAAAATTAAAAAATTATAGCATATGTTTTCGTACTATAAATTAGAGCTTTTGTTGTATATTTTTTGTTTAGATGACAATTAAATTAATTTTATATATTCAGTAAATTAGAGTTACTGTATATGAAATTATATTGTATCGATTGAGTTAGATTAGAATAAATAAGAGTAAATTTAATAATAAACTTCACTTAATCTCATCTAAATATATGTATATTTTCTTAAAATAAAAAATATACAACAAGAAGGTTTGTTTTTTACATTAATTTTAAAGTTGTGTTTTACAAATAAATAATCAAACAAAATTATTGATGGTTGATAAACTAGTATATTAAAAATTATAATGAGTTAATTGTATTAACCAAGATTTAATAAAATAATAACTTTAATTAATCTCTACCTAACTATATGTATATTTGCTTAAAATAAAAAAAAGTTTATAAAAACAAAAAAGGGGCCTTTTCCCTTCATTTCAGGTATATTTAGGTATGGGGCCGGTTTGAACCGAACCGTCAAACTGCCGGTTTTCAAACCGGCTCAAACCGCCGGTTTGGTAACCGGCGGTGTAGGTTTGGCCGGTTTAAGTTTGGGCAGGTTCAAGGTTTAGGTTTAGGTTTATGAAAATAAAAAACCTAAACCGCCGGTTTGAACCGGCCTAAACCGTCGGTTCAAACCGACGGTTTACCGACGGTTTTGATGGTAAATAGGTTTTATTTTTTATTTTTTTAAAAAAAACTTTAAAACCGACGGTTTGGTTGGTTCAACCGTCGGTTTTCTGTTTTTTATTTTTTTTTTAAAAAAAATCATCCCGACGGTTTTGAGCTTCAGGCCGGTTTTTCAAATTTTTTTTTAATAAACCGTCGCTAAACCGGCGATTTAGGTTAACCTAAACCGCCGGTTTTGGGCTTCCCGGTTTGGGCACGCATCTGTTTTTTTTAATAAACCGACGGTTTAGGTTTACAGCCCAAGCCTAGGTATATCCTTCCTTTTATCTACCAGATGAGCTATAAGCATTGTGACTTATCATCCACCTATTTCATCTCAAAAGGGTCATGACCCCATCTACCCCGTTGTAACACCTTGAATCCGTAGGACTCGAGGCGCTACTGGGCTAGGATCTCACAATGGATCCTGACCCTAGCCTGACAACAAGTTCACTGGATTTTACAACAAGGCACAGATAGATTAAAACCAAAACATCAAACTGTAAATATATAAATTAAAAGGTTTACAGAAGAACCGTTGAGTACAAAATAAACATGTACTGTACATACAAAATGTCCCCATAACCCTCGTATAACCCTAGTGTACGGAGCCCTCAACGGATCACTCCATCTGGATCACTCTGCAGCTCTCCTAACCTGCAAAAGATCTACAATACGGTATAAAACCGTTAGCTAACCATACACATATATATAGAAGATGCATAAGCACAAACACACTTCAAGAAAACATAAACATATAATCATGCTGTCACACATTTACCCGGTTAATTATCTTTATAAGGTCCAACACTCAAATCGTATACATATCTGCATATGAATATATGTGACGCGAGGAATATATATAATCCTCGCATCTGAGTGCTATAGCCAGCTGGAGTGGTATAAGCGCACATTCCCGTATACCATAAGGAGTGGTAAGTGCCCTTCCCGTATACCAGATCTGGCCTGACTACAGATCGAGAACCTCCCAAACTCCACTACGGGATGAAAGGCAAGTTGTCACAACCACTACAATGGGCGGTCACTAAACCATAAGTCGGTAATAATCAATATCGCATGCTATAAAGCATATAACAAACATCACTCATGCATACATCCAGTATAAGGATGGTAGCTAAGTAAGTCCTATGGACTTACCTCAACCTCGAAGTAATCTCAACCACGATCAACTCCAAATCTAGAGGACAACACTACCTAATAACAAGGTATAAAGAGATATCAAATATCCTATCAATCAAAGGGGTCACACCCCCAAGGGATCCATATGGATCATATCCAACTCATAACCTCGATAATCAACTAAACCTCAAAGCCATAACCGGCATATATCGATATCATACTCATCATCATTCTATCCTCATACACATACCTAGCATGCCACTAACCCGCTCATACTAGGAAAGGAAAGGATCCATACCACTCTAGTAGATCCAGTACAAGACGCACATGCGGAACAGAAGAGACGCAGGGGCGGAAAGACAGCAGGCGCAGACGCGAAGGCACGCTGGCGCGGGCGCTGTGACCGTGGCCGCGAGGGCGTCGGATTCCGGGCGTGGGTGCGGTGACAAGGTCCCGCAGGGTTGGCGACGCTGAGGCGCAGGGGCGGCGACGCTGCAGAACGTAACCTCCCGACTTCTCTTCCACTCTTCACGTGATCAAATCACGTATTCTTCATTTCATAACCAAACACATACATATACATACACATTCTAACATCAATACACACCTAGAACATCTAATCCTAAGCTAAGGAAGATGGAATGAAATCAAAGAAGAAGAAAGGAGAAGCAAGAAGCTTACCACTGTTGTGGTCCCAGGCAACAAGGAAGGATCAAAACCACACTCTCAGCTGGCTCCCAAGCTCAGCCACAAAACACAACATCAACATCCACCAAAGCAACACAAAACCTCTTCCAAACCAAGAAGAATCCAAGCACAAGATCAAGGAGAAAGAAGGAGGCAAGAAGGACGTGAGAAAGCTGAAAGTGAAGAACTCTTGCTCAGCAAGCCAAGGGAAAGGCTAAGAAGGAAGGAAGGAAAGAGAGTAAAGCACGGGTCAAGAATCAACAAAGTCGGTTGCAGCCGCAGAAAACCGCAGGGACGGATCACTGGACGAGCCGCAGGGGCGTCACCACGGACCCGCGGGGACGGCTATATCCTAGCTCGGCTCCTAAAGACTAAGGCTCTTACACCTGCCTAGCTACCCACCACTGTATGTGGTGTGGGATTGGGATTTTGGGCGGGATTCAAGTGATAGTATTTCTTACGAAACGGATTAAGAACTTCAAAAGGCCGCTGACGTAGAAGATGAGCGATTAAGGTCAAATGAACATGATAAATTAGAGGGTTTGAGTTTTGACTCCCATGAAGTTAGAGAATCAACTTTACTATAAAATTGGTTAAATTTTATACCATTCATCTAAAATAATGGGATTTGATTCTCATGAAGTTAAAAAATCAATTTCACTATGAAGTTGATTAAATCTTATATCATTCATCTAAAATTAAGGATTAAAATTAATTTGATAATTAAGGCTATCTAAGAATTAAGATTAATCAATTATTAAGCTATTAGATAGTGAATAACATTTGATCAAAAAAAAAAAAATTCTCTTTTTAAAAATGAAAGGATTAGTTCTCAAACTAAATTAATATTATTTACTATCATTAATGATACAAGCCAAACCAATTATAAGTAGTTCTTATTGTATAAAAAAGACTTTGATCAAAAAAAAGAAACAAGATTTTGATCAGACCTCTTTAACGAGACTATCAAATAGTCTTGTTACAACTATTAGATACTCCCTCTGTCTAAGAATAATCGACGTTTTAGGAACTGACATACAATTTAAGAAATGCATAAACATACCCAAAATTTCCCCAATTATTTGCATGTACGGTTGAGTTGCTTTTACATGAAAGCCGAAACCCACAATCGAAGAAGATGAAGAGTTTTATGGGGAGTTGCTTTTACATAAAAATCGGGACCCACAATTGAAGAAGATGAAGAGTTTCATGGGGAGTGCAATCTAATTAATTTCTCCGCAATAGAAAATAGGAGTATTAGTGTATTAGTTTTAAAGAAGATGAAGAGTCTTCTATTAACAGTTGTACGAGAGTGTTGATCTTTTTTCAGTATAAAGTAAGGGTAAAAGTGGAAAGTAAGGCAAACTATATCTAAAACGTCATTTATTTATAAACAAAAATCAATGCTTCAAATGTCAATTGTTTTTTTTAGATAGAGGGAGTAGTAAATAAGATTTTGATTAAAAAAATAATAATAAGGCCTCTTTTTTGGAAGTGGAAGGATATAAAATAAATCTTAATCTTTGAGTTTATTTTATTAATTTTATTACAAAGAAAATAAATTTTGATAAATGGAATAAAATGTTTTAGCATATAAAATACTGATATATAAAAATAAATATTAGAATTGTTTAAATGGTTAATGATAATTATTTAAAAATGTCTAAAAAATTATATGAACTAATAGAAAAAAAATTGATTGAACACATTAAATAAGATAATAGAATTTTATAAGATAAGATAATAGAACTTTATTACATAAGTTTTAGCGTTAACTCGCTTACTTAAATTGTCTATAGATCGGTCTAATTCTTCGTCACAAAATCCTGTAATATTTGTGTTATAAATTTTGATCACATTTTTTTAATTAATAATTTGTCCATTCATGTACACACTCTTTGTTTAATTTCATAAATCTTCGATATATATATATATATATATATATATATATATATATATATATATATATATATATATATATATATATATATATATATATATATATATATATATATATATATATATAAGAACCATTATAGATCGTTGGATAAATAAACGAAAGACTGTGATTTAACGTACCAGTAGGGAAGTTGATGATAGGATATTTGTTATATTAAGACAGTTTACAAAGGTATTTATTACAATCGTGCATATGGTAAGAATATATACACGTAAGGAAATAATTTATATTGTTGTTTTAAATTAATTAATTTAATGCTTGTGTTTGTGCACGTATATTGAAGACCCGTGTGTTTGTGCACGTATATTGCTGTTTAAAATTCGATTAGTTTCCAACCGGTGTTAGATTTAGTGAACGACAATATAAGTGTTAACTTGTTCACTAACTGCATTCAAAATAGTTGTGCATGTTTATTGCATTTTAAATGCTTGTGTTTGTGCACGTGTACTGCATTCAAATGTAAGAGCCCTAGTTCTTGGACCGAGATTGGTCTTTAGCCGAGTTTGGTTTTGGCCGAGATGTGGCCTAGCCGCACCCGCGGGTGGGTGTGCCGCCCCTGTGGGTTCCCGCTCCTGCGGCTCAGGGAGCCGCCCCCTGCGGTTTCCTGCGGCTGCAGCCGTTTTTGTTGACATTTGGCTCGTGCTTTACCCTTTCCTTCTCTTATTCTTTCCTTGGCTCGTGATCAAGGGTTTTACCTCAATTCTTCAGCCTTCTCTCGTTCTCCTTGCTTCTCCTTCTCTCCTCCTTGATCTTGCTTGAGTTTCCTTAGAGTTTGGAAGAGTTGTGTGGCTTGATGTTGATGTTGGTGATGGATGTGTATATGCTGAGCTTGGAGGCCAGCTACTGAGGTGTGTGATCTCTCCCTGCAGCCTAGGACCACAAGGGTGGTAGGTGATCTTGCTTCTTCTTCTTTCTTTCCTTGATTCCATCTTCCTAGATTAGGATTAGATGCATGTTTAAGGGTATTGATGTTGGTATGTGTATGTATATGTATATGCTTGGTTTTGGTGAAGAGAAGACGTGAGTTGATCATGAGAATAGCCGAAGAGGAATCACGGGATTTGCCTCTGCGTCGTCGCCGCCCCCGCGGCAACAACCCCAGTGTCAGCGCCCGCGTTCTTACGCTCCTGCGCTTGCTTGCGGCCAAGGTCACCGCGCCCGCGGCCGAGCATTGCCACGCCTGCGGTTGCCTGCTTTCCGCCCCTGCGTCCCTTGTGTCACGCAGGTGCGTTTTGTTCCGGTTCTACCTAGAGTAAGGTAGATCCTTTCTTTTCCTAGTATGAGGGTTAGTGCCATGCTAGGCATGTGTATGAGGATAAAATGAGGATGATCATGTTATCGTTTATGCCAGTTATGGCTTTGAGGTTTACGAGTTAGGTTATGATCCTTATGGATCCCTTGGGTCTAGGTGTGACCCCTGTGATGGATATGAGTATGATATATGTTGTTATGCCTTGTTTAGGCAGTGTTGATCTCCAGAGTTGGAGCCGTTTGAGTTGAGTTGAGTTGAGACTTCCGAGGTTGAGGTAAGTCCCTAGGACTTACTTAGCTACCGTCCATATATTGGATGTGTGCATGAGTGGTGTGTGCGTTATTATGTTTGAGTGTATGAGTTGTGATGATTACCTACCTATGGTTTAGTGATTGCCCATTGTAGGGCCGTGACAATTTGTCCTTTCATCCCGCTGGGAGTCTGGAGGTTCTCTACGGGCAGGCCAATCTAGCTCAGTGGGCCGACCACCTACACCACTCCCATAGGGTACACGGGAGGTGGGACCGGATCCCCACTCTAGCTGGCACCATCCCCGAGAGGCGAGGGTTATATTCCTCGTGTCACATATATTCATAATTGATATATATATACGCTTGAGTGACTGGACGTTATTAAGATAATAAACCGGGTAAATGTGTGATAGCATGGTGATGTGTTTATTATTCATTGGTGTGTGATTGTGCTTATGCATCTTCTTATATATGCGTATGGTTAGCTAACGGTTTTATACCATGTTGTAGATCCTTTGCAGGTTAGGAGAGCTGCAGAGTGATCTAGAGGGGTGATTTGCTGAGGGCTCCGTACACTGGGTCGTCCTCGTGGGATGGGATCTTTTGATCATGTTTATGTTATGTTTTATTTGTACTCAACAATACTTTGTATAAACCTTTTGATACTTTTATAACAGTTTGATGTTTTGTATTTAATCTATTAGTGCCTTGTTGTAAGATTCAGTGAACTTGTTGTTAGGCTAGGGTCAGGATCCATTGTGAGGTCCTAGCCCATTAGCACCTTGAGTCCTACGGATTTGGGGTGTTACAAAGTTGGTATTAGAGCCTAGGTTGACAACAATGACACTAGTAATCTGCAATAAAGTTCGAACAGATAAATAAACAGAACCCGAAAGGGGTCTGACTTTTCAAAAGGTTTTGGTTTTCAAATGAGTTCAAAATGTTTTGGGATATCGTGTACGTGAGCCATCGCCCCTCTGAAGATCTCGACAATATGTATATATATAGATATTTTGTTGTGATTGATTTGATATATACATACGGCATATATATATCCTTCAGAGTTAGGTTTACGTCCTCTGCAGATGGTTTAGACTAGAACCTTACCTGCAGCTGGACGAGGTAGAGGTAGACCCCCTCAATGTCGAGGACGGGGTAGGACTTCCGCTGTTGATCCACGTGCAGCGGAAGAGGTTCACGAAGACGTTGCTGAGAGTGTCGTTCCTGAGACTGGGAACGGCATAGCTGGGAGACAGGGTCCACAGCAAGTCCAGTCAGATGACTCGGATTATGTCTCCATGGGAGGACCAGAGTTTCGTGACTATATCCGGAGAGTGGAGGAGGCTGCCAAAGCAGGTAGACCTATTCCGGATCTGCCAGTACATGAGGGATCATTTGAGAGATCCCACGGGGTTACTCAGGTGCCAGCTGCACCGGCACCTTTTGCTGAGACTGCCCGAGCTACAGAGGAGCATAGAGGGCCTAGACCAGATACTTGGTTGAAGGCATTTCACCATATGGGTGTACCCCCTTTCTCTAGGAAGGTGGGGCTCGAGGTTGAGCTATGGATTGGACATGTGGACTCAACTCTGGAGTCCATTAGATGTCCAGCAGACAGGCATATAGAGTTGGTGCAGACTCTGTTCAGAGACTTAGCACAACACTTGTGGAGGTCTGTACGAGCACATGTTGACAGTTATGATCAAATGCGGACCATGATCAGAGAGCGTTCCTGCCCTGCCTCACTAAGGAGGGAGAAACTACGGGATTTTGTGGAGGTTGGGTTCGAGGATGTACCAGTATCCGAGGCTATCAGGAGGTTCCAGGAGGAGCTGGCATTGTTAGGACCAGCTGCACCTTCTGTGGATCAACATGTATATTTGTTTTCCCGACGACTGAGGGATGCCACCTGGGCCTATATGGCCGGATTTCATTGTGAGTCCTTGATGGATTACCAGGATAAAGCCGCCGACTATGAGCGAGAGTGGGCTAGTCAAAAGAGAGCTTCTCATACCGGAGGGTCTGAGAAGAGACAGCGTACTGGGCAGACCAGTGGGGCTGCTAGTGCAGGGCGATGTCAGAGTCGCCAGAGTCATCCCTCATCTACACCAGCTACATATAGGGTATGACAGTGTTTCAACTATGCTGAGTATGGACATATCAGACCAGAGTGTACGAGGCAGATAGTGACTTGCTTCACTTGTGGTGGACGAGGCCACAAAGCTGTCTTCTGTAGACAAGGTGGAGCGGCATCTCAGCAAGGTTCTTCTCCTGCCAGTGTAGCGGGAGGTGGGCAGAGGCCACCTCAGCAGCAGCAGACACATGAACAACAGAGAGTCCCAGATCGTCATACCACTCAGGGATCTGCTCTTGAGTTGGGTAGAGGAAGAGGTCGTGGTAGGAGCACCACTGATACTAGAGGACCACAGGGTTGAGTTTTCGAGCTGAGGAGTGCAGAGGAGCCAGCTACACCGACTGCTACAGGTACCATTCTGATTCATGGTTTACGTGTTAGAGTCTTGTTTGATACGGGTGCTACGCACTCTTTTAAATCTGATGCATGTGTAAAGCGTTTGGATTTAGATATGATTGAGGGGATACCCTTTAGTATAGGGTTACCCGATGGTAGTAGGGTCAGAGGTACCTATGAGATTCGTGACTGTCCCATTTCTGTAGGGACCCGTGTATTACTAGTTGACTTCTTTGTCATGCCATTAGAGCATGAAGAAGTCATACTAGGTATGGATTGGATGGATAGACATTCTGCAGTTTTAGATGTAGGTAGGAGGACTGTTACCCTCTCTACCGAGTTAGGACAGATAGAAGTTTTCCGAGGTTGGGACCTTGGAAAGTCAGGTATGGTTATCAGTGCAATACGGGCAGCTAGGCTGATTGCATAGGGATGTGAGACCTTCTGGTGTTATGCCATGAATGAGGGGAATATTCCAGCATTAGAGGACATCCCAATGGTATGTAAGTTTACTGATGTGTTTGTTGAGCCGTCTAGTTTGCCGCCTCAGAGGAGTGTGGACTTCGGTATCGAGTTAGAGCCTGATACGAGACCGATCTCGAAGGCCCATACCGAATGACGCCTGTTGAGATGTTAGAGCTGAAGAATCAACTCGAGGAGTTGGTTGAGAAGGGTTTTATTCGCCCTAGCGTATCTCCATGGGGAGCACTTGTCCTCTTCGTACGAAAGAAGGACGGATGGTTGAGATTGTGTATAGATTACAGAGAGCTGAACAAGGTGACCATCAAGAACAAGTATCCATTGCCGCGTATTGATGACTTGTTAGATCAGCTTCAGGGAGCGACGGTATTCTCCAAGATTGACTTGCGCTCAGGGTATCACCAGCTGAGGCTGAGAGAGCAGGATGTGCACATGACAATATTCCGGACCATATATGGACACTACGAGTTTGTAGTGATGCCATTTGGGCTTACGAATGCCCCAACAGTTTTATGGAGTTGATGAACAGTATCTTCATCGACTTCCTGAATCAGTTTGTGGTGGTTTTTATAGATGACATTCTGGTATACTCTCGCAGTGGAGAGGAGCATGCAGGACATCTGAGGACTGTATTGCAGGTTTTGCGGGATAAAGAACTTTACACTAAGTTCTCTAAGTGTGAGTTCTGGATGCCAGAGGGTACAGAGGATTTGGTGGAGTACAGTGATGCATCCAAGCTAGGCTTGGGATGTGTATTAATGCAGCGGGAATTGAATAACCGCCAGCGTAGGTGGCTTGAGCTGATCAAGGACTTTGATCTGAAGATTCTGTATCATCCGGGGAAGGCGAACGTTGTCGCCGATGCCCTGAACAAAAAGACGCCTCGAGAGCAGGTGATTGCGAGGCTGACAGTTCAGCAGCAGTTACAGGAGATTTGATCTAGTTAGAGTTGGGCATCCAGTTCTTGATAAGGACGCCCAATTGAGTATTTTAGAGGTTCTTCCTAATCTGTTGAGTAGAATCCAACAGAAGCAGGAGACCTGCCCGATTTTGATGAGGATTCGAGAGAGGATGTCTCGAGATGAGGCACCACGATTCCTTCTAGGAGCAGATGGAGTTTTAAGACGCCGCGGTCACGTTTGTGTAACCGTTGATGCGAAGTTACGCCAGAGGATATTGCAGGAGACTCAGTACATGCCTTATTCAGTACATCCTGGTACGAGTAAGATGTACCGGGATTTGAGACGTTCATATTGGTGGGAAGGGCTGAAGCCAATGCGGCCAGAATCGTGGCCAGTGTGCGACCTGCTAGTAGGTCAAGATAGAGCATTTCAGATCTGGAAGTGAACTCCACCCACTGCCTGTTCCACAGAGGAAGTGGGAGGACGTCACCATGGATTTTGTGACCGGCTTAAGACCGAGTAGGAACTTTGATGCTATCTGGGTTATTGTGATTAGACTGACGAAGACGGCACGTTTCATCCCTATCAGGGAGACGTGGCTAGTGAGCAGATTAGCTGAGGAGTACACTAGGCAGATAGTGAGACTCCATGGTGTACCGAGGACGATCGTTTCAAACAGAGATGGACGATTACCTCGAGGTTTTGGCAGCAGATTCAGACTGCTCTGGAGACGAATTTACATTTCATGGCTGCGTTCCATCCTCAGATAGATGGCCAGTCAGAGAGGACCCTTCGGACATTAAGGATATGCTGCGAGCTTGTGGGTTGGATTGGGGACCAATATGGACGGATCATGCATCTATTGGTATAGCCCCATAGGAGGTACTGTATGGACAGAGATGTTGTACATCGTTATGCTGGGATAAGCCTAGCATTGTTAGTGGTTGACACCTGATCAGATTCAGGATGATGTGGCTCGGGTAGCACTGATTAGAGAGAGGATACTGACGAAACAAAGTCGTCAGAAGTCATATACACGCTTGAGTGACTGGACGTTATTAAGATAATAAACCGGGTAAATGTGTGATAGCATGGTGATGTGTTTATTATTCATTGGTGTGTGATTGTGCTTATGCATCTTCTTATATATGTGTATGGTTAGCTAACGGTTTTATACCGTGTTGTAGATCCTTTGCAGGTTAGGAGAGCTGCAGAGTGATCCAAAGGGGTGATCTGCTGAGGGCTCCGTACACTGGGTCGTCCTCGTGGGATGGGATCTTTTGATCATGTTTATGTTATGTTTTATTTGTACTCATCAATACTTTGTATAAACCTTTTGATACTTTTATAACAGTTTGATGTTTTGTATTTAATCTATTAGTGCCTTGTTGTAAGATTCAGTGAACTTGTTGTCAGGCTAGAGTCAGGATCCATTGTGAGATCCTAGCCTAGTAGCACATTGAGTCATACGGATTTGGGGTGTTACATCAAACTTGTTCATTTAAAGTGCTAATATTTAACTTTTTATTCTCAAATAACTTTAGTGCAGTGCATATGTTGGTTCTTCATTCAAAATAATTCAAAATAGTTGTGCACGTGTAATGCATTCAAAATAGTTGTGCACGTTTGATTCAAATAATTCAAGACGAAATAATATTCGTCTTCAATTTTAGTACATGTTGGTTCTATATTGGTGTGATTTTGTTGTGTATTGATTTCGGTAAAAACACGAACCTTCAATTTTGTTATGGAGATCGGCGATTAATAGGAGGACGCCGGCACGGAGGAATGTTATATACTAAAACGTGTACTTTAATTTTGGTAGTAAATACAGTAAATATTTATAAGAAAATAATTTATTACTTTCCTTAAATACATATAAGTATGCTACTAATATACTAAAATAACCTTTCATCATCATCGTTCATTTATTTAATCGTACGGTCTGAATTTGTTCTTATTTCTTACCGTAACTTTGATTCTTACCTGATCATATCTCTCCCCTCTCTCTATATATAACCCCTTCATTTCCCACAAAAATTATTTATTATCAGAGATACTCTTTGATAAAATATATTGAACGATCAAATATCATAGATTAATAAAAAGAGAGTATAATAATAATGACCTTTATTTGAACTTTTCGATGATAATTTTAATTGTCTATATAGTGTAATAATTATCACTTCCTTTATTAGTTTGAAAAATTTTAATGAGAAAGGAACAAAATTGTTTTCGATGGAAAAAAGTTTATAATCCAATCAATAGTTTGTAAAAACGTAACGAAACATATTTCCAAAAAATAGAAAAAAGAGAGGAGTGAAAGAGGACAAAGAAAAAAGCATCTTCCTAAAGTGTATCGAGAGAATGGAAGTAGTAAGCAAATTTGCCTACTCCACCTAAAGATTAAACTTACAAATAAAATGACGAATACAAAAGTTG
The DNA here is from genome assembly GCA_002319775.1 of Fagopyrum tataricum. Classification (NCBI taxonomy): domain Eukaryota; kingdom Viridiplantae; phylum Streptophyta; class Magnoliopsida; order Caryophyllales; family Polygonaceae; genus Fagopyrum; species Fagopyrum tataricum. The sequence goes on along the minus strand of CM008281.1, from coordinate 12,785,705 downwards.
TACCTACCAAAATGAAGTTGATGAACTGGGAAAGTCAGGGGACAAGATGGTCATTTACAAGGGGTCAGGGAAGTGCGGTGTGGCGAATCGATATTGGTTTGGGACGCCCCTTCGTCGTCAGTATCGATGATGTATAAGAGGGCCACGTGGGCGCCCACCGTTTTACGCGACCCCTTGTAGCAGCGGCCCGTCACCGCTCTTTGTGCTTCGTAGTCTGGTCCCCGCCGCACGCTTTCTTTCTTAAACAAACATTTGTAGAAAAATCAGCTAATTTTGGTTGAATTTTCTGAAAACCGAAATGTAAAAATATTTCAGATTTTATATGGAGTTGTTGGATCCATGTCAGTTATTATAAACCTTATAATAAATAGGAATGAAAATAGGTAAGTTGGTTGAATGATGAATGTACTATTTTTATTAACTATTCAACTTATTTAAGTAGTTTTTTAACGGAATTGTATGACATCTACAATGGTCTAAAGATTGATTGGGATATTGATTATCGGTTAGTGATTCAGTGATTTAGGAAACGGATTTCATGTTGACAACCACACTTCTAAGTAAAAGCGTTTCCCATTCTTACACCTTGTAAGTCTGGTATGTAAATGTCAAGAATTTATTAGAAGAAATTGGATTATCAGGTCCATTTTATCTATTGTGAGGCAAACAATATTGTTGATTACCTTGTTAATATTGCTTTTAATTTCTCTATTAAACTAAGTGTATCCCCGAATGATAACTGCTTAGTCCTCTTTTTTATTAATAAAAGCGTGTTCAGATTCTCCGGAGACCACCGACTCTCCTTCCTACAAAAAAAGAAAATAAATGTATTGATAGAAAAATAATTATAAAATGAAAATGTGCGAGCGTTTTTTTTTTCCTGCAAATAGTTGCATGAAAACTTTGCAGCAGGTGAACATGGAATAACTTTCTCAAACATAATAAATTGAAAACTATGTCACAACTATTAATATTCACTTAATAACAATTATTTTGAGATACTAAATAGTTAGTTGTGATTTGTTGATAGTTCCATGGCATTTTGTTGGAAATCTTGTATAGTGAACGTATCCAGTGTTTTCTTCCAAGTCCAGAATGGAATTAGCATTAGCTATCAAGGAACAGATTGCCAATTCAAAGTGAATAATACAAAGAAGAGTAAGAAATAGTGAAGAAGAAATCTACAAGAAAGCCCAAGTTATGGTCTTCAAAGAACACAGATGACTCTTTTTTCCCCCTCCTTTTTTTGGTTATAAAACACAAAAATCATAGTGTGAACAAATCAAATTCCTGCTGCTTCTCAAACATACCTAGCCTTTGATGATCTCAATCAATGTGATCCCCGCAAAGATGAGGAAAAGAACGCCTCCAGTATACGCGATTACCTGACAGGTGTTAAGAAACATCACCAGAAGATACATTTTATCAGAGATATCAACTAACCCCCCCCCCCCCCCCACCCACAATGTTACGTTTTTCTCATGGGAACAGTCTGCCATAGACATTTTAACATTTCAAGGACATCATTTAGTCAAGTGGAAGAACCACTTTGAAGTGGTCGAAAAGCCAAAGAGTAGCTGGCTGTTATAAAAGATATGACCAATGTTGTTGGAGTGTACTAAACACTTTTTTGTGCAACTAAAGGTGAACAGCCAAAGGACATACATGTCAACTTGTTGGAAAAATGCTCAGTAATGATAACACTTGGGTGGCCCTAGAAACTCCATTGCCAATCAAAAAAGGGGCAAAACATGGATTGTATTAGTAGATTCTTGTGATAGGAACTTACTCTCTCTGATAAGAAGGTACCGAGTAGAGATCCACCAAGAACAGCAATCTGCATATAACGAATCAGTTAGTCCAGTACATTCTATTGTAGCTCGGGGAGAAAAAAAAAGTAAATCAAAGAGAGACTTTTCAAAGTTGAAGGCTGAACTATTAAAAGATTTGTAAGATACTCTTGTAAGTTGAGATAATACCAGAGTTGCAACTCCATGACCAGCCAGAGATCCACCGATAACGCCAAGAGGTGAAGAGGCTGCAGCTAGTGCTGTATAGTCAAACAATAGACGTGAATTCGTTCAGGTTATAATAGTAATAATGCCACTAGGATGTTCTGTGTTCTTGTATAGATAAACAATCTCAATATAATTTTTTTTTTTATATATGCTTAAAGCTGATTTAAGCTAATTTGAAGTATGTTTTGGCACAAAATACCCACCAACAGTTGAGAAAAACGATTTGTCTCCCCACTCTGCCACGAAAACCAGCACAAATGTGCTAATGATTGTGCCAGTAGCAGATAGGATTCCAGCTCCATTTCCTGAAAATTTTGAAACCGCCAGCTCCGCCTGATAAAGAATGCAGGTAAAACTAATTGATATCCTGGTTTCAAGAAAATAACAAAAAAGATCTAAATGGTATGCTTATCTTGAATTGAACTAGCAGAAGTGCAACACAAGATACTAGAGCAATTTGTAATCTTTTTGTTGACTTAGTAAAGCAATTCATAACTTCTAAGGGAGGAGCTTGTGACTTTATAGCTTTAAACATTGAACTTGATTCAGATGATATAGTTCATTATAAAATCTTTTTATGATGGAGTTTAGACTATTAAGTTTTTTAAAGTGTCACACTAAGTAAAAAAACAATATAGTAAAGTAACCTCTTTTTGCTCATCTTCTGCTTGCAAGGCATCACTTGAAGCAGCATTGATCAATGTTGAAACACCAAAGTAAACCTGCAAATATGCAGCTGCTATTTTATGAGGGTATTAAGCAAAATAATATTAAACCTTTGCATCTATAATCTAAAAAATGCAGCACATCATCTGTTGTCATAACAGGAAAACATAAGTACCAGGAGGCACACTGCAGCAATATCATCAATGGGCAAATCATTCTGACCTAACCTGGAAAAAAGGGACCAATTTAGATCTGAACTAATGATATCAGGTTTGGTTTTTGCAGAAAGGGGAAGTGTTGAAAGTTAAAAGTCATAGACTTGCTTGAAAGGCAGGATTCCATCAATGTAGTGAAAGGTCCGCCCAAGGAAAACTGATATTATGGTCATTACTCTGTCAAAGTGACAAGCAAGAAAATTTAGTAAATATAACTATTTCTAAAAAGAAGTACTTAGAATGATCAGTTACTAACTTTGTAGGTAAAGAGATGATCCATATGTTACAAAAGTTCCACAGAATATTAATAGTTACAGCCCATCATGCGAAATAAGGTAACATAGTTTCAAAAAGCATACTCGACAACACCACAAATATGAAAATGACATACGTAAGTGCTCCAAATGTTCCCGTGAAAACAACAGCGCTGGAGTTTCTGGCAGCGAGGATAGCCTGCTCACGAAAGTAAAAGATTAAGCTATGACAATCACATTAGTTTGATGATTGGTTAACGTTAAATGTCAACTGCTCATGACAGAGTACCAAGTTTAGCCAAATGAGTTGTCGAAAATTTACAGTCATTAAACAGAAATCCATAGAGCAACCACAATTTCACCAAGCAGAAAGCCACAGTGCACAAATTTATAAGGAAATGGAGGTATTACTTCTGAAAGTTGTGAAACCTTACCGCAATAAAGAATGTCTTATCCCCCAGTTCAGAAAAGAAGATTAGCAAGAAGGCCTGAAGAAGTGAAATTTCAAGCAAAAATCAGATGTTTATAAATGTATAAAATACAGTTGAAATAAATATGTAATCTTCAGTTTGATGAAAGTTGGAAAAACACTTCACTCTAGAGATTTTATTTAATTATCTTCACTGTATCATAAACCACAGCAGCGTACACTACATAAAAATTTACAGGCCTGTTTCATTTAGATATTAGTTTAGCAATGTGAGGACAATTCAAAAGCCACAGGGAGGTTCTCCTAACTGAGGCGAAACCTGTGCTAATGTCACTGAAGTCACCGAAGAAGTCAGCTAACTGCAAATTTCCTGCAAAATCAGCAGCTGCAAGTGCTGGCTGAGCAGCTTGTAGACTCAGAGACCCAATGAGCAGCGCAAACTTCACCATATCACTAAGTGACATATTAAATGATGAGACATGTACATCCATATCAGTTTCATCCTTGAAACTCCTCTTTAAAAGTGGTAAATGTGGAATATGGATACCATCAACACCGTGTACTGATTTTAGAGTTCTTAGGCAATTCTTTCCAGCTTGCAACCTGCAATCCTGCATTGAAACAATAAGCAACAAAAGAGGATCACTAACAAGTATAATTTAACCACAAATTTGTCAGTTCAAGCACATGATACTGAAAATCCTCAGTGTACTTTCTACAATAGATCTTTTTTTTTGGAAATTTTAATGTTCTTAGTCGCATTCAAGAGCTAATTTTTACAGGCATGTAGGAGTCTAGTGCAGTTTACTTATAAGACATTAAACAAGCCTTATCCTAACCATCAAAACCTGCAGTTTATTTTTATATATTGGTAATGTGAAGTTCTTACTTCCCATCTTTAATATCTGAAAGAAAGCATAGCGTTATTAATCAACTGAATAACCTTACCAAATTTTCTGGTTAGCTTTCATTAATCCGACACTTTCAAATTGACGCTACAAATAAAATTTTAAAATTTACCCTGACTTGAACAAACTCCACTGGAATATAATGAACGAAAGAAAGAAATTGTAGGATTAGAACCTGACGACTTGATATCTCTTCCATTTGCTTGCTTGAAACCCTACAAACAAACGGAAGTGGAAAATATCAATTCAACTTCCAGATTCAGCCAGAAACATTAAACTCGCCTGTTTTATTCCATCCCCTTCTCCATTACACCCACTCAAGTGACTACATTTAATCTTAATTTGATCCTTCGCACCAACCGATGCTTGCTCTCATGCCATATTCTAACCTCCAGAGAAACTAAAAATTGTTGGAAAAGCAATCATAATTTGGTGTTTACCTGGAACCAATTCGAGAGGACCTCCATTGATTGGAAGAAGAGCAAACGCTAAAATTGGAAGGTACCTTCAACGGATTAGATGGACAAGTAGAAGGAGAAGCTGCTACAAATCGCATTCTCCCTCTCTATCTCTGAAGAGTTTCGTGCCTTCACCTGTCTGTGTGCGAGAGATGCTCTCCTTCAATGGCTTACAAGATGTCGATAGTGTTGGAGGATTGAGTGGGCGTGATAGCATCTCCGTTTCGTCACCTTTTTGGTATTTATAATTTTATTTTATTTTATATTTTGAATATCGTTGACAGTTGCATCCTAATGGGCTACCGCGCGAATCTGCAGGTCCAATAACAATAAAATAAAGGCCAAACTTTGAAACGAGTAGACCCAAAAATTTAGTTTACACAGACCAACCACTGATCAGTAATAAGTTCATTTAAATGTTAAAAATAGATTTGAATTTGCATGACAAAAAAACTAATAATTTAAGGACGAGTTTGATAAAATTAGATTTATTTTTGTGGGTATAGTTCGGATTTGTGTTTTGGTTATAGGTATAAAAAGAGTTTTTTTTTTTTAAAGATTTAGCTTATGCACAAAAATTGTGTACGTGTTTAGTAAATATTTAAAAAACAAAATTGCATCCTATTAAACAGTTGGTTTAAACCTTTGTGAAAACAATCATCATTATCGTGGGAAAAAAATTGAGAAAAAGAGTTGTTTTTGTCTCGCGTATTTTTGAATAATAACAATAAATTGTAAATCTTTTATATCTTTTGCCTAGGAATGACTATTCATCTGAAGTTGTTCTCAAAGGTGGTATTGATCACTGTTTTAATTGAAGTTGTAGTCCCATGTCTTCTTTTTCTTTTTCTTTTTCTTTTTTTAATCGTGGTGGTATTCGATGTCTCCGAAGATGATTCATCTAGGTAGGGTGAACGTCGTCGGATTTACATTTTCTCGAGAGATGTCTCGTTTCCTTTGTAGATGGTTTTTATTATCCCGTTTGTGTATTAGTTCATTTATCTCATGCATCTGTCTCATTAGCTGACGCTACCCTTACCCTTGACTCCTCGGATCTTGGTCTTTTTCGATTACCTCCACTTGTTTCTTCAACTTCCGATGAACTTGGTGCAACCGTCAGTATGGTAACAACTAACAAGTAAATGTGTATTATACATTTATACTATTTTCTTAATACGAGGATAAAACTAAAAAGTATGGTAAGCCCGAGTTGAGTTTTCAACTAAATGTAAACCACATATTATAATGCTTTATATGTTTCAGGGTAGTTTTATGTATTAGTGCAATTTAGAGGTAGTTTTTGGAAAAGTGAGAGGTGGTTCTGTGTAATATAAGTGGATAATTAGGGGAAAGGAGCTCCCTTCAGTCCAAGAACAAGAAGTTTAAGATCCAGCTTGTCTCCCGCTTCATCCACTCATTTGTTGCGTCTTCTTCTTGCGCAAAACGCAGCATTTGGATGAATGACTCGGCAGCAAACTCAACCTTAACTCAGTCTTGTGGATGGACCAAAGAAAGCTCTCTTCTGCTGAATTTGTACACAATTACACAAAGTCACAAACACAACAATAGCCTCTCAACCTGCACAAACAAAACAAAGAACATCAAGTAGCAGATGACATGAACCGAATCCGATCGATTGTAGTGGATTTTTTGTGGAAGGATGAGGGCAAGCAAACTGATGAATACAAAACTCAGTCCCGCCCATATTTATATAGGCGATATAAAGATCATATATTCTAAACTAATTATTTAGAAATGGTTATTACTATATTGATTATATGATTCCGCAAATGTAGAAAAGAATCAAGTCATATGTAATATGTGATTTAAAAAACCATCCAAGGATCAAGAGGAATCAAATAACGAATCAATGCTTCAAGTTAAGGACATTAAGTATCACTCACCAAATCTAATCATTTTTCCTCCGCGCATATATATTGTGATTAGTGATGCACATCTCTCACCTCATTCACGTCGTCGTAACTCGTAAGTTGCATGCACCTATGAACTCTGATCTGGTATAATATTAACAGTAGATTTGTTCGAATCCGGATTCAGGATGTGTTTTTTTATAACAAAAGAAAGAAAGAATTGTCGTTTATCCGGACTCGGTTCCAACCGAACGGCTGGTGGGCCTACATTGTATGTACCCGTTCGGGTAGGCCGATATCCGATGGGCACCTGTTTTTAAAAGTTATATTAATAATAGTTTTTAATATAAGTTTTTTTTTAAAAAAAATATATATTTCAGATGGTTTATAAATACATATTAGATTTATTATAATTATCTAATAATATATACTATATGCTATATAGTTTTTTTTCTTGATCTTGGCCTACGGGCCTGGCATTCCCACCCGACTGGCATGTAGTGGTGTCTAGATCCGGCTCGGATGGGCTGGTGGGCTGAACTTTTCAGTTCAGTCAAACGTCATTCTCTGTTTATACCCGTCCAAAATTCGTCTATTTTTTGTACAGACTGTCTAGAAATGATCAGTCTAATTAATAGTAGTCAAGCTTCTAATACTTGGTTTTAGGCATTTGATATTTATTTTTAGTATTAAGCGCAGAGAGTTTGATTTCTGGTATAAAAATTTGATGTGAAAATTCGGATATTTTGTAGTGTGAGCTTCCACCATAAAATTTCTAGTACAAAACCTTACACGATATGTATGTCTATAATTCTATATTGAAAAACTTCATACACAATACATTATATAACAAAAAAAAAACTAGTTTAGATATAAATATATAACAGAGAAAAGTATGAAACTTATCCAACTGGTAAGTAGTAAGGATATATTTGCTTATCCATAGTTTATAAAGGGTGTGTTTTAAATATTATATAAATGGTACTTGATATAATAAAGTTAACTAGTTTAGAGTTCAAATGAGTGTTTAAATATAAAATCGAATCAATATAAATATACTAAAGTAGAGTGCATAACTGCTGATGCGGCGTGAGGTGGTGCGAGTATTCGAAATGAAACTCTCTTACTAATCGCCAGAAAAGCCTTTATTTTTTAAATTGTCTAATTAAATTTAAATCGATTAAAATCTTTATAATCTAATTAGGTCTTATCTCACCCACTTTTTTTAAATAGAATAAATTTTTTAAAAACAATTAAAATCTACAAAATCTAAATCGTTGCTAAATTTTTTTCATCAGATAGCTACGTTTGTTTTTCTATCCCATATCGACTATATGTAAGGTTGATGGTTTGAAAACTTTTATAAATAGAGGTTTTGAAGATAAAACAAATCATACAATTTTTGGACTTTTGAGTAAGTTCAAGTATAATTTGTATTCATATTGTCGTTGACATACTATTTTGTGGGTCAACGACCTACTATTTCGTGGGTCGTTGACCTACTATTTGGTGGGTCGGTGACCTACTATTTTGTGGGTCATTGACCTACTACTTTGTGGGTCGTTGACCTAATGTGTGTAGGTCGTTGAACTAATGTATATGTGGGTCGTTGACCTACCCATCATCAGTCAATATAAATATACTAAAGCAGAGTGCATAATTGCTGACGTGGCGCGTTGTGGTGCGAGTATTCGAAATGAAGCTCTCTCATTAATCGCCAGAAAACCTACTGTTTTGTGGGTCGTTGACCAACTGTTTTGTGGGTCGTTGACCTACTGTTTTGTGGGTCGTTGACCTACTGTTTGGTGGGTCGTTGACCTACTGTTTTGTGGGTCGTTGACCTACTATTTTGTGGGTCGTTGACTATATGAATTTTCTTTCGTTGACCTAAGTATGTAGGTCGTTGATCTTATGTATATGTGGGTCGAACTAATGTATATGTGGGTCGTTGACCTACTGATATGTGGATTGTTGACCTATCAATCATGAATCAATATAAATATACTAAATCAATCAACACAAATATACTAAAGTAGAGTGTATTACTACTGAAATGTGGTTTGAAAACTTCTATAAATATAGGTTTTGAAGATTGAATAAATCATACATTTCTTGGACTTTTGACCAAGTTCAAGTATAATTTGTATTCATATTGTTGTTGACCTACTGTTTTATGGATCATTGACCTACTATTTTGTGGGTTTTGTGTCGTTGATTATGTGAATTTTTCTTTCGTTGACCTAATGTATGTAGGTCGTTGACTCATTGTATGTGGGTCGTTGACTCATTGTATGTGGGTCGTTGACCTACTGATATGTGGGTTGTTGACCTATAAACCATCAATCAATATAAATATACTAAATTAATCAACATAAATATACCAAAGTAGAGTGTATGACTGTTGACGTGACCCGTTATGAAGCGAGTATTTTGAAATACAAATCTCTTATTAAAAGATACAAAAAAATCTTTTTCTAATAAATACCCATGCACGACACGGGTCCTAAACTAGTTAACAAGAATATCAATATATCAATATATGAATCAGGATATTGAAGATAAATAGTTTACATAAATTATCACTTAAATAATTTTAAATCAGTTTTGTAAAACCAATTGCAATTTAATCAATCATCAATATAAATATACTAAAGCAGAGTGCATAACTGCTGACATGGAGCGCTGTGGTGCGAGTATTCGAAATGAAGCTCTCTCATTAATCGCCAGAAAAACCTTTATTTTTTAAATTGTCTAATTAAATTTAAATCGATTAAAATCTTTAAAATCTAATTAGGTCTTATCTCACCCACTTTTTTAAATAGAATAAAATCTTTAAAAACAATTAAAATCTTTAAAATCTAAATCGTTGATAACTAATTTTTTTCCATCAAATAGCTACGTTTGTTTTTTTTATCCCACATCGACTATATGTAAGGTTGATGGTTTGAAAACTTCTATAGATAGAGGTTTTGAAGATAAAACAAATCATACATTTCTTGGACTTTTGAGTAAGTTCAAGTATAATTTGTATTCATATTGTCGTTGACGTACTATTTTGTGGGTCATTGACCTACTACTACTTTGTGGGTCGTTGACCTACTACTACTTTGTGGGTCGTTGACCTACTACTACTTTGTGGGTCGTTGACCGACTACTTTGTGGGTCGTTGACCGACTAATTTGTGGGTCGTTAATTAGTAGGGTCGTTAATTTGTAGGGTCGTTGACCTACTACTTTGTGGGTCGTTGACATATTAATTTGTGGGTCATTGACCTACTACTTTGTGGGTCGTTGACCTATCAATCATTAATCAATATAAATATACTAAATCAATCAACATAAATATACTAAAGTAAATTTTTTATAAATATAGGTTTTGAAGATTGAATAAATCATACATTTTTTGGACTTTTGACTAAGTTCAAGTATAATTTGTATTCATATTGTATGTGGGTCGATGACTCATTGTATGTGGGTCGTTAACCTACAGATATGTGGGTTGTTGACCTATCAATCATCAATTAATATAAATATACTAAATCAATCAACATAAATATATCAAAGTAGAGTAGAGTGTATGACTGTTGACGTGACTCGTTATGAAACGAGTATTTTGAAATACAAATATCTCATTAAAAGATACAAAAAAAAATCTTTTTCTAACAAATACCCGTGCACGGCACGGGTCCTAAACTAGTATATTATTAAACTACAACTCAAATTTATCAATTTTTTCTTGTTTATCTCCGATTTAAACGTACACTAACTTTTATTAATGTGCAAATAAACTCACCCTAAAACATGTATTCATGGGATCAAAGAGGTGATTCTCATTTTAAATTACTTTATATATGATTATTTTTATATCACTTAGCAGTTATTTCTATTTAAGTGTTGGTTTCCTTTTCCCCTAAAGTAGAAAGCATTAGATTCAAAAGATACAAATTACATGGTGTAGATTATAGAATAAATTTTTTAAAAATAACTAATTATTTAATAAATTCGAAGCCTTATTCCTTTGTATAATATTCACCCACATTAATTTAGAATGGGATACCTATTCTTTCTTTCTTTTTTCCTAAAAACGATGTTCCCCTACTTAGCAAAATCAATGCATATGTTTTTACGTCCACGACTCCATAAATTTAATCGTGTTTATGTTATTTTAATTCCATCAAATGCTTTGCATTTATGCTTTGTCTTGTGTATGAGTGAAGATTTTTTTATTAATATTCGGTTATCCAAAAAGCTAAAGGCACGACGTCTAATTTATAAATCACACGGTTTAAAGCATGTTTGGTTCAAAAGCTTTAACTACAATGCATGACGATTGTGTTGAAGTTCATACTATAGTTATTGAATTTGAACGTTGTTCGAAGGCTATAATTATATACGTTGGTTTTCGAACATTGAGATTAAGAAATATTATAAATACAATCAAACCTAAAATTATTGACATCATACATGTTCATGTTTCATCTAAAATAATTTAAGGGCCTGTTTGGTATTCATATCTAGATATCAAGATATGGGTATCAAGATATAGATATCAAGATATGGATATGAGATATCAAGATATGGGTATGGGATTGATATTTGATATCTTAGAAGAGAAAAAAATAGAAGAGGGGAGCATATTTGATACCACTATTTTTTGGAGTATATCAAAACAAGAGAAATTGTGTGTTAGAAATATATCAAGATATCAATTTGATATTCATATACTCTTATACCAAACAAAGGTATGAATTTTTTTTATGTCGATACCCATATCTCATATTTAGATATGGATACCAAACAGGCCCTGAGTTCTTTGAAGATGTCGGATTGTGAAGAAAAATTGACGTATCCATTCGACGATTGGAGATATAGCGATCCCAATGAGTTTGTTCGTCACATTCAAGTGAGTTTGCCACCTACTTGTTTTGTTTTATATATGGTAGAAATGAATAGTAGTTTATTTGTTAGTATCGTGAAAATGAATTGTAGTTTATTTGTTAGGATCCCAATTCCCAAATTTATTAGTTGTATCCCAAATTTATTAGTTGTATTACGTATAAACTAATCGTAGGTGTGTGGTAGAAATGAATTATAGTTTATTTGTTAGTATCCCAAGTTTATTAGTTGTACTACGTATAAACTAATCGTAGTTATTTGTTTGAAATAGGGTCTACATGGTCTTTCTACGTGATACCGATGAAGATTATTCTGCCATGTTTCATCTACATGGGTATTTCCATGGACAAAGATAACTTAGTGAATTAGGCTAGGTTCACGGTGAAGTCGAAGAATATGATTTTAGTTACAAAATCATCATGGCTAAATAGTAGGAATTTTGTACATTTTGCTTGACAGTTGACGTTATGATTAAATATGTCATTTGGATTATCAATCTTAATAAATGTTATGGTAGCTCATAAAGTTGTCTAACACAAGATGTGAGAGCTGCATGTAGGTGATTTTAGGTTCTATTTGTACTTTAGGGTGTCATTTGCAAGATGAGAGAGTTACATATGAATGTAATCTTTATGAAATGATCGATATGATATATATATATATATATATATATATATATATATATATATATATATATATATATATATATGAATGTTATGGTAGCTCACATCTTTTTGAGACCGATTCAAAATCCATCTATAGCTTAATTGAGTAGGATGTAGATAGTAAGCACCCGTTATCTAGCCTGGTTGTCATATGTTCAAGGCTTCATCACACGAGATTGGACCGTACGATTTAGTCATATTTATCGTGAAGGTAATAGAGTGGTAGACTCGCTTGCTAATTTTGCCTTCAAACTCCTTATAGGTTGCCACGTTTTAGATAGTCCTCCTCTTTCGTGTAGTTTATTGATCTCGAACGATTATCGTGGTGTTAGTTTACCACGATTGATTCGCGTGTAATTGTTTCTTTCTTTCCTTCTGTTGGAGCTTAGTCTCTTTTTCCATAAAAAAAATATATACATTGGACTTTATGATGCATTATTGTAGTGATTCGGTAAGTGGAATTCCTTTATTGATATAGCTGTTGAAGTTTTTTTTTTTGTTTTTAATTGTTTCACAATACCAAACCACCCGTTTTTCTTCCCTTATTGTTGGATCGAGTCAATTAAGATTATCGACTCAATTGTGTCTATTTGGTTTTCATCTATGTTTTCCTTCTCATTTATATTAATTTTTCATCTTTTGTCGTGACCGAGTCGATTTCGTTCCTTGATCAATTAGATCTCTATTCTTTTGTTCTTTCTTCTTCCTGTTTTGGATTTTTTTATTGATCACTCAGTTCATTATTTCATTCTCCCGTTTGTGATCTTGACTCTTATAATACAAGTTTCTTATAATTCATTTGCGAGATTTGAGATACTTATTTCAACCCTCGTCAACAACTTGTGTAATTCGAATATCAGATGATGAAAATAACGTGGTTTCTAAACGTACCAGTGAAAATTATTATTTGATGCCATAACTACGCACTTCGCGTGCGTAGTAGTAGTTATAATATTTTTTTTTACTTCTACTACGCACCCCAAGTGAGTAGTTCAATTTTTTCATTTTTTTTCATTGACTCCAACTACGCACTTCGAGTGCGTAGTTACGTGACAAATAGTGATTTTCGTCGGTACGTCTAATAATCTCTGAAAATAAATGTTTTAACCGTAAAGATATTTTTAGAATGTAATATTTTTCAAATAATACTAATAAAACCTCTATTCTTAAAACAAAAGTAGATGAATGAAAGAATTGGTGAAATAAAGCATTTTTCATTTATTGAATACAGACTAGGTTTCTTACCGATCACCCCATTAATCTATTTATAAAATTACATAAATAAGGTATTTCTCTTCCTTAATTATCTTAGTCTCTTCTCTTTTATTATTTCTTCTAGTTTTCAATTGAAAAGATCTTCCAAAAATTACCATTGTGAAGTCGGATTCGGTTTTTGATTGAACGTCTTATCTAGCAAAATTATTTCGTGTACACAACAAATAATAAACATAAAACAAATTTTACACGAGCAATTTCGAAAAAATGTCAAAGCAATTACTCAAGCAATATTGAAATAGTAATTACACAAGCAATTACACAAGCATTTGCAAAAAAAAAAAATCCATAGGAAGAATGTGTTATTATTTATCCCAAGCAATTACACTAGTAGTTTTGAAATAGTAATTACACAAGCAGTTTAGAAAAAACTCATAGCAAGTAATCAAGCAGTTTCGAAATAGTACATATTTTCATAGAAAAAACATGTTATCATTTACCCAAAACAATTAAACAAGTAATTTCGAAATAGTACATATTTTCATAGGAAAAACATGTTATCATTTAACCAAAACAATTGCACAAGTAATTTCAAAATAGTAAGAGGATAGAGTGTTGTGTGATGGAACGACAAGTCCGCGGTCTCCCTTGCTCTCCCTTGCCAGCTAGCACGTAGTCCCAACTAGTCCCCTCAACTCTAGCTAGCCGTTTCTCTCTGCAGGATCGTACAAGTCCGTTGAAGAAGGAACAAACTTTGGTGAGACATTGCCGAGTCTTGCTTAACATAGGTGTGGGCTTCTTGTTGACTACTTGGAACTTAGAATGACTTAGTGAAGCTTCCATATAGGACATAGTTTTATAAGATAAAGTAAACCCCAAAACATATATAACAAATTGAAAATAAGTTGGAACCCTAAAAAAAAAAGTTGGCAATTTGGCATTAGGGAACTTTGATTATATTATTTATTTTAATCATTCATTGCAAAAGCCTAATCGTTTATATTGAAAAAGCCTACTAATGGTACTTCAAAGTTCAAATGGATGGACAAAAATGTGTATTTGCCCAATCATTTGATTCATTAGAATCATATAATTCTTTAATTACTGATTATCAAGGCCGCCAAATTTAGATGCTTATCCATGCAATGAAAATATGTCCACACTTATGCTTGGCACTTGGCAGATTAATTGGACTTTCTTGTTCAAAAATAACATTTATATGGATTTACAAAGGTTATCGTTTTGTAGTGTATTAATAGAATTCTTATATAAACCGGACTATATATTAGCATGCTCAAGATCGACTTGTTTATATACTAGTTGAGTTCGAATTGAGCCTAGTTTTACCCGAAATTTTCAAAAAAATATGTTTATAATCGACTTGTTAAGAAAGTGATAGATTTTTAAATGTGTTTATTATCCGCGCATTTATAAAGTAATTCTTGCTTGAGCTTTTTAAAACCAAACCTAAACGACTTCTCTTATATAACAACTTATATATTTATGTGATCCAAACATAAGACAAAATTTCCCCACACCCTCCCTCTTTATATCATCTGGTGGAGTTAAAGGCCTAGACTTGTCCAAATATACAGTAAATTTAAGAATTAACTTCACTAGATGCATACACTGGTGGTACACTCGGTGACTAGTATAAAAAAAAAGCATATTTGTTGAAAAGAAAATAGTGATTATTCTCTATGATTAAGGATTATTCAATTAGATTTAGCTACGGTATAAGTTCCCACCATAATACGGCGAGATTAAAGAATTTGGTTGCATAATGTTTATCATATGTGGATTAATATCTTATTACAAGTTATAATTGTATTTTTACTTTTTAAGTGGTGCAAGCATCATTAGCTTTTTTTTTTTTTTTTTTTTTTTGGTAATGGTAAATTTGGAGACCACCCGGTTCGATCGGCTTAGTCGCTCTACGTCCGGATCGGGTAGAAAGTCGTGGCCCATTGCTGGAGGATACCCTCCCAATATCAATTTTTCCATACATGCCGCCAGGAGGATTCGAACCCGAATCTCCAAGCTAAACACTTAATGAGCCTAGCACCACATTCCACTAGACCAACTGAGTATTGGTAACATCATTAGCTTAGTGGTTTTACGGCCCGTTGTGTGCATGAAAATCAAAATCGGTATCGGTACCGTATCGGGGTGATTCACTCCCAAGTCTCAACCTATATATGGTAAAATATAAAATCACAATAAAAATGATTTTACGAAATAACTTATTTTATCATTAATTTTATTTAAAAATAAAGAGGATAAAATCTGTTCCAAAATATTACTCATTTTAAAAATTAAACCGCTTATATATATATATATATATATATATATATATATATATATATATATATATATATATATATATATATATATATATATATATATATATATATATATATATATATATATATTTAGAAACCTTTTGTTAATATACTTTGAGTTGAACTTATTTTTTTTTAGGATATTTTCTGTTTGATTCAATCTTATACTTGACGTCTAAGTTTAAACCAACCAAGCATAAATCTATCAAGTATAGAGACCTATGATTTTGTTCCTATATATATTGTAGGGTTCCTTTAGTCTCATATCATCTAGTTATCTGAAAATATGTTAATCTATTAACCTAAATCTGGTTAATTTGGGATGATCTAGTTATCATCTGTTTATCCTCTCATTTGTACTTTGAAACTACTCAATAAAATCTCTATGAAAAATGGACGTAACTATTATTGGGTGAACCACTATAAACTTGTGTGTGTTGTCTTTCTTGTTTGTTGAATTATGTTCTTTCTCAATGATTCCGCACAACAAACTGGTATCAGAGCTTTGATTTCTTTGGTTTTATTTAATTTGGGAGAAAGATGTCTTCTTTCAACATGACGATCAACAAGTTCACATGAAGGAACAATTTCAGTTTGTGGGATATCAAGATGCGAGCATTACTGAAACAACAAGGCTTATGAGGCCACTTTCAAGGAAGAAATCCGAAGAAAAAGGGTGATGTTGCTGAGATGGCCACTCAGGAGGATAAGGCACATTCGACCACTATGTTGTGTCTCGTAGATGATGTCTTATGTGAGGTTTTGGGTCAAGACATCGCAATCAAACTATAGTTGAAGTTGGAGAACCTCTACATGACAAAGCCTCTCACCAAAAAGTTGCTTCTAAAGCAACGTTTCTTCAACCTGCGAATGCAGAAAGGTACGCAACTTTGTGAACACTTAGATCAGTTGAACACAATTCTTATAAATTTGCATAATATTGATGTTAAAATTGAGGACGATGATGTTGCGTTGATTCAGTTGGTATATTTTCCGTCATCATATGAAATTTTTGTTCGGTCATTTGTTGTTGGAAAATATACAATTACTCTAGAAGACGTCAAATCTTCCCTTCATACAAGGAAACTACACCAGAAGGTGAATGAAAGTGGTGTAGGTTGTAACACCCCAAATCCGTAGGACTCGGAGTGCTACTGGGCTAGGATCTCACAATGGATCCTGACCCTAGCCTGACAACAATTTCACTGATCTTACAACAAGGCACCAATAGATTAAAACAAAACATGAAACTTATATATATATATATCTCAAAAGGTAATACAATGTACCGCTGAGTACAAACAAAACCATATTGTACAACAAAAGAACCCATATCCCCGATAACGCCCCAGTGTACGGAGCCCTCAGCGGATCACCCACTCTGGATCACTCTGCAACTCTCCTATCCGGCAAAGTGTCTACAACACGGTATGAAACCGTTAGCTAACCATACACAAATATAGGAAAATGCTAGAGCACAAACACACATCAGAAATCTTAACACCTCATCAGGCTTTCACACATTTACCCGGTTCATTATCTTTATAAAGTCCAGCAATCAACTCGTATATATATATATATATATATATATATATATATATATATATATATATATATATATATATATATATATATATATATATATATATATATATCCATATAAACATAGGTGACACGAGGAATATAACCCTCGCCTCTAGGTCCAATAGCCAGCTGGAATGGTGCCTGAAACACTACCCCGTGTACCCTAAGGGAATGGGGAGTGCCCGAACCGTTTACCAGGTCTGGCCTGCCTACAGAGAACTTCCCAGAATCCTGGCAGGATGAAAGGGCAAGTTATCACGGCCCTACAATGGGCAAGCAATATACCATAGGTCGGTGACCATCATAACGCATGCTATAAACATATAACAACCACCACTCATGCACAACATCCTATAAAGGAATGACAACTAAGTAAGTCCCACGGACTTACCTCAACCTCGTAGTCGTCTCACTGGATCAACCCTCAACTCAGTCCACTCCAAACTGGAGGATAACACGGCCTATACAAGGCATACATAAATATCAAACTCCTATCACACAAAGGGTCACACCTAGACCCAAGGGATCCATAAGGATCATATCCAACTCAACCTCAAAGCCGTAACCGGAATATCTATATCATACTCATCAACATCCGCTACCTAGCATGCTACTACCGCTCATACTAGGAAAGGAAAGGATCTACCTAACTCTAGGTAGATCCGGGACAAGACGCACCTGCGTAAAACAAGGGACGCAAGGGCGGAGCAAGCAACCCGCAGGCGCGGCGGAACTCAGCCGCGGGCGCGGTGACAAGGCTGCAGGCAAACACAGGCACGGCGCAGGCGCTGGCGCGGGCGCTGCGGCACGGCTTCTGCAGGGGCGGCGGCTTCCAGGCGCGGGGGCGGCGACAGTGCAGAACGTAGCCCCGCGAGTCTTCTTCCATTCTTCACGTGATCAAATCACGTATTTATCATTCCAGATTCATACACAGGCATAAACATACACATTTCAACATCACCCTATGCTCAATACATCTAATCTTAAGCTAGGGAAGGAAGAAACAAAGGAAGAAGGAAGAGAAGAAGGAGAAGAAGACTTACCACTGCTGAAGGTCTAGGCAAGCAAAATCACAAGCACAACTCAGCTGGCTTCACAAGCTCAACAACCACATCACTAGCATCAACAACCACAAAACCACAAAAAACTCTTCCAACTCAAGGTAAAACCAAACTCAAGCTCAAGGAGAAAGAAGAAGAAGCAAGAAGGACGTGAAGCTGGATTGGAAATGTGATGAAACCCTTGCTCAGCAAGGTGAAACGGAGGAAGTAAGGAAAGGTAAAGCATGAGTCAAAATAGTCAACAAAACCGGCTGCAGCCGCCGGAAACCGCAGGGGCGGAACAACAGGGGAGCCGCAGGGGCGGCCTCACAGACCCGCGGGGCGGCTAAGGCCAAAACTAGCTCACAAAACTAAGGCTCTTACACCTCACCCCCTAAAAACAAGTTTCGTCCCGAAACTTGTAAAATCCTCAAACCACTCGGACTCACAAACTGAGGTACAACTCTCTCTATAACCTCAAACATAAGCATGGAGGAAACCATCTACTCTAGCAACAAACTATACTATCTAGGGCCTAGAGGAAAACCATCTCCAGCTATAAACAAAAAAAATCATACTAGCACAACAAGATCTAATAAGATCATAATCACAACAAGCTAGCATGAAATAACATATCATAGCATATAAGCATGTAAGCACATAAGACTCACCAAGATAGTACTAAGATCTACTCGGTGATCCTACTGGTGCACCTATCTCGGCATAGAACTCTGGATAGTTCCTCTGGATACTATCCTCAGTCTCCCATGTAGCCTCCTCGGGTCCTCATCTCGACCACTATATCCTCAACATAGGAATGTCCTTCGAACGTAGGCGTCTCATACCTCGCTCTAGGACTGCAATCGGATGCTCAACAAAAGTGTGGTCCGGCTCAACCACTAAATCATCATAACTCACGATGTATCTCGGATCTGGTATATACTCTCTCAGCCGAGACACGTGAAACACAGGGTGAACACCCTCTAATCTCGGAGGCAAGGCTAATTTGTAAGCTGCGCTCTCAACCCGATCCAGAATCTCGAACGGTCCGACATATCGGGGACTCAACTTCCCCTTAATGCCAAAACGTCTAACACCTCGTGTCAGGGACACTCTCAGCCACACATGGGCTCCAACTCTGAACTCTAGAGGTCTACGCCTCCTATCAGCATAAGACTTCTGACGGCTCTGTGCAGTCAGCATACGCTCTCTAATCAATGCTACTCGAGCCATATCATCCTGAATCTGATCAAGTGCTAAACCACTGACACTGCTCTGCTCATCCCAGCATAACGGGGTACGACATCTCTGTCCATACAGTGCCTCATATGGGGCCATCCCAATAGATGCATGCCAGCTGCTGTTGTAGGAGAACTCAACAAGTGGGAGATGATCCGTCCACACCTGTCCCCAATCCAACACACAAGCTCGCAGCATATCCTCCAGGGTCTGAATGGTCCTCTCTGACTGACCATCTGTCTGAGGATGAAACGCAGTCGTGAAGTGCAAACTCGTCCCCAGGACAGTCTGAATCTGCTGCCAGAACCTCGAGGTAAACCGTCCATCTCTGTCAGAGACGATTGTCCTCGGTACACCATGGAGTCTCACTATCTGCCTAGTGTACTCCTCTGCTAATCTGCTAACCGGCCACGTCTCTCGAATAGGAATGAAACGTGCCGTCTTCGTCAGTCTGTCAACTATGACCCAGATGGCATCAAAACTCCGGCTCAGCCTCAGTCCAGTCACAAAGTCCATGGTGACGTCCTCCCACTTCCTTTGTGGAACAGGAAGTGGATGGAGCTCGCCTCTAGGTCTGAAATGCTCTATCTTGACCTGCTGACAGGTCGCACACTGAGCCACAAATCTGGCTACATCGGGCTTCAACCCTCCCCACCAGTATGAACGTCTCAAATCCTGATCTATCTTACTCGTACCTGGATGTACCGAGTAAGGGGTGCAATGAGCCTCCTGTAAAATCCTCTGCCTCAGCTCTATATCAGCAGGTACACAGACGCGACCACGGCGCCTCAAAACTCCATCTGCTCCAAGCAGGAACTGTGGTGCCTCATCCCGAGACATCCAATCTCTGATCCTTTGTAAAGTCGGGCAGGTCTCCTGTTTCTGTCGGATCTCATCCAACAGATCAGGAAGTATCTCTAGAGTACGCAGCTGGGCATCCTCATCAGGAAACTGGATGTCCAACTCTAACCAGATCAAGTCTCTCTGTAGCTGAGATTGTATCGTCAATCTCGCAATCGCCTGCTCTCGAGGCGTCTTCCTGCTCAGGGCGTCGACGACAACGTTCGCCTTCCCCGATGGTACATGATCTCTAAATCAAAGTCCATGATCAGCTCAAGCCACCTACGCTGGCGGTTATTCAATTCCCGCTGCGTGAAAATGTACTTCACACTCTGATGGTCTGTGAAGATCTGACATGTAACACCATACAGGTAATGTCTCCAGATCTTCAGTGCATGAACTACCGCTGCCAACTCCAGATTATGAGTCGGGTAGTTCTCCTCATACGTCTTCAACTGTCGAGACGCATAAGCAATAACCCTGCCTCGCTGCATCAAAACACATCTCAAGTCTAGCTTGGATGCATCATTGTAAACCACAAAATCCTCAGTACCCTCTGGTTGTGCCAAAATAGGAGCAGAAGTCAAACGCCTCTTCAACTCCTCAAAACTCTGCCTGCACTGATCAGACCACACAAATCTGGTAGTCTTCCTCAGCAAACTCGTCAGTGGACGGGCAATCACAGAAAATCCCTCCACAAGCGTCTGTAATAACCGGCTAGGCCAAGGAAACTATGTACTTCCTTGACGTTCGTCGGTGTCGTCCATGCTGCTACTGCCTCAATCTTCGCTGAATCCACCTTGATCCCCTCAGCTGAAACCACATGACCCAGGAATGCTACCTCTGACATCCATAACTCACACTTAGAGAACTTTGCATAAAGTTCTCTATCCCGCAAAACCTGCAATACAATCCTCAGATGTCCTGCATGCTCCTCTCCACTGCGAGAGTATACCAGAATGTCATCGATGAAAACCACCACAAACTGATCTAGGAAGTCGATGAAGATACTGTTTATCAACTCCATAAAGACTGTTGGGGCATTCGTAAGTCCAAATGGCATCACTACAAACTCGTAGTGCCCATATCTGGTCCGGAATACTGTCCTGTGCACATCCTACTCCCTCACCCTCAACTGGTGATACCCGGAACGCAGATCAATCCTGGAGAAACTGTCTCTCCCTGAAGCTGATCTAATAAATCATCAATGCGTGGAAGTGGATACTTGTTCTTGATGGTCACCTTGTTCTGCTCTCTTTAATCTATACATAACCTCAGTGATCCGTCCTTCTTCCGTACGAAGAGGACAGGTGCTCCCCATGGGGACACGCTAGGGCGAATGAAGCCCTTCTCAGCCAACTCCTCGAGTTGCTTCTTCAGCTCCAGCATCTCGACAGGCGCCATCCGGTATGGGGCCTTCGAGATGGGTCTCGTACCAGGCTCTAACTAGATACTGAAATCCACACTCCTCTGAGGCGGCAAACTAGACGGCTCAGCAAAAACATCAGTAAACTCACAAACAACTAGGATATCCTCTAATGCTGGACTCTCCCCCTCCTTCATGACATAACACCAGAAGGCCTCGCAACCCTGTGCAATCAGTCTAGCTGCCCGTATAGCGCTGATAACGGTGCCTACCTTTCCAAGGTCCCAACCTCGGAAAACCTCTATCTGGTCTAACTCGATAGAGAAGGTAACAGTCCTCCTACCTACATCTAGGACTGCAGAATGTCTAGTCATCCAATCCATACCTAGAATGACTTCTTCATGCTCTAATGGCATGACAAAGAAGTCAACTAGTAACACACGGGTCCCTACAAAAATGGGACAACCGTGAATCTCACGGGTACCTCTGACCCTACCACCATCCGGTAATCCTATAATAAAGGGCATCTCCTCAACTGTATCTAACCCAAGACGCTCTACACAGGCATCATAAATAAAAGAGTGCGTAGCACCAGTATCAAATAAAACTCTAACAGGTGAACCATGAATCAGAATGGTACCTGTAGTTGTAGGTGCAGCTGGCTCCTCTGCACTCCTCAACTCAAAAACATGACCCTGTGGGCCTCTGGTATCAGTGGTGCCCCCACCACGGCCTCTGCCTCTACTCGGCCCAGGAGCAGATCCCTGAGTCGTAGGGCGATCTGGGACCCTTTGTTGTCCCTGACTCTGCTGCTGAGGTGGTCTCTGTCCACCTCCTGCTGCACTAGCAGAAGAAGAATCCTGCTGTGATGAAGCTCTCCCTTGTCTACAGAAGGTAGCTCTGTGACCAAGTCGGCCACAAGTGAAGCAGGTCACCGGTTGCCTCGCACACTCTGACCTCATATGCCCATACTCACTGCAGTTGAAACACTGCACTCCCTTATCTGCACCCGGTGCAGATGGAGGACGACTCTTGCGACTCTGTCCTCGCCCTGAACCAGCAGCTTCACTAGTACCACTGGTCTGACCAGTCCTCTGTCTCTTCTCAGACCCTCCGGTCTGAGAAGCTCTCCTCTGGCTAGCTCTCTCCTTCTCGTAGTCAGAAGCCCGGTCCTGATAATCGACCAAGGTCTCACAGTGAAAACCTGCCATATAGGTACGAGTAGTATCCCTCAGACGTCAGGAAAACAAATACACATGCTGATCTGCAGGAGGTGCAGCTGGACCCAACAATGCCAGCTCCTCCTGGAATCTCTTGATGGCCTCGGAGACCGGTACATCCTCGAACCCAGCCTCAACAAAGTCTCATAGTTTCTCCCTCCTCAACGAGGCAGGGCAGAAACGCTCTCGGATTAGAGTTCTCATCTGCTCATAACTAGTAACCTGTACTCGTACAGACCTCCACCAGTGTTGTGCCAAATCTCTGAACAAGGTCTGCACCAGCTCAATCTGCCTGTCAACTAGACATCTAATAGACTCCAGAGCTGAGTCTACATGTCCTATCCAAAGCTCCACCTCTAGCCCCACTTTCCTAGTGAAAGGGGGTACTCTCATCTGATGAAAATCCTTCAACCAAGTGTCTGGTCGAGGCCCTCTATGCTCCTCTGTAGCCCGAGCAATCTCAACGGCAGGTGCCGGTGCAGCTGGCACCTGTGTAACTGTATGGGATCTCTCAGATGATCCCTCCTGTGCTGGCAAATCCAGGGCACGCCTACCTGCCCTGGCGGCCTCCTCAACACGTCGTATGTACTCGCGGAAGGCTGGTCCTCCATGGAGACACGGTCAGACTCCCCAAACTGGGCTCTCTGTGGCCCCTGTCCCTCAGCTGCACCGTTCCCAGCCTCAGGAACGACACTCTCAGCAATCTTCTCATGGATCTCTCCTGCTGCCTATGAACCACCCGCAGGAGTCCTACCTCGTCCTCTACCTAGAGGGGGTCTGCCTCTACCTCGTCTAGCTGCAGGTGAGGCTCTAGTCTGAACCATCTGCAGAAGACGTAAACCTATCTTAGAAGGCTATATATGCCATATGTATAGATATATATCAAATCAATCACAACAGAATATCTATATATATCTATACTGTCGAGGTCTTCAGAGGGGTGATGGCTCACGTACACGGTATCCCAAAACATTTGTACTCATTTCAAAACCAAAACCTTTTGAAAAGTCAGACCCCTTTTCGGGTTCTGTTTAGTTATCTATTCGACATTTATCGCATATTACTAGTGCCATTGTTGTCAACCTGGGCTCTGATACCAACTTTGTAACACCCCAAATCCGTAGGAATCGGAGTGCTACTGAGCTAGGATCTCACAATGGATCCTGACCCTAGCTTGACAACAATTTCACTGATCTTACAACAAGGCACCAATAGATTAAAACAAAACATGAAGCTGATATATATATATATATATATATATATATATATATATATATATATATATATATATATATATATATATATATATATATATATATATATATATATCAAAAGGTAATACAATGTACCGCTGAGTACAAACAAAACCATACTGTACAACAAAAGAACCCATATCCCCGATAACGTCCCAGTGTACGGAGCCCTCAGCGGATCACCCACTCTGGATCACTCTACAGCTCTCCTATCCTGCAAAGTGTCTACAACACGGTATGAAACCGTTAGCTAACCATACACAAATATAGGAAAATGCTAGAGCATAAACACACATCGAAAATCTTAACACCTCATCGTGATTTCACACATTTACCCGGTTCATTATCTTTATAGTCCAGCAATCAACTCGTATATATATATATATATATATATATATATATATATATATATATATATATATATATATATATATATATATAAATCCAAATAAACATAGGTGACACGAGGAATATAACCCTCGCCTCTAGGTCCAATAGCCAGCTGGAATGGTGCCTGGAACACTACCCCGTGTACCCTAAGGGAATGGGGAGTGCCCGAACCGTTTACCAGGTCTGGCCTACCTACAGAGAACATCCCAGACTCCCGACGGGATGAAAGGGCAAGTTATCACGGCCCCACAATGGGCAAGCAATATACCATAGGTCGGTGACCATCATAACGCATGCTATAAACATATAACAAACACCACTCATGCACAACATCCTATAAAGGAATGGCAACTAAGTAAGTCCCACGGACTTACCTCAACCTCATAGTCGTCTCACTGGATCAACCCTCAACTCAGTCAACTCTAAACTGGAGGATAACACGGCCTATACAAGGCATACATAAATATCAAACTCCTATCACACAAAGGGTCACACCTAGACACAAGGGATCCATAAGGATCATATCCAACTCAACCTCAAAGCCGTAACCGGCATATCTATATCATACTCATCAACATCCGCTACCTAGCATGCTACTTCCGCTCATACTAGGAAAGGAAAGGATCTACCTAACACTAGGTAGATCCGGGACAAGACGCACCTGCGTAAAACAAGGGACGCAAGGGCGGAGCAAGCAACCCGCAGGCGCGGCGGAACTCAGCCGCGGGCGCGGTAACAAGGCTGCAGGCAAACGCATGCACGGCGCAGGCGCTGGGGCGGGCGCTGCGACACGGCTTCCGCAGGGGCGGCGGTTTTTAGGCGCGGGGGCGGCGACAGTGCAGAACGTAGCCCCGCGAGTCTTCTTCCACTCTTCACGTGATCAAATCACGTCTTTATCATTCCAGATTCATACACAAGCATAAACATACACATTTCAACATCACCCTATGCTCAATACATCTAATCTTAAGCTAGGGAAGGAAGAAACAAAGGAAGAAGGAAGAGAAGAAGGAGAAGAAGACTTACCACTACTGAAGGTCTAGGCAAGCAAGAGCACAAGCACAACACAACTGGCTTCAAAAGCTCAGCAACCACATCACTAGCATCAACAACCACAAAACCACACAAAACTCTTCCAACTCAAGGTAAAACCAAAATCAAGCTCAAGGAGAAAGAAGAAGAAGCAAGAAGGACGTGAAGCTGGATTGGAAATGTGATGAAACCCTTGCTCAGCAAGGTGAAACGGAGGAAGTAAGGAAAGGTAAAGCATGAGTCAAAAGAGTCAACAAAACCGGCTGCAGCCGCCGGAAACCGCAGGGGCGGAACAACAGGGGAGCCGCAGGGGCGGAACAACAGGGGAGCCGCAGGGGCGGCCTCACAGACCCGCGGGGATGGCTAAGGCCAAAACTAGCTCCCAAAACTAAGGCCCTTACATAGGTAGGGATGGTCAAGCATCTGATCTATCTACAAGCGGAAACAAGGGATAAGGAAAATCATGGAAGAAGGACAATAAGCCTTCTTCTTCAAAAGGTCCTAAGCCTGATGATATATGCAACTGTTGTAAGGATAAATGGCATTAGAAGAACAAATATCCTAAAAGGAAGACCGTAAGTTTCTGATTCTGCTATTGTTGTAGAAGATGCTTTTAAATCGGATGAAGATATAACTTTGGTTGTTGGTTGACACACTTATCAAGCCAATTTGTGGGTTCTTGACTTCTTTGATTATAGACATTCGGACACATGCAATGCTTTGTTTCTTTGAACTCTGAGGAGCTTATCCATGATAACCTATTTTTTGCGGAAAATATTTCCAAAGACGTTCCGATTCCAAGTGAGCGGAACAGTTTTAAGATTTAAGATAGCAATACAAACCTGAGGGTGGGTATTCCAACATGAATCAATGAGTTAAAATCCTCGTGCGTCATCCAACAGGCTTCCAATCTGAATGTATGGTCGCCTTTCTTTTCGAACTAGGATATTCGATTTGAGCTCTAGAAGAAGAGGTGAGTGGTCGGAAGAGAATCTACCAAGATGCCTCACATGAGCGTTTGGACAAAGCATTTTACCACTAATATTCATGAAAATTGTAACACCCAAATCCGTAGGACTCGGGGTGCTACTGGGCTAGGATCTCACAATGGATACTGACCCTAGCCTGACAACAAGTTCACTGGATCTTACAGCAAGGCACAAATATATTAAAACCAAAACATAAAACTGTAATATATAACTCAAAAGGGTTTATACAAGGTACCGCTGAGTACAATCAAAACATACAACTGTACATAAAACAAGGTCCCATATCCCACGTAATATCCTAGTGTACGGAGCCCTCATCGGATCACTCACTCTGGATCACTCTGCAGCTCTCTTAACCTACAAAGGATCTACAACACGGTATAAAACCGTTAGCTAACCATACACATATATATAGAAGATGCAAGAGCACAAACACACTTCAAGAATCATAACATATAAACATGTTGTCACACATTTACCCGGTTAATTATCTTTATAAAGTCCAACACTCAAATCATATAAATATATGTATATGAATATATGTGACACGAGGAATATAACCCTCGCCACTCGGGGATGTTGCCATCTATAGTGGTGATCTGGTAACACTTTCCCGTATACCCTAAGGGAGTGGTAGGTGCCCGTCCCACTTCCAGATCTGGCCTATCCGCAGAGAACCTCCCAAACTCCCAGCGGGATGTAAGGGCAAGTTGTCACAGCCCTACAATGGGCAATCACTAAACCATAGGTCGTTAATCATCACAACGCATGCTATCAAGCATATATCACACACCACTCATGCATACATCCAATATAAGGATGGTAGCTAAGTAAGTCCTATGGACATACCTCAATCTCGAAGTAATCTCAACCACGATCAACTCCAAATCTGGAGGACAACACTACCTAATAACAAGGTATAAAGAGATATCAAATCTCCTATCAATAAAAGGGGTCACACCTAGACCCAAGGGATCCATATGGATCATATCCAACACATAAACCTCAAGGCCATAACCGGCACCTATCGATATCATGATCATCCTCATAACCATACCTAGCATGCTACTAACCCGCTCATACTAGGAAAGGAAAGGATCTACACTACTCTACGTAGATCCGGGACAAGACGCACTTGCGTGACAAGAGGAACGCAGGGGCGAAGCAAGGCAAACCGCAGGCGCGGCGACACACTGGCGCGGGTGCGGCGACAAAGTCCCACAGGGGCGGAGGCTTCCAGGCGCGGGGGCGGCGACAGTGCAGAATGGCCTTCCCCGACTTCTCTTCGACTCTTCATGTGAGGAGCTCACGTCTTCATCATTCCATAGCCAAACACAAACATATACATACACATTCCACTATCAAAACACATCCAATCACAACTAATCCTAAGCTACGGAAGAGGAATTCAAGAAAGGAAGAAGAGAAGAAGAAGATGACTTACCACAACTAGAATCTCAAGCAGAAGGAAGATCAAAACAACACTCTCAGCTGGCTCTGAAGCTCAGCAACAACATCCATCATCATCAACATCATTATCCACACAACAACTCTTCCAAACCAAGGAAAACTCAAGCAAGATCAAGGAGAAGGAGAAGAAGGAAGAAGAACGTGAAGAAGCTGGAAAGGAAGTGAGAAACCCTTGATCAGAAGCCAAGGACGAGACTTAAGAAGGACGGAAGGAAAGGTAAAGCACGGTCCAACCGGTCAACAAAGCCGGCTGCAGCCGCAAGAAACCGTAGGGGCGGTTCCTTGAGCCGCAGGGGCGGCACAAAGCACCCGCAGGGGCGGCTCAGCTCCTAAAGGTCAAGGCTCTTACAAAAATACGGTCCAAATGCTTGAAAATTCTTCTGTTGGTAGATTTACTGTCATCCCGGGTATAATCACAACCCTATAACCTAAGTCTGTTAGACCACAATTTCGGACAAAACTGTGAAAGGTATTTGTATCTTCATGCAATTTTCCCGAGCCACCTTGTCTCCACCCACAATGAAAGGCTCTTGTAAATTTATCAACTCTTTTTCAATGTCCACCCAGAAAACTTTATGTCTAGTAAGATTAGGCGGCGCATAGACGACAGTTAAATGATAACAAACATTATCGTCGTAGATATGAGCATGGATAAACGACTTATTACTGTACTCGAGGGTGAGGTTCACCTTATTCGAATCCCACAACAACCAAACTCCCCCTTCGAAACCCATAGCCTCAACTCTGAAGCAATTGTCAAGCTGAATTCAGTCACATATACTTTGGGCTTTAGCTTCCGAGGTCCGGGGTTCGAAGATGGCAAGCACATCAATTTTTACGGTGACTAATAATATATCTTATAGCGCGACGGAACCCGTTCCACATGATACAATTCATTAAAATAGCATATGGGAAGAATCGGACATTAGAAAATTATCTTTTGTTGTCATGAGGCCCGTGTTTTGTTGGCTTAGCCTCTACTACTGCTGTTGACATTTCTTCGTCTCCTCAACTATTTTCTTCAATTGCAGCGGACAATGTCTCCTTCATATTCTCCTTTGAGAACATTGGGTTTGTAGTGGATTCGTGAGATGAAATCTTCTCGATTCCACTTGGTTTTGCAGTGGGGCCTCCCAAATCGTGTCCCACCGATCCTTCCAACAGTGGATTCTCCGAGAGTATCGACTCCCCTCGATGTCTAGAGAAGCTGCTAGAGTTGCCAAATAATTTCGTCTGTTCAACCTCTGATCTTGGCCGCTTTCTAGACATCTCTTGTCGAGATAATTCATCCATTTTCTTCAATTTTCAAGATAATCTCCTTGTATCATTCTTCACCGTGTTCCTCTTTTTCTTAGTCTTGGATGTCGATGCTCCATTATCTGTACTTGAAATCCTGTTTTTGTCGCTGTTGAAAACTACAATATCTTCTTCACCTTCATTTTCTGTAACCGCTTTCCCTTGTCGATAACCTGCTCCTTAGATTTGGGATGTTTGTTTTTTGAGATGACAATCCCTTTGGGCCTCTCTTCTCTCTTATCTGCCATCTTGATGGGCTGATTTTGGTTGCTTGTTTAGTTTCCCCATATTTTTCATTTCCATGTGTGTGAGTCCCGTTGTTTTTTTGATATATTTGCTTCCCATAATTCTACCAGAAGTTGCCTTATTAGCGTTGGATTGTACTCTTTGATTCCCTTGAATCTTTTCTTTCCCTTTGTCAGTCCTAGATTTCGGGCCACCATCATCCATGGTCCAAAGCCAGGATCCTCCTCGGGCAGTTTGGTGGCCGGAGTAGCGGGACATTCCGGTAGGTCTCCCGGCGGACTCTTATCATTTTGGACATTTTTTTAGTGGGATTGACACCATTAATCTTCGCAGTAGCAATCTCAGTGTGATTACAATGGGAAGCATAATGGACATACCGTCCGCATTTGAAACATATGATGTTCAATCCTTCATACTCAATCGGACAACATCTTCCGTTGACATAGGCAACTTTCTTTAGAAGTTTACTTAGGTCGATTTCCATGCGGATTCTAGCAAATCTTTCTCTATTTAGTTTTGACGTCCTGGATCAAAGGTGATGGGAGCACCAATGTTGCTAGCCATACTCCATAAAATGTTCTCATTAAACCATTGCATCGGAACTCTAGTAAATTTGATCCATATGGGATCGAAAACAATGGGTTCAGAAATGTCAAAGTCTGGTCTCCACCTCCTCATGATTAGGCATCTCCGAAACGCTACCCATGGCCCACCAGTAAGGATCATAAGGAGTTCATTCTCGTTGTGAAACTTAGCGACAAAGTAATTATTATCAAGATCAATGATTTGTACGTTCTCTTAGCACTTCCAATGTTCCTTGATTTTATGTTCCATGACCGGAAAAACAATCGGGAACCCAAGTACATTGAAAATGATCGAGTTTGTCCAGTTGACTTTGAGTCTTTCAGTGATTTCCGGGACAACTTCCATGAAAGCGTCACCTTCAGGACCAAAAGGGAAAGACACAATAATATTTCCAACAAGAACCTCCATGTTGATAGATGTAACTCCGCTTCCAAGGCTTCTCCCCCGTTCATAATATCCTTCCATGATTTCTTGGGCAGGATCTCACTCTTGGAGGTGAAGTTGGAGATGTTGTTTGGACCCCATTGTTATTTTCCCTCATTGGATCTCTCTCCGTTGGTTGAGAACTATTCATTAGCTCCGCGTCTTTGTCTTTCTCAACTATTAATGCTTGACCATACTTCTTACCTATCTTCTTCAAATTTGGGTCAGTAGTAGTCGTATTAACCACCTCGATTGAAGTTTGGATCTTCGTTATCCCATGTCAATCCCAATATTATCTATGGCGGCCGGAGCCACTAGCGGCAACTCCACCTCCATATGTCGAAAGCTTAGCAAGACAAAACGCTTGACGGTGATACCAAAACGGACGGTCCTTATACTTATCGTTTCTAGGGCTGAAAAAAGAAACTTTTTTTTCCAGCAAAGATTGATTCTCACGTAACACATTCGGATCGGACCCCTCTAGTAGGTTGACTAAAGTCAACTCTAGTCAAAATATTATATTCCTCCATACAACGTTCAAAATTATCATTTCCCCTGCAATAGACTACTCGCAGTCTCTCCCACTGGTTTGCTTTACTTTTTCTACCTATAGAAAACAGTTTCCGGTTCTTCTTTCATATTTCTCTTCACTGCAGATTCAAAATCGGCGGTGTCAATGGAGGCTGCTAAACGTGATGGTGACAACGGCGGTAATACTACCGGTACTAGCACTGACTCGGGAGTCGAATTCGAGGTCGCATTTAATGATGCTAAGTTTTCTGATCGGATTCTCATAATCGAGATCATACCCGATCCACCAAAGGCTAATAAATCCAGCAATCGGATCTATGGAGAAGGTATTCGGACTCAGGAGGTTTATTTGATCATTGATGCTAATGTTTGCCCTATTTTTTGTGCACTAGTTATAATAATACGTTGATTATATCTTCTGTTCAGTTATTTTCACTCTTTATGTATCATATTTTTTTGAAGTTGTACGCAGGTGTAGATACCAAAGGTTCAAGTTCGAAAATTATTTCGAGGATAGAGTATTATCACTGTTAGATGAACACGTATATGTAATCACCTAAAAGACAGGTCTTCGGGTGTTAGCTATAAAACTGGGATGATACTGGGAGTTTCTGAGTGGAATTTGATGGGAAATGAAGTTTAGGAACTGGGGCTAGCTTGGTATGATCCTAAGTATACCAATTCATGTTTGGTTCTTGATATGAGTGATCAGGTCAAACCGAACACTAGATATAGCATCCTCATGGGGATAATACTAATATTGTCATATTGATATCAAGTGTATGCCCCCAAAACTAACAGGGTTTATGGTAAGTATTTTTCTCAAAATAAGTAGATCAAAGTCCATAATGGAGTATAAATTTAGCAGAATTTTCACATTTGGAGTAGAGCGCTTGGTTTGAATAAAGTAAACTACTTCCTTGTTAATCTTCATTCTTCATGGTGCCATATTGATCTTGTGTTTCGATTCCTATAAATCATACTCTTCTTTTCCCTTTTATTCCTTTGTTTGTGAGCTAACTAGATGTTGCAAATATCTCAGGATGTTTACTTCAGTCCATCTTTTCCGACAATTCCTGGTTGTTTACCATCTGCAGCCCAAGTTCAGAGCAACTTCTTACAGGTTCATTGACTTGCACTTGTATTTATTGGTGTTATATGTGTTAGCCATGATGTGCTTGCAATAGAAAATAATTAGAATAGTAGTTACAAATTCTTCAGTGAATAATTCCTATTGCTAATTTGCTGTAAATTTCCTATCAAATTCCCTCACTCACTTTAGAATGGATATCCCTTGAAAATATTGATTGCGGATCATTCAAAACTTCGAACCCTGCTGCCCCTGCATATTTATATCCTTTTTTTTATCAAATAAAATAGATGTGATTAGATGCATAACTTTCAGAAATGAAGAGTTTTGGTCAATGTAAATAATTTCTTCAAATTTTATTTTTTGCCTTTTTAGGGTATGTGTGGTATTAATGTGGTAAATTTGTCCATCAACTGTTTTTTTGTTATAGTTAAGAAATTCTTATTTACAGGTGATGAAACTGAAAATGATGAAGGACCATCCTCTAGCTCAGCACGCCCCACTTTTATTAAAGTCAAGACTGTACACATGAGTTCAGTAATGTTGGCTGCTAACAGTCCCTTCTTCTTCAAGGTGTAATTTCTTTTCTTTGTCTAATATTTTCAATTTTTTCTCTCTTTTTCTTACCATATATGTTATGTGGTTGACATGTTTAAACTTGTCTGTAACAGATGTTCTCCAATGGGATGAAAGAATCTATGCAGAATAAGATAACTCTCCAGATTTACATCTCTGGTGAGTTCAAATACTCCGGTCTTCATGAATCCATAATACAACCTTAAATTCTGTAAAAACTATAAATTAAAAAAAAAAAAGAATAAATTCCAATCCTGCTTTTTCTTAGGTTGCATGATTTCTCATAGTTGTTAGACTATTCATGTATGATGCATCATTATTCAATGACGTTGCTATCCGCTTTGTGCAGAAGAAACTGCATTAATGGACCTTCTCCAGTTTATCTACAGCAGTAAGTTATCAGCAAATACGCCCACTGCGTTGTTAAATGTGCTGATGCTTGCAGACAAATACGAGGTCACTCGATGCATTAGAACCTGCGGCCAATTGTTACAGAAATTTTCCTTGAATTGTGAATTGGCTTTGTCTTACGTGGATCTCCCGTCTAGTGTCTTAGAATTTCCAGAAGTGTTACAACTAGTAACAAATGCAAAAAGTTACCTTGCCAAGATTTCGAAGAATATAACCACGTAAGATCTCATATCTTTTCTTTAAATTCATAAAATCTGGATGATTCAAGGACTTACTTTCGTTTCAAAAGCATACGAGTACCTTGTGATGTTTTGAGGTCATACTGTGCCTCTTTTAAACTATAAAGTTCAACAATACTGTTACTATGGTATATGAGAATCATAAGATGACTTGAGTTATTTTATAAGGAACATAAAAGAGTGGATTGCATATCCCACAAACTTTGAGGATGAAATAAGATCGGCTTAAAATGCTAAGCTCTTCCTCTTACATCCTCAAAGTCAAAGGGGGTATGGTAGGTAATAACTTAGAGGTAGATGCACTTACTGTCAAGTATCAGTTATTATCATAAACAAAGTGGTATTTCATTTTTGTTCTCAAGCTAGCTTAACTACTCTCTTATATGTTGAGTGATTGTAAAATGTTATGTTGCGTGCATTTTATTTGTCAGTTTTGAGGAAGAAGCGATGAAGTTGCCTCTGGATAGAGTTAAGGTCGCACTTTCTAGTGATGAACTGAAAGTTGCTACCGAAGATGAGGTATACGACTTTGTCCTAAAATGGGTTGCAACCCATTTTCCCAACTCAGATGATCGACAAGACGTTCTAAGATCTCAACTCTGTCAATGCATCCGCTTCCCACATCTGAGTTGCCAGAAGTTGAGGCAAGTTTTAACTTGCACTGATCTTGACCCTGAAATATCCACAAAGATAGTGTTGGAAGCGCTCTTTTTCAAGGCAGAAAGACTTGATCAGCAACGTTCTCTAATTGAAGCTAAGTTTCATAAGACTCTTGATTTTTCCTACATTGAACGCGCTTATAATCTTTATCCTATAAAAGTGATAGAGTTTGATGCTCCACTTCAACAATGCATTGTGCACTTGGACTTGAAGAGGGAAGATGTTACAGAAATGAATCGGATTTGTTCTCAGGATTTCTATATTGGTGGCAACCAGTTTCACCTTGAGGTTGCGCGTAACAAGAATGAGCCGTCCGATTGGTTTGGGATGTATATAGTTAGAGAGGCCAAGACTAAAGAAGAAGTAAATCCTGTTGCAGTTCAGTATGAGTTTGCAGCAAGATATAAGACAGATGGAAAATTCAAGACAATGAAGAACGGGAAATACACTCTTATAGGCAATGATTCGTGTGGGTTTTTTAACCTGTTTGATACACGATGGGAGCTGGTATTGTCATCTAACTTTCAATACTTCATCAATGATGTTATGTATCTCAGGGCTGATGTTACTGTTGAGAAAGAACAAGTTCCTTCTCGAGACACAAATGCTGTTCCAAGGCCCCGGGCCGATGAGGTACTCCTTTGACACGGGACATGATTCAAGTTCGACAGAAGCTCCTACGGTATTTATATGAATTATGGTGTCAAAAGAATGTTTCAAAGGGGATGTGTTGATATTGATAATATGTTGTTTAAGACATTATTCAGCAGCTTTATTTTTTCCCTTCTAGTCTGAGTTTAGCAGTTCTTTGACAGTCACTGGTTTAAAACATGCTGAAATTAAACAAAATTAGGCCCCGTTTGGTTTGAACTCCAGAAACGAAAACGAAATGGAAACGTATCTAGAAGTTTTTGGGAATCATTCTTTCCGATCCAGTTTTCGGAGTTACAACCAAACGGGGTTTAGTCTCAATAAGAATATAATCGAGTACTGTTAGTTGCGAGTTCAATACCTGCAATGCATTGGATATATGCATATAAGTAGAGGTAGGTTCCTTCCCCGTGTTTTCGAGTTTTGCGGGGGAGACCGGTGGTTGTTAGATGATGGTGGTTTGTTGTGAATGATAGTGGGGTGAGGCAACCAGATCCGAAGATTCTACACCACTAGTTTAAGGTATGGCGCCTTCCCTACTCGGTCCCACCGACCCATATACTGTTTTTCTTTAACATTTGATTCAACACAATTACGCATCTATCAGAACCTTGGATTCCATTTTTAAGCCGCCCCACCACATTTCAATTATAATGTTATCAAATCAAACGACAAAATCAGTGACCTCTTCTAAGTTTCAGATAAAATTTTCATTTTACATTTTTATTTTAAAGAATACACAAATTTGATTTTTTTAAAGATACATTGTAGTTATTGTCAATTCGAAAAAATCAAATAAAAATAACCTTCTATCATCCTTTTATTGTCAGTCATATAAAATAGGTTTTATAGATCCGAGCTATATGTTTTAGGTATCGAAATTCGAGTTTCAGATTTGAGGTATTATAATTTTAATATAAGTTTTTGGGTTTTATATTGAAGAATCATAATTTGGATATTAGGTTTTAGGCAATAATTAATTAATTATTGGGTATTATAATTTATACATTAGATTTTGGTACCCTAATTAAAATATGATTATATTTTTTAAAAATTATAAGAACAGCCTTTCAACTGGTGTAGACCATGAGAATTCTAGAAAATTTTTTGGGTTAGAAGGAGGTATGGTACCCTCCGCGCATATAGTCGTGCATTTCATAAATTAAATAGCGACTAAGTGATCATCACTCGGGATAGTCTGACCCCTTACAACAAGAGATAAAATGTCAACTATACCTCCTAGTGTCAATCAATACACTAAAATCGATAAGCAAGTCATAAGAAAAACAAGCTAAATAGTCCGAACAATTATTCGCCTCGCGGTAGGCATGACAGGAATGGATAGACCGGTCCCTTTGCAAAAAGTCTTGGCAACAACGTACTAGACTAGAGAGAGGGTAGTGAGGACATCATGCCAAAAGCGTGATTATGAATTGAGAATTTGTTTCTAAGATTACCTTGCAATAACCACACTACTAGACAAGCTTGAGACCATGTAGAACACCACATATCTTGGCCATGGGCACACTACATTATCCCAATTTGACTCCATACCCCCATCAACCACACTCCCTCATGATATCTAACTAAACTTGCAAAAGTAGCAAGACCTTCTCCGTGCCTCGATCCATCATCGTTAATCTTCACAAATCCAAGAGGAGGTTACCAAGCAATTTGAAAATACTCCTAGCCACAATGCGCTTGCTATGCGTCCTAGACCACACCTGAATATGCTCATTTGTCAAGTTTTGAACCAAAGCTCCTATATTCCCTACTTGTTGAATACCCTCAAAAATCTTGTTGTTACACCACTTCGAAGTACTCCAAAGGCCCACTACAAACATCTCACTCCACATACGATTATTATAAAAAAACACGAGAGGAAAGAAGGTTACCTCGGATCCATGTTGCAAAAGGTAGATCATAGAAATCATGCATGAACATATCCGCATGGCGATCCCTCCATAACCGGTCAACTAAGATACAATCTCGGAAAAAATGCTCAAGGGTTTCACTTGCCGTCAAGTAGTAGGGGCATGTATTTGTTGTTGACAGATGTCATCGAACACGCTTAGCACAACACAAAATCCCACCCGTCAGGAGTTGCCAACAGAACAAGCGCGGTCTCTCTTGAATCCTGAGCTTCCACGTTTGTTGATACAACCGACCCTCCCTAGTGGCACAAATTGTAGCATCAGCAAGTAGGGAGTATGTCGAGGCCACTGTATAGGCACCATTCTATGTCTTGGACCAGATGAGTTCACCCTGAAACGTTAGGGGAAGGACGTTGGAGGCGTCAAACATATCATCCGAAGGTTGATGACTCGACAACTAAAGAATATTGTGTGGCGATAAATGGCTATCAATATCGTCTAGCTAGAATCCATCCAGCCGAAGCAGACCAATACGAATATTACCAACACATTTTGAAGGGTGGGAAAATCTGGATCAAGGACAAACTTATTTAAGGGATCATCCATCAATCATTTATCTTCCTAGTACCGTATGTCATTACCTTCACCTAACCCCAACTTGTACCATCAGACATAACACCATGGAGGATGCGTAAATCCCCGTCCAGTAGGCCGAACGCGAAGGATCATAATGATCCATATATGTCCGAAGCCTGATTGTACCTACCACACAAAACACAGACGCAAAGGTAGTTATCATCCTTAAGAAAGTGTCATCCTAGTTTCCCGATCAAAGCTTGATTCAAAAGCTCCAAATTTCGGAATCCAAGACCACCAAATTGTTTCGATTTACAAAAAACATCCCAAGTATGCATCTTTTTCCCCGTCAACACCGTGAACCCAAAAAAAATTCCGAATGATCTTCTCAAGATCCAAGTAAATTTCTTGTGAAATACTCAAACAAGTCATAGAGTAAATCGGTAAAGAAGCAAGGACCGACTTAGATGAAGTAACACGACCTGCCATGCTAAGGTGTTTACTTCTCCAACATGTCAACCTCGCAATCATCTTATCAAATAAAGGGAGAAAAGTGTCCCGTATAATCCGACTCTAAAGGATAGGGACCCCAAGATAGTTACCTAAATTCTGAGTAACATCCACCCCATTGATATTGACAAGGTCATTACAAATATCACACGAGACTTTAGGGCTAACAAAAATCTTGGAGTTAGCTATACTCACCTTCATGCCTGAAGCGTTGCAAGAAATCTCTATACACCTCATAACCATGCGTAATTGTGCCACATAAGCCCCCGTAAATAAAGTAATGACGTCGGAAAAGAACATATAAGACAAATGCGGGACCCACGAGAAAGAAAGGTCGGTTTACATTCGCCCTCCTCAACTTACTCAAGAATCAGATGACTCAAACGCTCGACATAAAGAACAAACAGATAGGACGAAATAGGATCACCTTGACGGATATATCTCTCCGGTATGCATTGATCCGTTAACTCCCCATTCCAAAGCAACTAAAACATGGTAGAGGAGACATACTCTTGGATCATCATAACCCAAGAACTCGGAAAACCATCCTGAGTAATAGTGTCTTGAACAAAATTTCAACGGAGTCTGTCATAAGCTTTTTTCAAATCAAACTTCAAAAACATCCACCTCTTACCCGGTCCTCATGGAATGCACAATCTCTTGCATAAAAACAATATCATTCATCTGGAACGAAAAATGTGGAAAGTCTTTTGACACGTATCTTCTTCATTTTTTTGGACGAGCACTTGTTAGTTTAAATTTTTTGTTGTACAATTAGTTCAAACTTCATAATAATTGTTCATACATTTTTACAAAAGAAGATTTTTATAATTATTATTTTGTTAGTTCAAAACTTTTGTGCGATTTATTCAAATTGTGTACTATTATTTAAATATTTTGTATTCCACATATTCGTGCTTTTCTTTTTGTTGTGTTTTATTGATTATGTTTTTATGCCCCTTTTAATTGTACTTGTTTCAACTTACGGATCACAATGTTCGAGCTAATGATAAATAAATTTTGAGTTAATATTTTAAGAAATTCAAAATATATAATATAATAACTTTTTACTAAAACATAACAACCAAACAATACAATAAAGTATATACTAAAATGTTTGAAGTAACGAACTGATAGTTAAAAGTTTTGAACTAAAAAAATATAATAATAAAAAATTAATAATAAAATTTGTGTTTCATAAATATTACTTGAAAATAGTACGAAAAATATATGAATTGATCGTATAAAATATGTGAGCTAAATTAACAAAAACTTTGAACTTTTAGTATAAAAAATTAAACTAATGTTGTAACAATTAAGAATTTTCCAATATAAAATATTCTAAGAAAATTATTCAAGAAATAAATGTTAGAATATGATATTAGTTCATTTTTATGCATTAGTAGTTTATTTTAAATTCATTTTCAGAAAATTTTAACATTTTGTTCATATTTATTAATTAACTATTCATATTTATCGACATACAATTTATTTTTCCTTAATTTCGTACTGGAGAAAAATTATTACTTTGAATCACCCTTAATAATAAAAGCTATACTTGTTTAACTCGTTCTTATATATACTCTTCTTTTTTTTTAAATCACAAGCTGCCGGCATTGATTGGGTGAAGGCCGTGATTTTACTTTATTTTTCTAAAAGTAATGAGATTAAATCAAACTAAAACTTGAGGAACTGATTATGATCCTGCAATTGATTATTATTTGATGCAAAGTAATACTAGGAGAACATATAAAGATTGAAAAAGAGTCGACTTTTCTTAGGGACAGAAAAACCAAAAAAAAAAAAAAAGTTGGGTCAACAAAGACATTTCTTTCGACTCATGGGTCGCTTTTCCAGGGTGTCCCATCCTCTACGCATTTGTCTATGGTTACATAATCCACGATCACTCCCTTTTTAAGCTGTCTAAATATAATTTATTCCTTTTCAACTATTATTTACAATTTTTTAATTGTTTGTTATTCTTTCCCTTAAATTATATACAATTTCTTGCTTTTGATTATTTCTTT
Source organism: Fagopyrum tataricum (assembly GCA_002319775.1). Classification (NCBI taxonomy): domain Eukaryota; kingdom Viridiplantae; phylum Streptophyta; class Magnoliopsida; order Caryophyllales; family Polygonaceae; genus Fagopyrum; species Fagopyrum tataricum. The sequence goes on along the minus strand of CM008281.1, from coordinate 12,745,650 downwards.
TTGGAATCGTGTTATTCATTGTCACACCCGAACACGCAAATATTAAATAACAATTTTAGCCATACCATATAAGCTAACGCCGTAATCTTAAATATGTAACGAAGATATTTATGAGATCATTTTTTATAATAAAAACATTGATTTCTTTAATCCATGTGAGCTTTTTATGTAAACAAAATCCTAATATAGTAACGAATGTGATTTATCCATAATTAGTTTTCAATAACATTAGTAAAATTAACAGCGATAATTGATTTTTTTGCAAAACGTAAAAAAAAATATACCAACTTTCGAAGTTGCTTACTTATTCGTCTTGATGAACGAGATCACAAAATTTTAGCGTCATTTCAATCAATATGCTTCCAATCCTTCTTTTTTCAGAATTTTATAAAGCTCAAGAGAAGCCAAATCATATTCACAACTTACGTTCATGGTAACAAAACAATTTTTTGATACAAACTTACAAAATCATAACTCTAGATTTAACCGTTAAAAAATATAAAATTTATCCACCAAAATCTATACATATCCAAAATTTAAATAGATTTACGGTTACGAAGTCAGTTGTTTGTCATGCTCGCCAAATCTGAAAATTTTCTCAATATTTGATCAAATGAGATGGTTATACCTATGTCTATGGGATGTGTAAAATTGAGATCATCTACTCTTCCATATTTAGCATAATAGGATGAATGAACTCTAAAGAAGGAGCTTATCAATCCAGTGTAAGGAAGTGAGTGAGCCGTTTTCTTCACTAGCCATGAAATCAACTAAATTCGTAAATATGAGTTGCTTACCATTCATACAAAGAGAAGAGAAAGAGTTGCATTGTATAATAGGTGGAGATGATTGTTGCTAGTCTCCAAGTAGAGGATCAAGGATGTGTAAGTAAGGTATGTTGCTAGCTCAAGTTCAATGTTGGAGGAGGTGGATGAAGAGAAGCGGAGAAACAACCTTTTGTTGTCGAGTCATTGTTCCATGGAACTCCACCTCTTCGTGTTTCCTTTAAGGTTTGCTCGTTTAGGCTGGAGCAAGGGGTATGTGTGGTGAATGGTTGAGTTAAAGACCCTTTCTAATCGCCATCCATGTAGCTCCCGTGCATGTCAGGAAAGACAACAACATGTTTGTGGGTAAGCGAGGGGGAGTTTCCGGAGAAGTTGAGGGGGGCTCGTTTCTCGTGTACCCTACGGTTTCATCTTCAAGAGCTTATAACCGATGCAATAACTCGAGGTGATCAAGAGAGGAGGAGAGGTTGAAAGGGAAAATTGATAACGACCATTTTAGCATCTTTTTCCACCCTCATTCTTATCTATCCTTTGAGCATATAGTGTAATTTTGCATCACATTCGTTCATGATATTGAAAGCATATTAAGCCTTTTAGTAGCTAAAATTGAGTTATTAGCGGAAGAATGTCTACAACACACTAAAGTTCTCCTCGTGCTCAAATAAGTCGAGGTCGTGACTAAATTGGTTGAGATCCGAGAGTGAAGGAATAAAGATCGCTCGAGGAAAAGTTAGTGATGAGCTGACCATGACATACTAGTTGGCCGATTGGTCTACATTTCTGAGCATTTGACTATATCTTCCGCAACGATGCGTTTGACGACAAGTTGACCAATAAGTCCCTACAAATTAAATTCGGCCGACCGGTCACACTTGCATCAAATACCCTATACTTGAACCTTACTTGTCCTCAAGTAAGATCCGAATATACTTCTATGTGAATGACAAACATGTTTAAGTTAGGAAGTGATAACTCTCAAGACCATTATCATCATTATGCTTATCATATTCATAAGTATAAGTCAAAATATCATAAATTTCAAGACCTCTCAAGGGTATTGTATAACTATCTCACATGTGTTTAGGAATATTCAATAATCAATCAAACTCAACACATGTGCAATCATTCATACCATAAGCATACCAAAGCGTTCTTGATCTCCATTGCCCGCTTTCTTGCAATTACAATAAGAATCAGGAGGTATATATAAGGTTGTAACTTGGTCAAAGGTAATGAGAAAAAGGGTGATGAATTATTTTAACTTTGTTGTGCTAAAGATATGATAACTAAGATGTCTTAAAGTTCACGGTTGACTCGATCTCTGCGTCTAGTCGAATCGATCGGTTGTCTTCAATTACGTTGACCGGTCCTTTTGATCGATTCAATCAAGTCCCTTTTGCAATAGCTTGGTTTCTTCACACTTGAACTCATAATCACCCATTACATTATATAATTCATCACTTTGTGCTTTGCAAAAATGAATTCCTTTTCTAAAGGTTAGGCCCAAGTGGTTAAAAATGTATACAAGTACACAACTCCATACTTGAATCTTGCAAGTGTGACCGGTCACACTTCCGCAACGCTGCGTTTGACATACTAGTTGGCCGATTGTACCTTTTATATTTACAAGTACACAACTCCATACTTGAATCTTGCTTCCTTCTTCCAATGCATGTCATAACCTCCTAATTCTCGGATTGGTCAAATGAGGCAAAACATGGCTAGACAAATTTTGTGGAGCTACAAAGAAAGGCCAATCAAGATAGAATAGACTAACAAAATGGAAACAATAATACAATATTGGAAGGGAATAATAAGCTCAACAAAGATATGCCTCAAGCATATTCGTATTTATAAAATCAAGAACAAACATGCAATCTCGAGAAAGAGTCAATAGTAAGTTCTAGAGAATCAAAAGCATAGTGGAGAACACTCATGAAATATGTAAGACACGTGTAAATGATGTATATAAGGTAAAAGAATCCTCTTAGGTCATCTAATGGAGTTCAATCACTCACCATTATACATTTAACTCAATGACATAGACAGGATCAAAAGCAATATTTAAAGCATCGTTAACAAGTATACAATCATATTCATTCATCTAAATTTCCAAGGAATAAAATAACATCCGAAAATTGAATATGGATGTTGACAAAAAGTAGTCGATCGGCCAATCGATGGACACTAGTTGGCCAATAAATAAGGATGTCAAACATTTATAATCCAATTTTCATTCGAGAGTTCGTGTCTTGATAATTTCTCTCAATTTTGGGGTCTGAAGAGCCTGACTTTAAAGGGATAATCTATGAAGTTGATAATGATCTTTATCCTTATGATTATATGTCTTAATTCATGTGTTATGGTAGCTTAGGTTCTCTCTATGCAAGATGTGAGAGTTGCGTGATTGATACTTTCAATATTCCTTCATAGCATTATATATATGTGTATGGTTAGGTTTAAGTGAGAACATAACCAAAAAACATTATATTCTTCTATACTTACCATAAACTCTATACAATCACGAACATTGATTAGTTTTAATCATGCGACTCTAAGAGGTTCTCACCCCCTACATCCATATCTTGTTCTTATATTATTCTATCCATATATATATATATATATATATATATATATATATATATATATATATATATATATATATATATATATGGTGTTTGAATTTGATTATTATCGATTAAGATTTTATATGTATTGTTGTGGTGATTTGAATTTTGGAATGCTTTTGTCATTATTGAATATAAAATTCAGTTATTCTTGATCTACCTTATTTTGGATCAAGCATTACAAACCTCTCTATCTATCTAGCTATCTTATAGTTGAGAATTATTATACTTTTTGACTTTACCAATCAACCGACTTGCTTGAGTCAATCGACCAGTTTGTGTGTTTTCCCCTTACGTAATTTATGTTTATTCGCTTGCATTGATTCTTCCGTCTTCTACCTTCATCAACCGATTTCCTTGCTTTTTATTGGTCAATCCCTTGTCTTCTATATATGTTCTATTGTTCTGGTGTGTTTGCTATTTGGTTATATAATTAATATGTCAAATTATTACTCGTTTTCTTAGTGTAGGGTTGTCCCTTCATATCATGATGTATATGAAGATATTTGGATTTGAATATTATCAATTGATATTTGATATGCATTGTTTGGTGATTTGGATTTTGCAATGTTTTTTTTATCAATATTGAATATACAATTCAGTTATTCTCAATCTAATTGATTAAGGAAATTTAGTTAATTAGTCTATGTTTTCATTTTGTGATAAGATTCCGTATAGATGATGGAAAATGGATCTTGTTCTATCTTTGATCATAGATTTTTCTATGAATCCGAGATTAAAGAATGCACAAAAGGCACCAATCCACAACAATTAGGGGTAGGATATAGTCGATCATATAGTTTTGGGCTCCTAGAATATGACAAGCTTTCTATTTAATTGGATCGAAAGTTTTTGAATTGGAATATCCTATTAGACTAAGTCATTTTGGGACAAGTAGATAAAATCTGATGAAGTTAATAATGATATTTTGATTATTCATTTTATGATGAAGGAGTTGATGAATACGACGAATAATATGAGCTTTAAGAGAATGATCGTGATTTCTAGCATAAACCATGCAATATCCGGGACGAGAGTATCTCAGTTTAATGTAATCTTATGTTATAAAAAATTACAAATGTGTTTTTAAAAAGAAGTACTATTTTATAAAGATTGCCTCAAAAGTCTAACAAAATTTTACGAAAATGGCTATCATTTATATTCATATGGGTTTTTTATCGACTCGGGTTACTTGGACACAACCCAACCGCAGATGACGATGCACTATCAGATGATTTTGAAGACCTCAACCGAAATGATTTTTTAAGGACGGCCAATTTCTAGAAACTTACCCCTAAGCTTCTTACCTTTGTATCAAAAAGAAAATATGGGTATTTTTATCCTAAACAATCGTGTATAATAAATATATTACTTTTAACTTTTTTTGGGAAATTCCAGTTAGTACCCCCGTGGTATGGGATATTCCAGATTTTGCCCACAACTTTTTCCGAGCTCGAATTTTATCCCTCAATTTTGCAATTTTCCGACATTTGTCCTTCTCCTCAACCATGGTTAAATGATGTGTTAGTTTACATAAAAAAAAAAGAAAATGAAATTAAGAAAAGGGGAAAATCGACATGCCCGCTTCTCCTCAACTATCTCTTCGACGAAGAAAATAGAACGTTGCTTCCACCAGACGAAGAAGTATAGAGCTGCACTCCATCCAGATCCTCTCTCTGCTTAGTTTACAAATAACCCGAAACTTCAAGTTTAAGCTCCCAGAAGTGCAGAAGCATTCTATCTCTGCTTTGTTTTTCTTTCGTTTGAACTCTATCCAGGTCATAGCAAAGCCCAGGTGTTCTGATTTTCGTAATAGGGCATATCAAACATCTCAACATTTCTAACTGCATTTTTTCAATTTTTCGTTGGTAAGTATCTTCGATTGAAGGAAATCATAAACATTTGACAAATTAACGCCAACGGATTTTGATGATTCCTAAATGTATCAGAATATACGTACCACAAGGAAGCAGGATGAAGTTCCTATATGAATGCCCGACCCCTTCTTTCTCTGACAATAAAACAAAGGGAAACACAAACACAAAATTTATATTCTAGAACAAAATTGGTGTACCATTGTTGAGCATCCATATAACCATACTCAACTTGATCGTATAGATGATCAAATACCTTTTGTCAAGGCAAAGACCCGCCCAGTGAATGGTGCCAATAGCTTGGATATGGCTTCTCTTATTTCCTGTTCAACTTTAATGGTCAAAATCAAAACTACATTGAGGACTGAAATAAACTGTAATAGTCATGTCAACCTAAACACTTGTTTGTTGATTGAAATATCGAGACTTGCCTAGTTTTCTAGAACCGCAACACAAACAGGTTGAACTAACATAGGTGAAAGGAAATAAATTTTTCTTATTTACTGTTCAACTTCAATGTTCTTCTTCCGATTGAATGCTTCGTTTGGAAAATTTCTTCGTCGAGGAGAAGCAAAAAGAGCAGCAACTTCGTCTGGTGGGAGCAACGTTCTATTTTCTTCGTCGAGGAGATAGGTTGAGGAGAAGCAGACATGTCGATTTCCCCCTTTCTTAATTTCGATTTTTTATGTAAACTAACACATCATTTAACCATGGGTTGAGGAGAAGGGCAAATGTCAAAAAATTGCAAAACTGAGGGGTAAAATTCGAACTCGAAAAAAGTTGTGGGCAAAATCCGGAATACCCATACCACATTAATGCCAACCGAAATTTCCCTTATTTTTTTGGTATTCTATATAGACCATAAAATACACAAGACATAAAACATTCTTGACATTTCTTGTTCGAACGAGCTGAAGTGAATAGAAAAAAAAAAAAAAAACTCTTCCCAAAATATCAGCAACAAGGAGAGATGGTAAACATCATAATTTAACGTGTTGATTTGGGCAATTAATCAAAATGGCCTTTGATTCATCCGAGATCGAGTTTTCTCTAATCGACTAACAGACGTGAAGAAGTCATACCTAAAAAAAGTTGGCCAGTCATAATCCTCAGAAGGTGTGCTCCTTCCTTCTATATTTCCTCCTGTCTCCTGTCTCCTCTCCCACTCTCTTTCTCTTTATTTTTTCCTGCAATTTTTCTCTTTTATTTGAGCCTTGTTCATTCCCACAATCGAGCTCCTGCATTCAATTTCCAACCTTTGATTTCTTGAATCTGATTGAGATTCCCCATCTCACCATTTTTAGGGTTTCAGTCTCTTTTGGGGGTTTGCTGTACATATCGCTTTTTTGGACATTTTGTTTGTATAAAGCAACCGAATTCCAATCTGAGTATTGGAGTTCTTCGTGACCCATAAACGGATTATCTTCTTTTTCTGTTGATCTGTGGGTTCCGTGTGAGCATTCAGATATTTCTTCTTCTAAATGCTCTTGCACTTTGTGGGGTTGTCAACATTTTGGGGGAAATTTTAGGATAAAAAGTTAGTTGGTAGTTGGATACTTAATTTTCTTTTCACGTTATTTTCTTTGGTTTATGTTTCACGGGTAATTTGAGTGTATTCACAAGAGAAAGTGTCAAAAAGGAAGGATAGTGGTCCAAAGTGCTCCCTTGGATAAGCTTTTGAAGGCGGCTTTAATTTATTGTCAAACTTTTTAGGCTTGGCTTGGTCACTGCTTGAGTTCTGTGAAATCTATTACCTTTCTTGAAGTCTTTCATTTCTGCTATAAATATATAGTTCTGGTGTAGGCTTTGTGGATTGATAGCCTTTACATGGTTTTGCCCTTGGCTGAAATGAATCAATCTGAGGCCGTAGCCTTGGAGAAGAGACACGCAGTTCTAGTATCAGATGACAAGAATGGTTACAAGCTAGTGACCCTTACAAACTCGAGAGGTGCTTCAGCTCGAGTAAGGATCTTCTTCTAGTCGCATACTCATATGCATAGTCTTATTGCATCAAAATTTATCATGCTCTGATTGTATTTGTATGTAATTTAGATAACAGTATTGCCTTAGGATCTACTTTATTGGAATGAAGGATGATTTTGATTGATGATGACTCTTTCAACCTTCCAGATAAGCTTGTTTGGAGGGCAGGTTCTGTCATGGAAGACCGAGCAAGGCGAAGAATTACTATTCACAAGTAGTAAGGTTTGATTTTATCTTCCTCTCTTCTTTATGGGCCTAATTTGGCTAGTGTGTACTACTTTTTCTATATCATGATTTGTGATTACTTTAGAATGTTAAACACGTATATGAAGTCATGGACAATCACTAGAAGCCAACAAATTAATAAATCTTTCGGTGGTGGTTGCTTTCAAGTTTCAAATAATTGAGGCAAAGACATGGATCCTGAACTTTCTGAAACTTAGCCTAAATGATATTGATGTTAAAGTGATCTTCATTTGGATTGGATTGTAATGCTTCTTTGTAAAGTAGTGATAATTTCTGGCTAATTTTTGATAATGATGCGTAATTCAGGCAATTTTCAAGCCGCCAATGGCTGTGCGAGGAGGCATTCCCATATGTTTTCCTCAGGTATTATAGCTAAAACTGAAGTGATCTATATAATGGGTACAACTATTATGAAAATAACTTAAATAAGTATTTGGACACAGTTTGGAAGCCGAGGGTTACTTGAGCAACATGGATTCGCAAGGAATATTAAGTGGGAATTTGAAGACGAAGCTCCATCATCTCCTACTAATTCAACTGCTCAACCTATCACAAACCTAATACTTAAATCATCTGATGAGACGAAGATATGGCCTCATAGGTACAGACTGAATTTGAGCACTTAGATTTCTGAAAAATATTGGAGTTGTATTATTATGTTCTTTAACACAAGACTAAAAGACTCTCACTATTTACATATGTGCCTTTTCAATCAATCGGTTTGTTAGTGTGTATCAGACTAAGGCTATTCGTCTGTTGTTCCAGATTTGAATTCCGTCTGAGGGTTTCTCTAACAGAGGATGGGAATCTCAAGTTGTTGTCGCGCTGCCGAAATGTTAATGGCAAGCCATTTAGCTTCTCAATTGCATTTCGCACCTACTTCTCGATTTCTGATATCAGGTGAGCTGCTGTCAGCTGACATTTTCCATTGAATCACCTTTTTTGCATCTTCATTTGATGAATGAATATCATCTTCTCCATGCTGTTTACCTATTAGGGATCAATGCCGTGTTGTATTGTACATGGAAATATATGGATGAGGAAGAAGACTCTTCTTAATGAGATTCAATTGGAACTTGAAAGTCCTCAAATAATGAAATTCTTAAGTTTAGATGATATTTTTTAATATATATATTGATCAAAATTTATACTATTCCCCGGCTTTATACAATTATTTTACAGTGAAGTGAGAGTAGAGGGTCTGGAGACTCTAGACTATCTCGACAACCTATGTGAAAAACAGCGATTTACTGAACAAGGAGATGCCTTGACATTTGAAAATGAGGTAAATTGTTTTCTGATGCTTAGAATTCTGCATTGTTGGACTATAACTTCCAGTGCTTAATTGCTAATAGATATTCTCAGCAATGAGTGTAGCTGACTAGCTTTTCACTGATATCAGATTGATCGAGTGTACCTTAGCTCATCAGATGTAGTTGCAGTTTTTGATCATGGAAGGAAAAGGACATTCCAGATTAGAAAACAAGGACTTCCTGATGTTGGTAAATCTGCTATTCTTTGTTTGGTACCATGCCACAGAAATGCCTAAAGTCTGATAAGTAACAATTCAGCTTCATTAGTCTATTTGGTCCAACATGATTGTTTTTGGCTTGTCAAGTAGAAAATTTTTGAGGTCATCTTCTGTATCAGCATATAATCATCAAATTCATTAACATTATAAGCATGTTTACCAAACACGCCCTTAAATTGACTGTACAGCGGTATGGAATCCATGGGAGAAGAAGGCAAAAGCCTTGGCTGACCTCGGAGATGACGAGTACAAGCATATGTTGTGTGTGGATGGTGCAGCTGTCGAGAAGCCGATCACCCTAAAGCCAGGTGAGGAGTGGACGGGCGAGCTCGAGCTCTCTGTTCTGTCTTCCTGCTGATCAAGAAAGCTCTACTCTTCTTCCTCTCTGTTCTGTCTTCCTGCTGATCAAGAAAGCTCTACTCTTCTTCCTTTCGGAAAATGAACAAAAAAATTGGATGTTGTTCATATTTTAGAGGCAACATTCATCAACTATGATTTACTGATGTGAACTAATTTGTGTGTATTTTATTAATGATAATAAGGATTTTTAGAAGTCAACGTTTGTATGCAATGGCAGGTAAATGCGTTTTGCTGTGAGATTTTTGTTTGCTATTTGTGTGTGTATCTTGGTGACCCATGTAAGGTTTTTTAAGGATGAGGTTCAAGATAAAAACTCTACATTTTTTTTAAAATATTTACGTGGTTGATTATTTTCCCCATTTAAACCATATCATATTAAAATTTTGATTCCGTTTTTTTTTCCCTTCATTATTTTTTTGGCTTCACCATTTACCTTGTAAATTCCTAAATTAACTCAAAATCCTCTTAAATGTGTAACCAGGGGGTGGGCACAAATCCTGCCAATCCCGGTCCCGTCCCGGGCCCATCCCAATCCCGTCCCGATCCCAGCGGGATTTCATTTAAAAATATAAATCCCGTCCCGGACCCGTCCCGCCAAAAACTATGCGGGACGGGATATGGGCCTTAACTCTCCATCCCGCTAGGCCCGTCCCGTCCCGTATATAATAAAGTTTTTAATTTAAAATTATAAATATAAGTAGAATCACTAAGCATCAGTAAAATACTTATATTGTTATTACATAGTTACGTTCTTATATTTTAAAAAATTAACAATTTCGGTCAAACCGTTAAAATTGATAAATGTACCAACTTCATTTAGATGTGTTTTATTATATATATTTGAAAACTTTAGTTTAAATCTAATATGTTATCATAAATATTTGAAAACTTTAATGTTTTTGCGTTTTAAGTACGATATATACGAATATTTTATGGATAAAGCATAAATTGTAAAAACTTTTAATAAACTAATGTGTAAACGGGATTGGCCATCCCGTCCCCTCTCGTCCCGGTCCCGGCCGGGATAGGACCCGGTGGGATTCAATCTAAAATACCCAAGGCCCGTCTCGATCCCGTCCCATTTGAAATAGCCGGGACAAGACTGGGATGACCTCAATCCCGTCCCATCACGTCCCATGCCCACCCCTATGTGTAACCATGCTCCAAAGTTTCATTCTCATTTTTTGTTTGTTTGTTTGTTTGCGGTCAAGATTTTCCGTGTCCCTCCCCTTGTGTATCCTTGTATCCCTATTACGTGATTGGTTGAATTTATATTGTTTATTATTTTTTTCGTAAAGTAGTAAAATTTTAATTCCTATTTATTTAGCCTCAGTCAATTACATATTAGGAATACATGCGTCACTATTACATAGGTTACAGAAGATTTCAACTGATTTGTTTGTTGGTAAAAGATGACAGTCTTAGTGCTACAAGACACTTTAGCTGGCAAAGGGATGAACCTAGAAAAAGTAAGTCCCTTATATTATCAACATGTTTTCACACGTAGGGGCGGTTCATTCAGAAACGTGTAAATTGAATGTTCTTACAGAGGGAAAAGTAGACAAGCAAACCAACTATCCTAGTGTCTATCCGGTAAATATGAGAGAACCAAATTATCCATTTACGAACTAAAAAGTCTAACAACGAATGACTAATGACATTACCTTCACGTGAACCTGGCGAAAGCCTTGCTCCCAAGCAAGATCGCTTCAAGAGTTCAAGTAGTGGCTCTTACTTCTATCATGGGGGCATCGTAACACCCATATTTGTCACAAGCTCGCAGCCACTCGCCGGCTTCATCCCGTATGATCTGCATGTACAAAATACATTAAGGGCTCGTTTGGTATCGCTAGGAATCATTCCCGGTAACGGAATGATTCTGAATCAATCAAAAACTATGTTTGTTTAGATGTCTTTTTACAAATGATAGTAATCTAATCAATTCCATTTTCATTTCTTCCTCTTAACCGATTTCATTTCGTTTCCATTCCACCACTCCAACCAAACGGGCACTAACATTTTTTGTGTAAAATCATTTACTACGACTATCAGCTCCACCGAATCAATTTTATTTGTTTTTACATGTTTGTATGAGATTTTTTCTTAAGGAATGAACTAAACTTATTTATGAGAACATGAAAGTTTTTAGGTTCCAGAAGAACCGCTATTTCAAAAACCGATTTATACGTAGTAAATCGTTGTTCTAAATTAAGGGGTTATTCTTTACAAGAAAATAAATAAAAATCTAAAAAAACGTGGTTTAAAACTACATGTTATCTTTTACATGTTATTTTATTTATTTTTTTAAATTATTAATCTATAATTTAGAATTACATGATACTCATGAGAAATTTTCCTAAAAAGGTACCAAACAAAATACACCAAATCTCATGGGCACCATGAGAAATTTTCCTAAACTTATTTATGTGTGTTGCATGCCTTTTTTAAAATTTGCTCTTAGTTTAAATGCCACCCGAGTTGTTGCTTTTTTCCGTTATTTATATACATCACAAATTAGAATTGATGAACAATGTCTTTTTGTTGTTGTTTTAGTGTCTCCCATGATTGGGATGTTATTTTGGCCCAAAAGATTGTGAATTAGGCCGGTGTCCAGCGTAGTGATACTACGAAGTCCACATTAGGGTTACACACATCTCTTAACATACTATTTCCTTTGTTTGTCAACGGTGTTTTCCTTTCAACGTGTTGTGATTGGTGATGTCAATCTCATATCACAAAGCTTGATTGTCCCTCCTAAGTCGGCAAGCAATCTCTTGAATATATGCAAAAGGTAGGAGAAATTGTGGGAGAGTCAATAAGCTCATCGTTCAGGACAAGTTGGAGCATCTACCACCAATCAAACAAGTTTGATGAGAATGTAGATGATATTAAACAAAAACATTGATTCCATAAACAAATAGATTAATCGTGTTGTATCACAAGTCCCGTATCGGTTGACAATGGGGAATTAAAACAACACCGGGTCTCATCTGTATGGAAAAGAAGCATCATACGACATCAAAAAATGACATTCAGAACAAAAGGACATGGTGATCGTTGATGTTGGCTAGGTAATCAATACAATTAGTAAGAAGATACCGACCAAAGATAAACATCATACATATTATACAAGACACATCAGTCTGTAGGGAAGGGCATGTGGTTATGTCCTAGAAAACTAAAACATCAAATAAATGTGATTTCAATTTTTATAAAACTTTTGGTATTCTATTGATAAAATCTGGACTAACATCAACTAGCGATAACTATGAGCAATGACAATGACTATGAGCAATGTTTATGAGCAGCTATTTGCCTATTAGTAAGAACCCTAAATAGATGAAATCATGAAGAGAATCAAGAAGACGTATATCAATTAGTACCCTTTTTATGAGAAAACTTTTTGCAATGGACCTAAGGGGGTTAATTTGTTTATAAGAAATGACTAACAACTATGAACAATGATAATTTTACTGAACAAAACATTAAATATTTTCATACATTCAATTATATGTTCACACATTTTTGGGATAAGAGAGGGAATAGAAACCAAGAATGTTTATCAATTGGAAAGGCCGAAACATCAAACAAAAACTTATACTTCGATTTCATAATATTTCGAATATGAAAAAAATTAAATAAAAACTTGAAACACTAGGATATCTGAGTGTCGGGTAATCTAAAACGAACAAAAAATTGTTCAAAGGTCGATACGAAAGAGAAAAATGAGAAGAATCTAGTGAAAGTAGATAAGGGAATAGGTGAGTAGGGAAGAAAAAAAAGAAAGAAATCTCTTACATTTAGAATTTCTCGTCGATTGACAATAAGGACAGAAAAGTGAATTTTCTAACCTTTATCTCCTTAATGTTGGAGGTCGAGGTTGAGAATTTTTAGAATATTTTCATACTCTTCATTTGATTCACACTCAACTTCATCCTCCTCCATTATCTAAATCGAACACCAAAAATTAAGTTATAAAATATAAAAAATATTCATTTTTATTCTCATAAACCATAGCGCCACACGGACCCTATGATTTTTCCATAATCTCCGTAAGCTATAAAAAATCCTCTTATTTTAGAAAATAATTTTTCAAAACAAAAAAAGCACTCATCAAATAAATTTAAAACTATATAATATGAATTAGTGTTTTTTTATAAAAAATTTCCTTACACATTTAATGCGGAGAATAGATAATTTCTAAATTTCACCTTTTTATTGAATATTTTTGGTAGGATAGTCCTATGAAATCAAAAAATAACGTCATATTTTGGTTTCTAACCTCTGAATTTAAGAAAAAAGATTTTTATTTTTCTTTGAAATGTTTTAAACGTCATATTTTGGTTTCTAACGTCATATTTTGGTTTCTAAATTTCATCAATTGTTTTATCATAAATATTTTATCATCAAATGTATTCTCATAAACTATTTTAACAGTCGATCACCAACTATAATGTAACATCCCGAATTTTGAGAACCCGGAATGTTATTGGTTAGGACCTCACAATGGGTCCTGACCTTAGCTGAACAACAATTTACAAGAATCTTACAACAATGCACAAAATAAGAAACCGATAAAACTAAAAATGTATTTTATTAATGCATGACTCAAAAGGAAAAAAAAGAAGAAGACATCAGCCGTGAGACAATTATCCAACTAACGGAAAGGAGGAAAACCTCAACAAAACACAATGAAACTCAAATAACGAAATATGAAAACCCCGGATGACCACACTCTATGGCTCTCTCAACAGTGGCTAACCTGCAAGGTCTACAACATCGGTTTTCACCGTGAGCTAACAATCACTATATCAGAATATCTATGTAGCACACACATCAATGATAATAAACACACATCATAAATCACACACAATCCAATTCTTATCTTTTCATTAAGTGAATCACTTTTATTAATTCAACTTCATTTGTGGCACGAGGATCCCATCGACCCTCGCCTCTGTCCCCGTAAACCAACCGGAATGGTTCCAATGCATATCTACCGTATACCGTATGGACTGGTCGTAGAGAACCTCCCAACATCTTATAATGTTGGGCATCGATGCCACGACCCGTTATCATACACTTGAGTCTAATTAATTTATATCGTCGTTCTTATCAATTTCCATTAAAACTATAAACACACACCACCACATAACATACACTCATATAGCATCATTAGCTAAGCAAGTCCATAAGACTTACCTGAACTGGTCCGATATCCAAACTCGCTAAATCTCGATCCGTACGTAACGGTCTCAACCACCTAACCAAGACGGAAGACGTCTTAACATCACAATTCGATCACTTATGAAGCTTCTAGAAGAGTTCTAGACTATCTATGAGGTTCTCATAAAGAAAGAATAAGAAACCCTAACTTTTGTGAAAATTACCAAAACGCCCATAACTTTCCTAAAATTCCGAAAATTGTCCAAATGGGTATAAAACCCTCACTATTGTCCAACAACATCTCACAATCCTAAAAGGTCCAAAACATGTTCGAGAGTTCACTCAAGATTAGATTCTAAGTCCAAAACCTTAATAACACTTTTAACGAAAATCGATCAAGTACCGTAGTTTGGCCTAGGATAAGACCCTTCTACTAATTCCCAAAAATTCCGAGAAAATTCTTAAACGCACTATGCCAAGTCCAGTTGAAACTAGAATTATCAAAATCATCAAACAACAATACATAGGTTCTATACAAAATTCCAAAGGTGCCTTCATGCACACACTAATTCCATACTTAAGTCAATTTTTCTTCAAGGTTCAAAACTGCAATAGGTACCTTACTTCACAACATAATAAGTTCAAATCTAACCGTCGGATTTTCCCCAAATTTTATCACATTAAACTACCTATTACCATCTACAACATATCAAAATTTCAACGGTGGATGATGAACTTAAGGTACCTAAACTTGGCTCCAAAGTAAGCTGCTCTAAACTGAAACTCTGGAAATATATATATATATATATATATATATATATATATATATAAATCTGCATAACATCACTATGTCTAGGGTTCGAGCCTTAGGAGCATCAAAACTAGCAATTCCATTAGCCACAAGTTAGTAGTTCGAATCTCATGACCATCATCAAACCTAAATCTATAGTTTCACGTTAATGGCTCGATCGAAACATAAGGAAGAAGAAGAAGGACTCACCACGGTTAGCCTTGGTCCATTGTAGAGGAGAGGCTAGATTCTTGCACGTCCAGTCCTGACACCATGTCCCGCTCGCTATAGATCCACTAGCCGCTGCAAACAAGTTGAAGATTGATCTCAGTCCATCTGCACCACCTACGTCCTGCTCGTCCCGCTCACCCGGGTTCATCGTTAGTCGCTGAGGAGAGGAGCTCGTGATATCCCGAGTCTCTCGTCTACTCCTCTACTGTCACGGTAGAAGGGGCGCAGTGGCGTGACTCAACGCTTGAGGAACAAGCTTGCGTTTGACAGCAACGAAGAGGGAGGAGAAAGGAAGATGAAGCTACTGCAATCCCTTCTCGCCTTTGTTCGATCGACGAAGACGGGAGGAAGGAAGAGATGATGGCTCACCCGAGTGTTGCCTGCAGACGAGGAGGCAGGCGTCGACTGGCTCGCGGTGCAGTCTTGGCTCCGGTCGCAGGGAAGCAGGGAAAGAAGGAAAGGCGCAGGTTGATACGTGCTGAAGAAGCTCGTCGAAATTTCCGTCTATTGCGTGGAGAAGGAGAGAGGAAGAAACGGCCGAAGATCTGCGAAAATTCTGCCCGGGTGGTTACGATTGCAAGGAGTTGTTGAACGTGCAAAGAAGAAGGGATAGGAGATAGGTACGGCTGGGATACTTATCAGACAAGGAAAGTGTGGGCCAGGAAAAAGATATGAAATAGAAATGGGCTAGATCTAAACATACCCAAGGGCTTGCATGCCTACAACTTCAAGGATGAAGAACCGATTCAATTTGGTTTTTATTAGATTAAAAACCCGATCACTCGACTAGTATCGGAATAAAAATTCTGGTTCGTCCCGAAACTTAAAATAACTAAGATATTCCATAAATCTATATGCTCAAGCATGTCTACCGCTATCTTGAAGGTGCTATTACCTTCTAATTCTATTCGAGTTTATAATTTTATTAATCATTCCCAAGACAAGTACACAATCGAATGATAACACTCAGACATATAAGAAAATAAACATCCCAACAAAACAACACATAAATATAGGTCCGATGACTAACCCGTCGGCACTGAGGTCAAAACAAATTATTTATAACGCTCACGGTAAGTACTCTTAATATTGTCCTTTGTCCCTCAAGTAGCCTCATCTACCCCTCGTCTAGACCATTGAATCCGTACCCTCATAATCTCCTTAGACCAAAGTCGTTTATTACTCCACTTGAATAACTACCGGGTACTCATGAATGGGTGATCCGACTCAATAGTCAAGTCCTCAAAACTAGCAATTTGTTTCGGATCTGGTATGTACTCTTCCAACTAGAACACGTGAAAAAAACTTGATGAATGCCCTCAAGTATGGGTGGAAGTGATAATCGGTAAGCAACCTTTCTTAGTTGAGACACATGGAAAATGGAGTGAAAACCCTCTAGTGTGGGTGGTAGTGCTAACTAGTACGCTAAATCTTATATGATCCAACATATCGGGGCTCAACTTCCCCTTGGTTGACGCCTCCTATCGGCGTATGATTCTTGTCGGCTATACGCTGTTAGCATACGCTCTCCGATCAAAATTACTCTATTGATAACTTTCTCATCTTTTTCAAAATCTGCATTGCCCCGCGTCCTAGGGTTTTCCCTTCCCTTAAATATCCAAACTTCCAAAATTTCATATGTTCGTTTCGGCCAAGGTGTATTCTTCAACTATAACCATTCAACCCGACAAGTCGTTTCCTTTTTGGTGATGAGGTCCTCATCCTAAAGCATATACCAGTGTTCTCAATCTTATTATTTCATGTCACATCACTAGCCTACTATGATTTCCTTGACGATGTCTGACTGCTATAACTCAACCCCCTTCACGAGAACTCACCATTAGCCCAACTTAGGCGAAACCTTATCCACACTCTTGAATTTCCTCCATTTACGCAGAATAGTAGATCGGAAGTAACCACCTTCTTCAACTTCTCCAGTTCTTCTTACATGGGTCGTTTTCCTCCATTCTAGTCGGTGTTATCTACTCATTAGTGATTAGTCAACTTCCCACAAGTAGGTTTCTTAAGAAGGTCGCTTCCTCTTGCCCAAAAATACACACAAGTATTAATTTTCTCCATTACTTGAACTGAACATTTTCAAAGATTTTACACAGTGACTAACCTATTTATACTATTCCGTTCATAATCCACCATGTCCTTATTTACCAAAAAGAAATTGATCTATGGAGTCCATAACTAACACTACACCAAATCCTAGGCTTAACTTTTCTCATACCCTCCAAGGTTGGTATCCCTCTCGGATAACCTACTCCGATGAACTTGTCCATTTTAGTTTGCTTCTTTGGTTCATTCTACGACATATGTTTATCTTTAAGGGCAAGATATCTAAACTTCTCAGACTCCACTTACGTCGTCCATCTGACATTTTCCCTACTCCACCGGTACTATGCCTGATCTTTGAACAATGTATGAACTAACTCTACCCGTTGGTCCTCAGGATAGTGGTCGACTCCAAGACGGTCTCCACATGGCCTAACAAGTGCTCCACCTCCAATCTCATCTTTCCATCAAGGGGAGGTACTAGCATGTGGTTGAAATTCTTCAACCACGAATCGGGAACCGGTGATCGCAGCTCCTCACTTGCTCAGGCAGCCTCAAACTCTCTCTCAAGTGCCGATGGTACCGGGCTCACTTCTTGTGACACCTCAATAGATCTTGTACGTCTTGGAAATTTGGAAATCGTTCTCTTCTATTAGCTGCATCCGCTACCTGCTGGATGTACTCACTAAACTCCGATGCTCCCATCGAGACACAACATGATCTAGCTAACCCTACTCTAAACGATCCCGGTCTCTTTATGGTCGCAACCCTCTCAGCAATTTCCTTTTCAACCTCAGTTATGCATTGGTGAACCGTACATAGTATCGCGATCTCGTTTTCTCCTAACTGAAGGTCTTCTCCACGTTCACGCCTCCTAACTGTAAGAGTCATAACCCCTACCACAACCGGTTGGGTAGAAGAGGTAAGTGTCCTCTATCTCGATCTGTAATAACCGTTATCCTAGTACGTCTTATCTATCCGAAGTATAAGTCATAACAATGTCTGACTAGGTACGTACTAACTATTCCATACTACGTTGTCTACCCTATCCCGTCTCATCTGCGCAAAATTAACGAACTAACATTAAGTCCAGGAACTACTAACAAACTAAAGTCCGAACGTCCAATCTAAACTACGCCGTTGAGATCCGCAGAGAGTGGTGGTGGTTTACATACTGACTATCCCAATCCGACTATGCATAATTTTAAAACCGAAATTCGTTTTGAAAACTCAGACCCCTTTCGGGTTCTGTTTATTTATTCGGCCTCTTAGTAGATTACGAGTGCCATTGTTGTCAACCTTAGCTCTGATACAAAATGTAACACCCCGAATTCTGAGAACCCAGAATGCTACTGGTTAGGATCTCACAATGGGTCCCGACCTTAGCTGAACAACAATTTACAAGAATCTTACAACAAGGCACAGAATAAGAAACCGATAAAACTAAAAATGTATTTTATTAATGCATGACTCAAAAGGAAAAAAGAAGAAGAAGACATCAACCGTCAAAAAGAGACAATTATCCAACTAACGGAAAGGAGGAAAACCTCAAGAAAACCCAATGAAACTCAAATAACGAAATATGGAAACCCCGGCTGACCACACTCTCTGACTCTCTCAACAACGGCTAACCTGCAAGATCTACAACATCGGTTTTCACCGTTAGCTAACAATCACTATATCAGAATATCTATGTAGCACACACATCAATGATAATAAACACACATCATAAATCACACACAATCCAATTCTTATCTTTTCATTAAGTGAATCACTTTTATTAATTCAACTTCATTTGTGGCACGAGGATCCCATCGACCCTCGCCTCTGTCCCCGTAAACCAACCGGAATGGTTCCAATGCATATCTACCGTATACCGTATGGACTGGTCGTAGAGAACCTCCCAACATCTTATAATGTTGGGCATCGATGCCACGACCCGTTATCATACACTTGAGTCTAATTAATTTATATCGTCGTTCTTATCAATTTCCATTAAAACTATAAACACACACCACCACATAACATACACTCATATAGCATCATTAGCTAAGCAAGTCCATAAGACTTACCTGAACTGGTCCGATATCCAAACTCGCTAAATCTCGATCCGTACGTAACGATCTCAACCAACTGACCATGACGGAAGACGTCTTAACATCACAATTCGATCACTTATGAAGCTTCTAGAAGAGTTCTAGACTATCTATGAGGTTCTCATAAAGAAAGAATAAGAAACCCTAACTTTTGTGGCCTTCTCAAATCTTAACCCCTTTATTGACGTTTAATCCCGCAAATCAAAATTCCATATCATAACCTAGGGTAAAGACTCATATTTTCCTCTTGGCTGATCAAAATGAGTTGCTCGTGATCCAACTTGACCCGACCCAAAGTGTGTCACGGTTAAACGGGTGGGGGTTATGAAAATCACGTCAAAACCTACAAGTCGGTTTTCTAGGTTTAGTCATATTTTGACAAGTCTAGATATGTTGTCTTGTCATAAATTTACATCAAAATATTGTCATCAATTTACACAATGTCATTAATTGGGTTATCTACTAGATTGTTAACCCTCTTGGATGTATAATAAATACTTCTTGTTTATAAATAATTGTCGTTTTAGATTTTTGCATACTTATTAAGTATTGTATGAAGTATATTATACCCTAATTATTTTTTTTAATTTTTATGTTATTGAAAATTATTTAATCGTATACTAATGATTAAAAGTGTAAATGTGTGAAGTAAAGAAAAACATAGCTAAGTGTAATGTTAAGAACGACAATTGTTTGTGAACAGAGATAATACTATTTTTGATGATATATGGGGTACGTAGGGTTATCCCCGTATATATGCCGACTATTTAGTCTTTTTTGTAAAGCACGATAAGTTAGATGTTCGGAGGAGGGTATTGAACCTCTTTCGACAAATTTTATTTTTACTTCCAATCTTTGTGATTTCAATAACTATGTTGACGTCATTAGTATTGTCATCAGTGTGATGTCAACGACCATAATGTTACCTATTGTGTTGTCATCAATTGTACGGTCGAACAGACCGGTTCATTACGTGTTTATGTAGGGAAAAAAATCAATTTGAACATACGCTATTACACCCAAGCTGAAACTCAACGATTTTTTTTCCGTCTGAATGGTTATACTGAACCGAAACTCATATTTTCGGTTTAGTTGCAATGTGTCATATTTTATATTTAGTGATTTGTTGTCCGTGTACTTGACTATCGACAACATTGATAGATTAGCAAAACTAGTATCCAAATTAATGAAATCTAGAGCGACAATATCCTAACATCGTGTTGGATGGATGAATAACAGAAATCGACTACATTAATAATTGAATTCTTTTGATAGAAAGTTATGTTATATATGCATGTATGGACACTCTTGTCGTTCATTTATATAAATTATTATTACGATAATTCTATTATTGCTCTATCCAAGTAAATAGATTATCGAACAATAAATAAACAAATATATACAACTAAATAAATAAGTGAAACCCTGTCCATATCCATGTATTTCTCCTCAAGCCAATTGTAGCCATGCATCCCTCAGTCCCTTTCTTTTCATTTTTTCCTCATTGGATTTATTGATTTTGTTTAAATATAATCCGAACCTTTTGAATCAAATAGCATTACCAAAATATATAAATTTATATATATATATATATATATATATATATATATATATATATATATATATATTTTATCTTTATATTTGTTGGCACTCAGTTGGCACGTATACGGAGAATACGAAATCAAAGGGGTAGGCCAACGCTATCTCTTACTACATTCATACTTTTGTTTTATTGTTTTTAAACTATTTTCCAATATTATGAGCTTAAAATTTGCATAAAAGAGAGGAATATATTTATTCACATAAAGTAGAGGAAATAATTAAAAATTGTTTAATATCATGGATTTAAGAATTAAATAAATAATTTATTTTAATATTTATGTTTAAAAAAGACCGTCATCATTGTCTCGTAAACCGATTTACTTAACTATCACTCGTCCAAATTTGTGTTATTTTGTCAACATCTTATCTCAATATCTACAACAACCGACCACCTAACATTAGCATGTCGTAAATCACATGTTACGCTATCTTAAACAAAGTCTTGGACAATGTATCTAGTTCGTTACACACAAAGGATTATTCATGATTTTGATTACGCTATCTTAAACCGACTAATTTACATATTTTTTAGTGAGTCTTCTATCTCGTGAAAAATTAAAAAAAAGTAGACAACGATTTCATGGTTATTTGTGTAAGCGGTATATTGTGATATGGTCACAATCATGTGCGAATTACAATGGCTGAAATTGCTCCTAAGTTCACTAGGCATCTCTCATCCTCAACCGATGTAGCTTCGATGCGACAATCAAGACACTCTATACATAACATTGAATTCAATATTCTATGAACGAACGAAACGCAATCGTAGTCGACTGCCATGTCATCCATGACCAAGTCCATAACTACACCATACATACATCTAATGTTTGAACATGTGAACACCTTGCGGATATCATAATAAAAATCTTGACACACAATATCACACAAAGGATTATACAAGTAAATAAATCATCAATCTATGTTTGAGTATTCAGACTCAAACTGATTTTGAGGATGATTAACTTTGTATTTGCTAATAAATTTAATTTACTGTTACAATTTATTTTGTGTTAAAAGTAAAACAAAATTGAATTTAACAATATCCAAAACACTATCTACTAGAGTTTAAGTTGTGTCATATATATAGTTGTTCTATTTTGAGGATCATTAGCTTGGTATTCATCAAAAAATATTATTTACAGATAAACAATATTTTTGATTTAATTAAAAAAGAAAATTTAATTTACTATATTCAAAACACCTTCACATTCAATTTTATTCTCAACATTTCTAAAAATAATTTTCAGTTCTTAGTCACGACTCTAGATGTTTTATAGTAGTTTTCAACGTTTTTTAAACGTTGGTACTATTTTGACTACAAAAAGCGTTTAGATGTTTGATATCCTATGTATTTTTTGATGCTCTTAATTATATATAATGTGTTTTTCAATTTTTTGACTCGAAAAAACGTCGAGATTTGCATGATTTCAAGTGTAGGTTGAAATTCATCATTGACCGTCTTTTAAAGCGTCTATTGTTAACCGCTTTTCTAGTAGTGAGGCTAGGGGATTCGAAGCGCACGCAACAATTTATGAAGAACATAATGAACCATATTTTAATTGTGTCAAAACCTAATCTTTTTTATTTTATTTGAAGTTCACGGTTGAGATTTAGAAAAACATATTTTTGTATTAAATAATTTAATATAATATAATTTGACTAATATATAAAGATCACGATATTAAAATATGTACCACCAATTCCATTGTATCCTATGCTTGATCCGTATAGTACAAGTTGAATCATATGAATTTAGTCAATGCAAGTGCATGTAATCATGCCTACCATTTTGATGGCATCCAAAATGTAATGTGTAGAATTGCGGGGTCTTGCATGTCAAATCTTATGATGTGAAATAAATTTGGAATTGTTGTAACTTACGTCTCTCCGATCTAATCATATAATTCATTAACTATTCGTTTAATAATTATTAGAGCCCCATACTCCCATCCCATTCACATGTACTTATATACATGCATCCATCTTCATACTTGCGTCTTTAATAATATACTCACAATTTCATCTTTCGGATGATGTTACTGTACTAATGATTTTTAAAAATTTATCCCGTGAGTTTTTAAGTTCAAATAATGCCCATGAATTTTAGACTTATGAATTTTAGACTTTTGCGAATTATACCTTCTACAATTTATAAATTAACATTTTTAAAAATTTTAAAAAAAAAATTATTTTGCTACTTATTATTACTAGTCATTTTAAAGGTATAAATATTTTTTGAATGAATATCTTTTTTTAAAAAATATTAATAAATGTTAGACTATAAATGATAGAAGGGTATAATTCAGAAAAAATCTAAAAGTCAGGACATCATCCAAAAATTGAAAACCTCTTGATCATAATTCGAAAAGGTAAAAAATAAAGATGCACAACCCGTAATTTCCCTTTCGCTATTAATGTTTATTCTATTTCATGCAAATAGTACATCACTAAAAATCGTAGATATCGTACTAACATATCTTCTTAATTCTTTGAAAAATTGCTCTAACAAAAGATCTATATACACGATTTTTGTTTTGCTAATGAAACAAAATCGTAATTTTCCGGCGTTCAAATTGAGGCGACGCGTTTTCATATATTTTTGATAACAGGAACTATTGTCGTAGGTTTTTGGAGGAAATCTTTTTAGTGTTTTGGGCACTGGTATTTGGCACCGGCATCCGAATCAAAATATTAAATAAAATTGAATGTTGGTGAACCGAAATCGAAATCGAAACCGAAACCGAAATCGAACCGAACTGAACCTGAACTCGCGTTCAGATTCAAAACTAACACCATACAAATATCTTTGATGACAATTAGATTGAAAATCGTATAAAGAACACACTCACTAAGTAAATGTTACTCGAGTCATATCTTCAAACGTCAATTTTTTCATATAATATTTTTTTTAAAAAATTTCTCTTCATATAAGGATTCAAAGTCTTTGAAAGCATAACAGCTATAATTTTCAAATTTATTATCTGATGCTACAAAATGATGACCGGACCCAACATTTGGTCGTGCAGTCAGCAGCAATGGAGCTGTAAGCCTGTAGCTTACCTTGGTCCATAGTTTGGTATTAATGGGCCATAGAATTGAAGGTTTAGGGCATGAACTAGGCCCATGGGCCCACAAGAGTAGGGGCTACCTGGGCCATGAGATCCTCAAAACTGTTTGCTTATCTTCCTTTCTCTTTCGGGAAAACTTTTGGTAATATTCTTTAAGTGTCACCCTAGGTATTACATGACATTAAAAATTACGGTAGTTTTTGACAGTTGCAAAAATTACTTTTTTATGTGATAAATCATATGCTCAATTTCAATAGATACAAAGGTTTTTAATAGATGATCTAGTAATACTTATTAAAATAAAAAAGATTCTCTAGTAATATAGGTTTTAAATATTAATTTGTAAATATTTAATAAAAAATTGATCAAACGATTTATATTTTAAAATTTTAAAACTGACAAATTACCTCTGCATTTTTCTTTCAACAGAAAATTTTACTTAATTTTATATGATTTAAAA
Organism: Fagopyrum tataricum; assembly: GCA_002319775.1. NCBI lineage: Eukaryota > Viridiplantae > Streptophyta > Magnoliopsida > Caryophyllales > Polygonaceae > Fagopyrum > Fagopyrum tataricum. The sequence goes on along the minus strand of CM008281.1, from coordinate 12,720,770 downwards.
AAACAAAATTGTCTTATTTAAAGTGACCAACTTTTATTGGGTTGGATTAAAAAAAAGTACAAAAATCCAAGTAGTACTAATGTATAAATATTATTTAACGTTTTAATATCATATATTTCATTTAAAGTTTTTGCAAATTAACAAAGTTCATTTGAAATGTGTACAAAAACTATTATATCGTAAATAAACACAATGATCATGTTGAGAAAATAAGAAATAAAAGTGTTTAAAAAAAAATTATAATTATTATTAAAAAAAACTTACATAAAAGGTATTCTATCTATTTTATGAATAAACAAAATAGCTACTTATTTATAATATTCGACACCAAAGTGAACAATATTTATATTTTAGTCCTTCTAAGAACATACGATGATGCAGGTACCGAATTAGGCGAATATAGTCATATAGAGGCTATTGCATGAGTAACCTGCATTCAAACCATAAAAAAAAAAAATTACATCCAGACAAATGAAAATGCCAAAATTGTCCCTTGCAAATATATTGATGAGTTTGCGTTACGATACCCTCACTCACTCACCAGTCACCACTAGTCACTCTTCACATTCCCCGTTCACAGTTTCATCGTAGAATCATAACCGACACTTGCCTTCAAATCTCCCCAAATCCCTATCAATGTCTCCACCCATACCCCGCCATTAAAACCCCCAATCCGCTTCCTTCTTCACTCATCTCTGTCTCCATCCCTCTCTCTTTACTTTTTCACATTGGATTGTACGCCATTTTAGCTGCATTCTCCTTTCACTCTTCGTTTCAGCTTCCTGGTTGCCATTGTAGCTTCACGTTAAGTTCTGATTACAACTAAACTCAGTTAGTCACGCATTACCTACATGCTGACCGAGCTCTTCGAGGTTTCTTGTTAATGGCGTAGATCTGACTTCTCAGGTACTTTTCCTGCTTTGTAACAGGAAAATTAAGCTCACTTTTTTCGTTGTTTGCTCTATCAAATTCCAACCTAATTCGAGTTTTGAACCAGATGCGTGAGGAAAAATGGAAGATTAAATTAAAGATGCATATCTTTCGATTTTTGTGTTTTTTTTATATTGACGAACTCGTTCATTGACAAGTATCTGAGTTAATTCTGAATCAGTTCAAGAGAAAAGCAAACATAAACAAGAGACAATTGCTCTTCTTTTCATAAAAAGTAGTATTTAATTAATCTATGCAAACGTCGTTCCACTTTCCCCCGCTTTTGACAAACTTTCTACTCGTGATTAAACATTCAACGCTCAGAAAATGTGTTGATATTAATGGGTTAATTCCTTATTTGGCATTTCTTAGGGGTTTTCCATAGCAGTAGCCACAGAGTAAGATACATGGAGAAAGTACGAAGATTTTACCTTGTCTATGTGCTGTTATTATGGCTTGGTTTGCCATTTTTTCAAGTCACTTCCGAGCCGGTAGTTGACAAGGAGGCTTTGCTTGATTTCATCAACCAAATGCCGCATATCCGTGGCCTTAACTGGAGAGGAAACACTTCTGTGTGCACAAATTGGACTGGAGTAATCTGCAACGCCGATAAATCTAGTGTTATAATTGTCCGATTGCCGGCCATTGGATTTAGCGGTCCAATCCCAGCCAACACCATCTCCCGGCTCTCGGCTTTGCAGATTCTCAGTCTCAGGTCCAATCGTATCAGCGGCCCCTTCCCTTCCGATTTCAACAATCTCAAAAACCTTTCCATGCTTTTCCTGCACTCCAACAACTTCTCAGGTCCATTGCCAGTTGATTTCTCTGTTTGGAAGAAGCTTTCAGTTGTCAACCTGTCGAACAATCGATTCAATGGGAGTATTCCGCAGTCTTTATCGAATTTGACTCAGCTTGTGTACTTGAAACTGTCAAACAACTCTCTATCAGGCGAGATTCCTGATTTGGATCTGCCTAACTTGCAAAAGCTGGATTTATCATATAATAATCTCACCGGGTTAGTCCCAAACTCACTTCAGAGATTTTCAAGTGATGCATTCGTAGGCAATTCTGTTGTGTTGCCTAGTAGATCACCTCCTAGCTTGTTTGCCCAGCCACCTGTATCAGAACCTGAGCATAAATCCAAGGATGGTGGGAAGCTTGGGAGGAAGTGGTTGGAGGTGATTATAATTTGTGTCTCTGTTCTTGGGCTTGTGGTGATTGGGTTTGTATTATTTGCTGTATGCTTGAAGAAGAAACATGAAGATGGGTTTGTTGGGAAGTTCCCTAAGGCTAATGGATCACCTGGTAGAGCAGTTTCAGGTAGCCAGGATGCAAAAAATCGTTTAGTCTTCTTTTCAGGATGCAGTTATGCATTTGATTTGGAGGATCTGCTGAGGGCTTCCGCTGAAGTCTTAGGCAAGGGGACGTTTGGCATGTCATATAAAGCCATTTTGGAGGATACTAATGTTGTGGTTGTCAAAAGACTCAAAGATGTTAGCGCTGGGAAGAGGGAGTTTGAACAGCAGATGGAGGTAATTGGAAGCATTAGACATGAGAACGTTGTTTCTCTTAGGGCTTACTACTACTCAAAAGATGAGAAATTGATGGTCAGTGATCACTGTAGTCAGGGGAGTGTTTCTTCTTTGCTACATGGTATGCTTCTTTCTGTTTGAGTTTTCTAATGTATTGGGAGTTTTCTATTTATCTGTCAATAGTGAACTCTATAGTGCTTTGAAGTTTAATGTCTGTGTTGATATATTCTATTTCACAGGCAATAGAGGAGAGGATAGAACCCCTTTAGACTGGGAAACCCGGATGAGAATAGCCATTGGTGCAGCCAGAGGCATTGCTCACATACACCAAGCGAACAACGGGAAGCTTGTACATGGCAATATCCGTTCTTCAAACACATTCCTCAACTCTCAACAACACGGATGCGTCTCTGATTTCGGATTAGCCACAATCATGTGCCCTATATCCCAACCGATTTCAAGAACTGCTGGTTACCGAGCACCTGAGGTATCAGACACCAGGAGATCAACCCATTCATCTGACGTGTACAGCTTCGGAGTGTTCCTTCTAGAGCTTCTCACTGGGAAGTCTCCTGTCCACTCCACTGGCGGGGACGAGCTCGTCCCGCTTGTGAGGTGGGTCCACTCAGTGGTTAGGGAAGAGTGGACTGCTGAAGTGTTTGATCTTGAGCTGATGAGGTATCCTGATATAGAGGAGGAGATGGTTGAGATGCTGCAGATTGCAATGTCTTGTGTTGCGAAGGTAGCTGAGCAGAGGCCAAAGATGGCTGATGTTGTAAAGCTCATAGAGAATGTTCGACAGAATAATGATTAGTGTTCGAATGTAGGTTTGAATCAGATTCATTGACTACTTTCGAGCAATAGTTAGCTAGGATGAGTGATGCTCCTTCTAGTGAGCATCTCATCACTGTCCCCCATCCATTTTGATCATCTTCTCTTGTTCAAAGTTTTTTTTTTTGTTTTTTTTTATTTTTAAAATTATTGAGATTTGGCGTACTTTCTAATTCCTATTTCAAGCTGCATTGATGTTCAAAGTATTAGTAATTAAAAACTTTAATGGATTTCAATTTTCAATCCATAATAATGTTAATGAAAATTTTCGTTCGGTTTAATCGTTCGTAATTTGGAATCCGATTATCCGAAAATCTCTATATCTCCCCGGTTCAACTGTAACAATTGCCATGAAAGATCGAAAACTGTTTTACAAATTCAGGCTTGATCCATTCACTGACGATTACAAAATCGTTAGAGGTGTTTATGGTATTCCTGATCCTTGTATTGAGATTTACAACGTGGTCTAGGGTTCGTGTGTACTCAATCGTTGCCTTTGATATGGTTATACATTGGATTCCAAATATTGATGTCATTGTTGGATTTGATCTTTTTACATGAAAAGATTTTGGAAATAAACTATCTTGTGATTTGGAAGGAAATGATTCAAGACATGTATGGATTTTTCTTTTTTAAAAGGAAAAATAAATTGAATAGGAAGACCTTAATGAATTAGGTGACTAGTGTGCGTTACTAACTGTAATTTGGAATGATTTGAAAGTGGATGCCTTTGAACCCTCCTCGTTTCGCAGGAAGTGTCATGAAACCGAAGATTTCTTCCTATGGCGATGCACTTCTTCTGAGAAACAAACCAACGAAGGAGATACCTATTTCTTTCCTCGAGATATGGTCACATTCAACGAAATAGTTTTCTTTTAGATTAATAAAAAGTTCACTCATGAACGATATTCATTCATCCTTTTCTACTTAAAGACTTTAAGCATTAAAGGTCCGTTTAAAATTACTAAGTAAATCATTCATGAAAATGAAATACTACCAGATCAATAATAAAAAACTCCATATTTTTTGTCGACTAAAACTAAACATTAGATGTTTTTTTAACTTAATCATTTTTAATTTTCAATACACTTCTTTTTTTTTACCATTTCATTTCACCCCTCGAACCAAACAATCATTAAATTAAATCGTATTGACTGGGTTAACTTAATAATTAAGTTTAAGGTGGGACGAATATGATAATTTTTTTTAAAAATATTTCGATACAAATTAAATTATGAGTCTCCAAGAATGAAGTGAAACCATTAGAATAGGTGTCTCGACTACAACTGGAAACAAGGCTGAATACTACAGCACCATTACATAATTCTGGACTTTCGATCTCTTTACAGAATTCTTGTTCAAGCAATTATATCAGGAAAACCTTGCTTCCAACCTGACAAATTTCAAAAAATAGTAATAAGTTGATATATCATGTAGTTTTATTTAAATATAATATTATAATTTCTTAGCAACGGTTGGATTAATATCGTGTTACTGATTTTATTATGACAATAAAATGAAAAAAAAAATATTGCGCTTCATCCCTAGTCAATTATCAATTTTACAAGAGAAACTTTTTGTATAGATATTACCATTAAAATTATAACATAGCTACTTGTCTAACAAAGATATAATAAATTTGGGTTTTCAAATCTATGTCATTGGTTTGTTGACGATTTAGATTAACAAATTTTTTTTTTCAATAATAATATATTTTTTTATAAAAATAACCGAAAATAATATAAATTATCAATAATAATCTTTTTAAAACCGTCAAAAATTATACAATTATGCAACTTATACCCATTTAAATCATTTTATATATATATATATATATATATATATATATATATATATATATATATATATATATATATTTTGTGTCCATAACTCTTGCCTAATTGATGATGTGATAGTTGAAAAAAACTTTTGGAACAAAATCTAACAAATAAAAGATTTAGATATAAAAAAAATCAGAAAGAGACTATATTTTAACATGGATGCATTTTATCCCTAATATTTTTTGTTAAGAACATGTTTTAAAAAAATGAGATGGTTTATTTCATCTTTTTTATTTTTATTGAAATTGTAGCCCGAAATCATATGTGCCGATATAAAACTTCGTTGATACGAATATAATTTCTGATAAACTTTAGTGTTTAAATTAATTTTGTATATATTAATAAGAAATATTTTATAGTATTTTGAATCATTTTCTAGTTTTTATTAATATAACATTTCATTAGAAATAGTTATCCTAAAAAAAAAAAGTAAGTTGCGAAGGACGATAGTTGAGGTCGAAGGAGAACCATACCGGAAGTCGAGTTGACCCAACTTGCCAACAGTTTCCGGTTGGGCACCTTGGCGGCGACCACGGCAGCCCAGTTGATCCCATCAGAACCAGGCTTGTCGCCGACGACGATATGGAGCTTCTGGCCCATCTCACAATGAGTCCCAACGGTGCTGTAGAAGTAATAGTCACCGGTGGCAGTGAGATTCATGACAGTTGGTCCGGTAGCCCATTGGTTAATGACGTGTTGATGCCCACAACACTCAAAATCCTCTTTCGAGACTTGGTATACATTGTGTCCCCCTGGCCTGTATGGAAATACTTTTCCATTTCCAAATTTTCATCCATTAATTATACTTAATATCAATTATAGTATTATAAATTATGCCATTTCTACACAAATAAGGTTAGGGTAGCTGGGTAGGAGGTTTCTATGTTCCTGGTTAGGGAGAATCTGTATGATGATTTCTTAACATCAAATCTATACACAAGAGTGAGTTTTTGCATGCCACGTGGCACACATATAACGAATATTTGATAACGTGGAGCTTTTAGTTCTTGTTGCACACATTGTGACTAAAAATATTGAACCTGAACTCTTCTTCGAGAGATACAATTCCGTCACAACCCGATAATCTAGGTTGAGATGGATTAAAAGAAAGGTTAGAATAATCTCATAAATAATCTACTATAATAATCTCATCTAAATAACATTAATAGTCTCAATAGTCTACCCTCCACCAAACGGGATTCATATAATGCATAATTTATTTTACCGTATTAAATATTCTTATTATATTTTTATTTTATCATTTTAAAATACGTACATAATAAGTTGTCAGAATATATATATATATATATATATATATATATATATATATATATATATATATATATATATATATATATATATCGAACAGTATGTCCTAGTATGATTTTCGGTCTTTATTTTAAAATTTTTTGAAACCGTTTGGGTCCAAAATCCGGTCATTTAAAATAATAATAATAATAGAAAGTTTCAAAATCCAATATATGAAAAAGGGAACATAATTTGTTTTATATTGAATATTAGTACAACTTGTGTACGTTCAAACTAAGCCGGACTAACCGGTGAAAATCTATCAAAGTGTTACGTTTCGGTCCAAGTCCAGACCGAGATAACAAAGATACATAAATCTTATGTTAACAATAATGTAATGTAACAAGTACCCTTAAAAAAGACCTAACAAATTAGGGAAGGATTTATCGGTTTGTATTAGAGGTATAAAACTATTTGATAAAATAATTAATGCATAAGATTACCTAATTCATCGCCTAGGCCGAAAGTACGAGGAGCAGCCCATTGTTCATAAAAGGTATTGTTTGGAGGAATCTCCCAACCCAATTCTCCACCAACGACGTGAATTAGGGCAGTTGATGTTTGCGACATAAAACACCCAATCGCAATCACCAACAAGAAGGAAGCCATTTGCAGTTTCTCCATTTTAACTGATAAGCTTCCTTCTTGTAAATAGGAATCCAATTTCCAAGGGGCTTACAATGTTTCAACTTGAATGCTTTCATTTCGAACAATTGCCTGCTTTTTATATCTTCTTCTACGCTATTTCAATGCTTAATTTTTATTTCTAATTAATCATTGGTTACAAATAGGTTCTCGTTTTCTATTTTATTACCGATAGTTTAAATATGGTTGAGATTTGGGTTGAATTGGATGACTGACCCCTTATAATAATAATAACTTGTAGCGTTTGTGTTCATTTCATGATTATTTAAGAATTTATCTCATCATACTAACTTTTTATTTATGATTTTTCTCTCATAATAAACTAGAAAGAGGACATATTCTTAGTAAATTAATGGGTATGATTAAACTAAATTAAATTAGCGAAGGTGAATATCCCATCCAATTTTCTCTTAAATTTGTGCCCAATGTTAGAAATTTCATGGTTTATTCTCAATTTGTGCCCAATCGTCAAGGTCGAATTCCACAGAGAATTGAGTATTATCCATCAATAATCAATTAAAACAGTTTAGGATATTAAACGGTGACAAGGAATAATCTAAGATTAACAAAATTCTGGGGGAAAACAAAGAAACAAGTATCCAATGATAAGTAACAAGATAAGATGCAAATGATATAGAGAAACTAGGCTTAAGGTTAATCCTACCAAACCGTCAAACCGATGCCCATTGTTGAGTATAAAAATTATCTCTGTCATTTTTATTTAGAGGATGGTGAGAATATTCATTATGCTTGAGATTGTTTTATATATAGAACTACTTAATTATTGCACTCGTTATAGTTTTTCTAATGGATCATTATTTGAGTATTTTTATAGTGGTTTAGATGATACTACTAGGAATCTTGTTGATACCGTTAAATCACATGGATTTACTAGATTGAATGAAGATGATGCTTGGAATTATATTGTTTAAGTTGCGAAACATACAAGTAAGTATTTCAAGAAGGGGCATCTACAACATCCGAGATGATAATGATAAGATTGATATCCGATCGAGCTGTCAAAGTCAATTCCGTTATGAAATTGGTTGAGACTTGAGAGTAACCAAGAGGTAAGATAGCTACTATGGCGGTCAATAATAAACTAACTATTAAATATTAATTTAACATAGGTACATGGCATGAGATTTTAGATTGTTCCGCATTTGATGCTCATATGGCTAACCATGAACACACAGAGCAAGCCAGTTACATGTGGAATCAAAATCAATACAAGCCTAGTATATAAATGATCCCTATTCTCAAACGTACAACCCTATATAGAGGAATCATACAGATTTTTCCTATGCTAACCATAATCCAAGTGGTCCATCTCCAAACCATCAAAACCAGCCACCCACAGGTAATTTTCCACCACAAAAACCTCCTCGTGCATCTAAGAAGACTCGTATGGAGTTGATGATGGATAAGTTAGTGTTGGAAAAACAAGGTTTAATGCAATCTCAACTAGCTTTACAATCTAATGTTGGCAGTGTGGCAATCACAGTTGATACTCTTGCTAAGAGTCATAAGATGTTGGAGAATCATGTTGTCAAACAAGCTCAACAAATAGACACAACTCTAGGTAAGCTTCCAAGTACTACTCAAAACAATCCTAGGGGAGTTTGTAGTATTCACTTATAATCTCAAGGAGCAGAAAAGAAATCTCCAAAAGCTGGCTGAAATTCTCTCCTATTGTGGTGGAGGAGAAGAAAGGTGAGGCGGGGTCGGTCAATGAGTAGACACGGACAATGTCGGGCCGCCCCATCCCCCGGATAAGCAGCGAGTAGGCTCGTCCGAATCTAAAATTCCGGTCCGAAAATCCGTTATTTATTTAAAAAAAATTATAATGTAATTTATTTGGAGTAAATGGTAGTATTCAAACTCGAGACTTTAAAGTAAGGTTCAAATATTCACAACCATTAGTCTTCTTTTGTCTTTTGTGTATTACTTTGACTTTTTTATTTATTAATTGAAATACTATTGCTCCTTTTTTTTAAATAAAATTTGGGTCCGTCTGTCCCAAAGCCTGACGTGGACGGGTATGAAGAGGACCTTAAGTTCAAATATAGACTCGGCTCGAGCCTGGACTAGAAAAACGGACAAAGTTTCTTTGAAAAGTCTAGCCCAAGTCTAGGTTTGCCCAAATCTATCAATGAGGTACCTTACATTGTCCCTCGTGCTTATAAACTGCCTCTTTTCTAACCTCAAAAGAAAAACCGGTCATTAATACATAAACAATTCGACAAGTGTTTGAAAATGATAAACAAGCTCTATATAAAAATTCCCTTCATCAATGCAGTAAAGCAAATGTCAAAATATACAAAGTTCATTAAAGACATCTTAGATATAGTGTTTTCGGCTATCATAAAGTATTATTTTTTTTGTTATATTTTGATACGATATATTAATTTTGGTATATTGTTTCCGGTTTAAAATTTGGGTATAATATATGTACGTGGTTATATATTTCCTATATTACGTTTTGTGTATAGGACTTTAATATTGTATAATGATCACAGTAATTTGTTTAGGATATAGTGTTTATAGTTTTGTTTTGGATAATCTTATATCTATTAAGGCGGATACCTTCTTTGTCACGTATCAACGCCACAATTCAAGGAAGTTTTAAAAATATTTTAAAGGTTACTTTCAAAAATTAATAATTTTGATATTTATAAATTCAAATCTTAATAATTTGTTAATCCGTAAATAAAATCTGGTATTTTTAAAACAATAATCTTATATCTATTATCTATTAAAAGAGAAACTTTATTTACCCCGTGTTAACCCACAATTTACATAGCTCCCAAAAATATTTTAAAAAGCTACTTTTAAAAATCAATAATTTTAATATTTACAAATTCAAATCTTAATAATTTGTTAATCCGTAAACAAAATCTAGTATTTCAAAAATCAATAGTTTTTATATTTACAAATTCAAATCTTAATAATTTGTTAATTTGTAAATAAATCTGATAATTCCAATCTTATCTCACCGATTTTAATTTAAAAATATTATTGAACAAGCTTTTTTTAAGAATAATATTTTCGTCACTAACTAAATTATAACTATAATTTTTGATAAGATTTTTTTTTATATTATATAAATATAACTTGAATTTGATAGCGTATTTTATATATATATAACTTGAATTTATAATTAATAACTAATATTATAATTTAAAGAAGATTATTTTTATTCAAATATTTAGAACAAATAATAAATCATTATCCTTGCAATGCATGAGTAATACACTAGTTATATTTTAACACAATGTATTGCATAATTTGCATTGGTCCTCATGTATCACATTGGTCCTCATGTATCACGTTTTAATAAGATATCTTAGTTCATGTGTATATTTAGTATTAAATATCGTGAATATGTTTTTTAATATTGTATTGTATTTTCAGTATTAGATTTTTGTTAACTTTGAGATGATATATATATATATATATATATATATATATATATATATATATATATATATATATATATATATATATATATATATATATATATATATATATATATATATATATATATATATATATATATATATATTGTATTTTCACTTTTTCAGCTAAGCATCGTGAATATGATTTTCAATATTATGCTCTAAAGGAAGCGGATGGATGAAGTGAGGAATAAGTTGGGATATTCGAATTGTTTTACAATGGATTATTGGGGCAAGTCGGGTGGCCTGACTTTATTATGTAAGGATGAGTCATGAGTGGATTGTTGCTATTAGTTCATATACATATCATCATATCGATAGTGTGGTGACTATGACGGATAACTGACCATGGAGACTTATTGGCTTCTATGAGTGGCCTAACGGTGCAGATAAAGTCCGATCGTGGTCTCTGTTGGCTAGGTTTTGTGAGAGCCCTTTTCTTTCGGACCGAGATCGGACCATAGCCGAGATTGGCTTTGGCCCGAGATTGGCCTTTCCGCACCTGCGGGCTTGACCGCCGCCCCTGCGGGTTCCCGCCCCTATGGCTCATGGGACCGCCCCTGCGGTTTCCGGCGGCTGCAACCGGTTTTGTTGACTCCTTTGACCCGTGCTTTACCCCTTAGCTTTACTTCTTTCTTCTCCTTGCTGAGCAAGGGTTTCCTCATTCACTTTCCATCCAGCCTTCACGTCCTCCTTGTCTATCCTTCATCCTTCTTGAACTTGTGTTGGTTTTTCCTTGAGTTGTTAAGGGAGTTTTGGTGGTGAATGTTGATGTTGATGCTAGTGCTTGCTATGCTGAGCTTGAGAGCTAGTGGAAGTGTTGCCTTGGAGCAATTTCGTGCCTAGGCCACAGCTGTGGTAAGCTTCTTCCTCCTTGCTTCTTCATTCTTATTCATTCTTACCTTGTTTCAATCCTTCTAGCTTAGGATTAGATGTATGTTAAGGGTTTTGATGTTGGAATGTGTATTGATATGTATGTATGTGAATCTGGAAGAGAGTAGACATGATTTGATCACGTGAAGAGCCAAAGAGAAGCCGCGAGGTTTCATTCTGCACTGTCGCCGCCCCGCGGCCAGAAGTCACCGCCCCTGCGAAAGACGTGCCGCAGCGCCAGCGCCGTGCCTGTGTTGCCAGCGACCTTTGTCACCGCCCCCACGGTTGAGTGCCGCCGCGCCTGCGGTCTCCTGCGTTCCGCTCCTGCGTCCTTAGATCACGCAGGTGCGTCTTGTCCCGGGGCTACCTATAGTTAGGTAGTTCCTTTCCTTTCTAGTATGAGGGAACTAGTATCATGTTAGGTACCGGTTTATGATGAGTATGATATAGATATGCCGGTTACGGCCTTGAGGTTATGAGTTGGATATGATCCCTTATGGATCCCTTGGGTCTAGGTGTGACCCTTTGTGTGATAGGATTGTGATATATATATGTGTGTCTTGTATAGGCTGTGTTGTCCTCCAGTTTGGAGTGGACGTTTCTGAGAGTGGATCAAACTTGAGTTACTTTTGAGATCGAGGTAAGTCCATAGGACTTACTTAGCTACTATCCTTATATTGGATGTATGCTTGAGTGGTGTGTGTTATGTGCTTTATATCATGTGTTATTATTTGGTCACCGACCTATGTTATATTGACCGCCCATTGTAGTGGTTGTGATAACCTTTCCCTTTCATCCCGTAGTGGAGTCTGGGAGGTTCTCTGTAGTCAGGCTAGATCTGGTATAAAGGAAGGCCCCTCACCATTCCCACAGGGTACACGGGAGGTGTGCTGATACTACCCCAGTTGGTTAGAGTACTCAGAGGCGGGGATTATATTCCTCGTGTCACCTATCTTCATATATATCTATTTATACGATTGAATGATTCAACTTATTAAAGATAATAAACCGGGTAAATGTTTGATATCATGTTGAAGTGTTTATCATTTCTGAGGTGTGTTTGTGCTTTAGCATCTTCTTATATATGTGTATAGTTAGCTAACGGTTTCATACCGTGTTGTAGATCCCTCGCAGGTTAGGAGAGCTGCGGAGTGAACCGGAGGGGTGATCTGCTGAGGGTTCCGTACATGGGGCATATTCGTGGGGTTTTTGAGATTATCATTATTGTGCGGATTTCAGTTTGACTTTGTACTCAGCAGTATCTTGTATCACCTTTTTGATATATATATATATATATATATATATATATATATATATATATATATATATATATATATATATCAGTTTTTATGTTTTGTTTTAATCTGGTGGTGCCTTGTTGTAAGATTCAGTGAGGTTGTTGTCAGGCTAGGGCCAAGATCCATTGTGAGATCCTAGCCCAGTAGCACTTCAAGTCCTACGGATTCGGGGTGTTACAGGTTTGGTGAGGATGCTCATGATGCTTGGCTGAATTTGGGTGATTTCAACCAATTCATGTCGTTTGAGGATAAGGTAGGCGGCCTAGCACCTGACTTGTAGTCAATGATTATATCTCAGGAGGCTATGGTGGTGGGTCATTTGCATGATCTTCCTTTTTAGGGTATCCACTATGCTTGGGACAATGGTAGGCAAGGTTCCGATTTCATTCAAGAACAAATGGACTATGGGATGACTAATGATGAATGGATTACTCGTTTCCCAGGTGGTAGTGTCGCTCATCTAGAAAGGGTTGGTTCAGACCATGTTCCCATTGTTATTATTCCCTTCCGTTGTGAAGAGGGTGAGAACTTGAAACGCAAAGGATGTCGGCTGACTCATTTTGAATCCCTTTGGACGGAGGATGATAGGTGTGAAGTTGTGGTAGCTAGTGCTTGGAATTTTCCACTTCGTTTCCGTGGAGATGTTCAAGGTAAAGTTGCACAATGTATGACTGAGTTGAAGTCTTGGAATAGGAAAAATTACGGTATATATCATTGGGTTGCAAGTTGTTCTACGTAGGGAACTTGAAAAGGAGGAGGTGTGTCTAATGGAACAAGAGGAGCGTTTGTGGTTTCAAAGATCTAGGTGTAATGAGTTACATTGGGGTGATCGTAATTCCACAATTTTCCATTCCAAAGCTTCTCGGTGAGGTCGTCGGAATCGCTTGGTTCGTCTTATAGATGACGATGGTATGGAGTGACGGTATGGCACCGCCACTCCCTTTGGCAGCATCCGCTATGGGGATGCTAGGGCACAGGTGGTAGTGGAGTACTTCTAGGGCCTATTCACGCCGAGCTCGGGGGTGGATATCACGGCTGCGTTAGGGGGGATCTCGCCGATTTTAGAAGAGTCTGATCGGTTTCAACTCAACAAGCCTTTTATTCCTGAAGATGTTAAAAAGACATTATTTTCTATGCATCTGAACAAGGCACTGGGACCGGATCGTATGTCCACTCTTTTCTATCAACATCATTGGGATATTGTGGGTTCTTATGTCACATGATTTGTGCTCAACATTATTGTTGGGACCAATGCCGGACTCGCTTAATCACACTTTTATTTCTTTGATCCCTAAAGTAACGAGTCCCACTTGGATGAAGGATCTTCGACTTATTAGCTTGAGGAACGTCTTCTACACGTTGGTTTCAAAGGTGGTGGCTAATAGGTTGAAGGAAGTCCTTGATGAAGTTATCCATGTTTCTCAAAGTGTTTTTGTTCCGGGTAGGTTAATCACTAATGTGCTTACGACTTTTGAGGCTTTTCACTATATGGCCAAAATGTGTAGTGGAAAGGAGGGTTATCTTGCTCTCAAGCTTGATATGGCTAAGGCTTACCAACAAGTTGAATGGGGTTTTCTTGTGGTCACTTTACGTCAACTAGGTTTTGATAACCATTGGGTTTTCCTTGTGATGAATTGTGTTTCCACATTATCTTTTTCAGTTTTTAGGGATGGTGTGCCATCATCTATTTTTTTTCCTAGGGTGGGGCCTCAGACAAGGTGATCCTCTCTCACCATATTTATTCATCATTTTTGATGAAGTTATTTATGGGCTTATCAGAGCGAGTGAGCGGCAAGTGACTGGCGGGGTGTTAGGATTGCACGGAATGCCCCATGGATCTCACATCTCTGTTTATTTTTTTTTGCAAACGATTGCATTTTAGTTGCTAAAGCAACTTGTCAACAAAGCGAAACAATTGCATATATTCTCCATATTTATGGAGTATCTTTTGGCCAACAGGTTAATTTTAATAAATTAGAGTTATCTTTCAGCAAAAATGTTTTTGAGGATGCTAGGGAGGAAATGCAGGGCCTTTTGAATGTTGCGGAGGTTGGGAAACATAAACGTTATTTGGGTTTGCCTACAATGGTAGGACGTTCAAAGAATGTGATTTTTGCCTAGCTTAAGGACCGCATTGTGTCTAAAATAACAAGTGGAAGGCTACAAGGCTCTCACAAGCAGGGATAATAGTTTTACTTAAGTCGGTCATTCAAGCTATTCCAACATACATTATGGGTTGCTTTGAGTTGCCCTTGAAATTTTGTCGCAACATTCAAACCCAAATGGCTCGTTTTCTTGGGAATGCATCCGACCGTCGAAGCCTGCAGTGGCTGGATTGGAATGCGTTATGTGGTGCTAATGAGGATGGTGGTTTTGGTTTTCGGAATATGGCCCTCTTTAACAAAGCTTTTCTTACCAAGAAGTGTTGGAGGATCTTACATGACAAAGACTCGTATTAGCAAGGGTCTATACGGCCAAATACTTCCTGACTTGTTTGTTTATAGAGGCCACTTGTGGTTCTACTCCGAGTTATACTTGGCGAAGTTTAATGGCGGGTAAGGCTCTCTTATTGAATGGTGTCTTATGGCAGGTGAGAAATGGCCGGACCATTAATACTTCTATTAATGCATGGGTGCCTCGTCCACTTTTGTTTAAGCCTATTTTCCGGCCTACGCGTCCATTAGCATCGTGCAAAGTTTCTTGTTTGATTGATTGGGAATCAAAAGTGTGGCGTGAGAACATTGTCATCTCTATGTTTCACGTCGACGACGATGAGGTTGTTCTTCGGATACAATTGGTGTCACTGGAGGTGGATGATAGACTGATTTGGTTTTATGATAGACATAACATGTACACTATTAAGTCGGGGTATACTCTTGCTTGGAATACCAGGAATATCTTAATGAAATTGGGCTTACAACCTCGTCATCTTCCACTAACCTTTGGACCGAGAATTGGAGGATATCATATATACCATGGGTATGCGAGTTTTTTTTTCTTCTGGAGTTTGTGTTGTGGCGTTCTCCCTTGCAAACACAATCTTTTTGACATGCATTGTATTCCAGACCCATGGTGTTCCCCGAGTGTGGTGATTGTGAAACTGAGGTTCATATTTTTTTTATGGTTGTCATAAAGCGGGAATGGTGTGGGATGTTTGTCCTAGTATTGCGAGTTTGATTCGGAAGATGGCAATTTTCTCAATACATTACATATCCGTTTACAAGAGGATTTTAGGGAGCCAGTTGCAGGTTGAATGGTGATGTTGTATGGATTATGGACAACAAGAAATAAGAGAGTATTTGAAGGTATGGACACTAACCCGGTGCAGTTGTTAGAATCGTATACGTATTGGAATATGGATAGTTTCAAGGACAAATGTCAAGGTTTTAAGAGAGAGGAATACATCACCGACGTCTTCTTTGGTTTAGCTCCTTCCGTCCCAGGGTATGTTTACAATTAACCGTGATGCATCGGTTTCAACCAAAGGATGTGGAGCTGGTGTTATTGCAAGGTATCATAGGAGAAAAGTGGTGTTTCTAGATATGAAACCTTTGAGAGTGGGACTGTTCCTAAAGTAGATGAGGTTTAAGCAATTGTATGGGCCTCTCCTTGGAACAGGGGCGTGGTTTTGCTTATTTGGTTGTGGAATCGAATGTTTTGTCTGTTATCATGAGACTGCATACTACGAGCTTGGGCTTTACTGTTCTCGATCTTGTGTTGAAGATGTGCCAGAATACTACTATTGTGATTGGTTGTAGAGTATCGTGGAGTTGGACTAGGAGGAAGAACAACATGGCTGGACATTTTCTTTCTTCTGTCGCGGTTGACGAGTTCTATGTTTCAAATGCTAATATTTACTATCTTGTAGATTTGTTTGATCTTGTTCAAGCTGACATGCCTTAATAATATTTTGTGTGTTTTCATCAAAAAAAAAGTTTGTCTAAGTGGTAAGAGGGTGGATGGAGGATTATTGTTTCAATCAACTAGAGTTTAAAACTCCTTACTGATATTGTTTATTATTTTATATTCCAATACTCACATACCGGAAAATAATATAGTACGATACCCGAAATACACGATGTAGATTTAAGGTACAAAATTAAAATTAAAATTTATAATGGATACTCTTTTTTAAACAAATTACTAAAGATACTATTTTATCTTCTTATGATAACAAAATGTATACTTACTCGACTCCTCACATTCATTTTAATGAATAAATGAAAAAAAAATCTATTAAAAAAGTAAAATAAAAAATGATACACTCGTTGTATGTATCATTGTCCCAACTACCAATTTGGTTACACCACTCTATATTTGCATTTACTACTACTTTAAAAGTTATAGATATTTCTTTTTTAGGAAGTAATAACTAGATATTCTTTTTAGAATATTTAAAATGCTTATAACTGGAATATTTATATTTTTTAGTAGATTCAATATCTATTTAACAAACGGCTATAGTTGACAACCTAAATGAAGAAAAGAAAAAGCCCATGAAAACAGATGAAATCTGAACCAACCTTTAATATAGCAAGTTGTGATTTGTTATAAAAGAAATGCTATTTCATCTTCAATTGAATCATACAAACCAAAACATATCTACGAAAAGAACTTGTTGTCCAAACCATTGAAAATCAATAGAAATTTAGAAATTGCGTCGTAAGAAGGAAGCTCAATACCAAAAATATAAAAATGGCTTCCTTCATGTTAATCGTTGCATTAGTGTGTGTTATGATGCAAACAACAAACGGCCTCATTCATGTCGTTGGTGGAAGTGACGGATGGATTCCGCCTCCAAATAAGAACTTCTACGACGATTGGGCTGCCCATCAGATCTTTAATGTAGGCGATGAATTAGGTAACATAAAAAGATTTTTTGTTATCATTGATATCATTGCCCGTCCAAAAGTGTATTATGAATTATTGATGGTATCAGAACTTTTTACTACTAAATATTTGGTTAATTTGTGTAATTTATGAATTCAATACAGTATTTCCATTTAGCTCAGGATCACACAGTGTACTTCAAGTCGAAGAAAAGGATTTCTTGACATGTGGGCATGACCACATACTTAATCAATATATACTCGGCCCAACGAGAACAACATTGAATGTACCAGGTGATTACTACTTCTATTGTGGTGTTGGGACTCATTGCGAGATGGGTCAAAAGCTCCACATTAAAGTTGGACCTGGCCATGCTCGGAAGTTGTTGTATAGCGGAGAAGTTGAGATGAAAAAATCCTCGAGCTAATCCCAAAATGTGGTTCGAACATTGGTTAATTCATTACACAGGATGAAACACCAAAGTCAATGGGATGTCATAGTTGTTCATTATCTAGGATTTTAAAAGTATAGATCTTCTACAAAAAATAAAAAATATCATTATCTTAGATCATCTTTTATGTTGTAATTAGCAAGTGGGTGTTTAAGCAAAATAAGAGTTTAACAATGTATTTATGTTATGTCTTATTTTCCATGATCATTGATCATATATATGTATACACTTTCTATTATTAGTCCATTTGTTCATTGTTGAGCTTTTTATAATTTAATGGCTCGGATAAGTTATGATAGGGTACTAATTTGAATAAGAATGTGTATTTAACGATTTTACTTCTTTTTCGAAAACTGCTAAAATGCTCCCGAAATATAATATCAAATATCATATTGGAATTTTATTAATCGAATATACAAATTACTTTATTATTCTATTATAAAAAAAATAGTACATGACATCTAATAAGACTAATATTGGAGGTTTGATACCGGAACTGTACCAATATTGAAACTTAATGCACAAACTCTAACATTGAAAATGTTGTACTCAGACTACAATATCCTCCCGAAATACTAAAGCGAGTGGTTCTTTAATCAAAATTAATTTTAATACATGATATTTAATACTAAGAATATAATACCGATATGCCATATTAGAATGTCATATAGGAATCTAAAATAGGAGTATTGCATTGAATAATGTATTAAAATCTAAAACACCAAATGTAGTATATATCGTATTACCAGAAAACATATACGATAATTATATTATACGGAAGTTTTAACATAAAAATAAAAATTAAATGTACAAATTCATATAGAAGAATTATTACTATGATCACTACACTGTAAAATATATTACACACACGAAAGCTACATAAAAAAGTCAAAACGATAATTTTATGCCACAATCTTACATACGAAAAAAAATAATGTAATGTAAAACCTATTGGAATTTGTGACGAAATTTTAATAACTGGATATTGCATACACAAAATATAGATTTTATCGGCAAGAAAATAGTTTTAATCATACCGCACACTAGATATCCCAATTTCAAACCGAAAACTATATATATAGTGGTAGGATGGAGTAGGAACATATTCTTGTGTAGGGAGGAAATTATCATAGCCGTATGATTTAAATAATTGAACGTACCAAATCTGTGACTAAATAAAGAAGATTTGTATAAAATATTCTAACACTTATTAACCTAACTGATTTAACAGATCGGATCAAGCACTATTTCGATTGAAATGAACATAATTCGATCGAAATGCTCAAAATTCTATAAATAAATGTAAGAGCCTTAGTTTTGGGAGCTAGTTTTGGCCTTAGCCGCCCCCGCGGGTCTGTGAGGCCGCCCCCGCGGGTCTGTGAGGCCGCCCCTGCGGCTCCCCTGTTATTCCGCCCCTGCGGTTTCCGGCGGCTGCAGCCGGTTTTGTTGACTCTTTTGACTTGTGCTTTACCTTTCTTTACCTCCTCCGTTTCACCTTGCTGAGCAAGGGTTTCATCACATTTCCAATTCAGCTTCACGTCCTCCTTGCTTCTTCTTCTTTCTCCTTGAGCTTGAGTTGGTTTTCCCTTGAGTTGGTAGAGTTGTGTGTAGTTTTGTGGTTGTGGATGCTAGTATTGTGGTTGCTGAGCTTGTGAAGCCAGCTGAGTTGTGCTTATGTTTTTGCCTGCCTAGACCTTCAGCAGTGGTAAGTCTTCTTCTCCTTCTTCTCTTCCTTCTTCCTTTGCTTCTTCCTTCCCTAACTTAGGATTAGATGTATTGAGCATAGGATGATGTTGAAATGTGTATGTTTATGCTTGTGTATGAATCTGGAAGAGAGTAGACGTGATTTGATCACGTGAAGAGCTAAAGAGAAGCCGCGAGATTGCATTCTGCACTGTCGCCGCCCCCGCGCCTGGAAACCGCCGCCCCTGCGGAGACCGTGTCATCGCACCCGCGCCAGTGCCTGCGCCGTGCCTGCGTTAGCCTGCAGCCTTGTCACCGCCCCTGCGGATTCTACCTGCCGCGCCTACGGGTGATCTCTTCCGCCCCTGCGTCCTTAGTTTACGCAGGTGCGTCTTGTTCCGGGACTACCTATAGTTAGATAGTTCCTTTCCTTTCTAGTATGAGGAACTTAGTACCATGCTAGGATTCGGATGTTGACGAGTATGATACGGAAATGCCGGTTAGGGCTTTGAGGTTTGCGAGTTCGATATGATCCCTTATGGATCCCTTGGGTCTAGGTGTGACCCTTTGCGTAATAGGAGTTTGATATTTATGTATGCCTTGTATAGGCCGTGTTATCCTCCAGTTGGAGTGGACTGAGTTGAGAGTTGATCCAGTGAGACGACTACGAGGTTGAGGTAAGTCCGTGGGACTTACTTAGTTGCCATTCCTTTATAGGATGTTGTGCATGAGTGGTGTTTGTTATATGTTTATAGTATGCGATATGTTGGTCACCGACCTATGATGTATTGATTGCCCATTGTAGGGTTGTGACAACTTTTCCATTCACCCCGCTGGGAGTTGGGGGTTCTCTGTGGTCAGGCCAGACCTAGTAAACGGTTCGGGCACTCTCCATTCCCTTAGGGTACACGGGGAGGTGTTCCAGGCACCATTCCAGCTGGTTATAGTACCTAGAGGCGAGGGTTATATTCCTCGTGTCACTTATGTTTATATGGATATTTATATATGAGTTGATTGCTGGACTTTATAAAGATAATGAACCGGGTAAATGTGTGAAATCATGATGATGTGTTAAGATTTCTGATGTGTGTTTGTGCTCTAGCATATTCCTATATTTGTGTATGGTTAGCTAACGGTTTCATACCGTGTTGTAGACACTTTGCGGGATAGGAGAGCTGCAGAGTGATTCAGAGTGGGTGATCCGCTGAGGGCTCCGTACACTGGGGCGTTATCGGGGATATGGGTTCTTTTGTTGTACAGTATGGTTTTGTTTGTACTCAGCGGTACATTGTATTACCTTTTTGATATATATATATATATATATATATATATATATCAGTTTCATGTTTTGTTTTAATCTATCGGTGCCTTGTTGTAAGATCAGTGAAATTGTTGTCAGGCAAGGGTCAGGATCCATTGTGAGATCCTAGCCCAGTAGCACTCTGAGTCCTACGGATTTGGAGTGTTACAATAAATTTGATCAAAATTCACTATTACGATCAAAATTAGTTGAAAAAAGCACTATTTTGATCGGAATGAACTTATTTCGATCGGAATGCTCAAATTCCACAGATAATTCCGATCAATATTTCTGTAACACCCCAACATTTTGGAACTCAAGGTGCTACGGGCTAGGACCTCACAATGGGTCCCGGCCCTAGCTTGACAATAATTTTACTATATCTTACAACAAGGCACAAATGTAATTAAAAATCATGGAAAACATATTACAATAATAATGTCATGAATGCAACATGAGACATCATTGTACGCAACAACTACTAACGTCCTAAGAAAAAACCCTAATATATGAATGCAACAAGTGAAAAGAAACCGCCCAATCTATATGAGTACGTGGACCCGGCTGACCATTCGCTCCGGATCACCCTACAGCTTTCTTATCCGACAAGAAATCTAACAACATAACGGCAAAAAAACCGTTAGCTAACTATTCGAAGTATCATATAGTATTCTATATCACAAACACACATAAAGGCGGAGATTAAACAAGACAACATGCTTACACTCAAACCGTATTATTATCTTTACTTAGGTGATTCAATTCTATTTGTTCAACTTATTTTGTGGCACAAAGGTCTCTTGACCTTCGCCTTTTTCCACGTATACCAACCGCAGTGGATCTCATGCATCTCACCGTATACCGATATGGACTAGTCGCAGAGAACCTCCTAGTCTCGTGGCAGAGTTGGGCTATGATGCCACGACCCGTTATTCATACACTTGGGTCAAATAAAAAGGTAACGTCGTCCTAATCAAGTTATAATTATAAATCACCCAACATGCACCACTATAGCAACACACACTAATACAAGAAAGAGCTAGCTAAGTAAGTATGTAAGACTTACCTGAACTGATCGATGATCGGCCATTACCCGTTATCGTATAGACAATCGGCCATTACCCCTTATCATCTCTACGTGCATACCATATCAGATACCTGATCAAATTGGGAACATACTTATCAATATATTTATAAGCTTCGGGAGCACTCATAATTCATTTTTACATATTCTAGGAGAGGAATGCTCTTATTGAACTTCCTAAGAGTTTACTCAACAATCTAGCGCAAACCTAGGTTGGGAGTGACAACGGGAGAATCCCACATATCTTATTCGGGGAAGGAGAGGCGGCACAGGTTTTGTTTCGGTGACGCTCGTGTAGGTGGGGGCGGTTGGTTTGGTTCACCAGCGAGGAGAGAGAAAGGTTCGCGGTCGGGCTTTTTGGCGGCTCTAGATCTCCGAGCCATTTTTATGGTAAGAGACTATGATCCAACTACTCGATACAATGATCTATTAGATCGTGTCCTTAGACATCGCGATGCAATCATATCAAACCTCAATTAGGGCTTCGGGCTTGTATTCTCCTCCGATTTCCGACCCGGTGGCCAGCGGTGGTTTGCGACTCTAGCTAGCGCAAAGGGAGACGAAATCCGACAAGGTGCATATCCGGACTCGATTCTTGGTCGTTGATGCCGGCAAGTGGCTAGGGTTTCGGCCTTTCCGGGGAGATGAATGTGTTTAGGTCTAGTCCGGTGTTGTGATCTCGTAAATGACTGGTTGGGTGGCCGACGTTGCTTTCCGAAAAGGGTCTCGTGCGGTGAATAGTGAATTCCGAGAGGGAGAGAGATCGAGATGGAGGAGGCTAGGGATTTGGAAGGAAGGAGATGATGAATAGGGTCATCTCGAAAACTGTTATATGAGTTTTAAAAGGTTTTTAACAAGCTCTCTAGCATTTTATGAGTCTATTCAAAATGCTGATATTTTTCTCAACTTTGATATCGCTCGATAAAATCCTCAATATATTTCTAAAATCCGATGAAAAATTATATATCATCTCTAAATTCCCAAAACCGCTCACCTATCCCAAACCTCGAAGGGAAACCTTTCTGTTGGACGATAAAAATCCAGGTTATTACAATTTTACTATTACGATAGTAGCAAAAAAAAAACATTATTTCAATATAAATGAACATATTTCGATCGAAATACAAAGAATACATTCGACATTTGATACACGACCGAAATTAGTAGGAAAAGCATTATTTCAATCGAAATAAACATATTTCGATCGGAATGCTCAAAATTCAATAAATAATTTCGATCAAAATTTTACTATTAATATCGAAATTAGTAGGAAAAAAACGCTATTTTGATCGAAATGAACATAGTTCGATCGAAATGCTCAAAATTCATTTAGAGAAAATAAATTTGTTGCCATATATGTTATTCTATTTATTGAAAGTGAATTTTTTTTAATTTTAATTCAATGTATCACACCCATGAACACTTATAATGGACCAATATCTTGAACGTTGATGTATTAATCAGACGTCTCTATGAGGTTCCTACTCCCTACTCAAGAATATGTTCTCACTTAAACCTGACCATATATGGGTTCTAGTGGAAAGAGGTTTTACGGCAAAACATTTCCTTATGGTGAAAAGTAACAGTTTTTAAATATAATATGTATTTTTATAAACAAATTATTTTGAATCAAGGGTTATGACCAATTGTTCAACTATATTCGAAAATTTTCAATTGTTCAACTATATTCGAAATTGTTGAACAATTCACTATATAGTTGAACAATTGCCTAGATAATTTATCAATTTGAAGTTTAATTACAAATTTGGAAATATAACTTAACATTTTGTGAGTAGTTCAATAAATGGTCATATAATTATATAATCTCTAATATAGTTGAACAAATGATTATACATTTGAACAATTGATCACAATCCTTGATTCAAAATAACTTTTTGTTGAACAAATACATGCATATATATAGGGTCCGTTTAAGTGAGAACCTTTCTTACGGTAAGGAGTAAGAACTTCTAACAACCGTGAGATAATTCAATGCACGTTCAAAGTCTCACCCCGGTATAAGAGTTACCGTGTGAGTTTCAATGGATACACAACTACAAATTACACACCTTTTGTTTATATGAAATTAATTATGGAAAAGAGATGAAATTTTAAATGCAGTTTATTATGAATTGGAGATATCAAATTATATGTTGTTCGTTACTCATATATGTTGTTCGTTAATTACAATATATAGACTACAAACTTATCGTACATATTTTGGCCGTTATTTAGAATTTTTTATCATTGTTTTATCGTTATTTTGAACGTTAGTCATACAAATATTGATCATTATGTACAAATAGATTATAATTATTCTCAAATATTTTAAACTTTACTCATACATTAGTCATACAAATTTTGATCATTATGTACAAATTTTGATCATTATATACAAATTTTGCTCATTATGTACAAATTTTGAACGTTATGTCCAAATAAACTATAACTATTCCCAAATATTTTGAACGTTACTCATACATTAGTCATACAAATTTTGATCATTATGTACAGTTTTTTATCATTATGTGCAAAGTTGTTTCTAACTGATAAAATGATTTATGAACCAGTTTTACCACTCTCTATCTTATCTTGAAAGTGTAAGATGTTTAAATTTATGCCAACATTTACAATATTTTTAAATTATGGTGATTGGTCAAAGTCAATGCATATGATAGTCGACACGGATTTTTGTATATGTATATAACTCGTTTGGAGTTTTGTTAAATAGTCTAGGGCGGTTTTCCAATAGTATTTAAGAAATTGTGATCGTTGTAATAATCCCAATAAGATGCTAGATTAGTGTATTATAAGGTAATGGTTCTCTTCAGTCAATGGAAGTGTTGATGTTCTCTTGTCGAATGAAATTGTCATGTGTTTTGACAACGAGCACAATGATTTTGATTAATTAATAGAAAAAGTGTTTAAGCGATTCCTCCATTGGTCAACACATCTTTACTGAAAGATTAATATTAACAACAACAAATGATGATGTCGAAAAAATTAATGCAATTCAATAATTATTTTTTGGTATTTCTATGATTGTTATTATGTTTTATTATAGTTAGTTCTTGTATGAAAATGAAAAAAATTTGCTAGAGCATGAACAATTCAAAGCAAAATTACAACTTCTTAGATTTGAGTGGCTCGGAAAAGGTAGTTGGTGAAGGTCGGTGGTCTTCATCCCTAAGATTTTTGTTGCAACACTTTGGAGGACAACATGTAAGGAGAATAAACCGGAAAAGTGAGGCCAAGGATATTCAAACTCAACACCAAGTGTTGAAAGTGGATTTTAAGTTGTTGCAAGTGGTAAAATGGGATCATGTCTTAAAGATAAGAAACTCGTTGTTGGACCGGGTTTGACGCAAAACAAGTTGGCTCATAAATCCAACAACGTCGTTTCGAGATAGAAGAAGAGATATATAAAGGTAAATGATGAGTTGGCCGAAAACCTATTCCTCACCTCTTCTCCTCTTCTCTCGTTGCTCTCTTCTTCAGTTGTGCTTCTAGTGTTCTTGAGTGAAGAGTGTCATCTCCTCTTGAGGTTTTGGCTTGTATATGAGTGTTCTCCTCATCTACAGAAATTTAGATCGAGCACTTTAGGCCTTTGACGGTTGATAGCTTGGAAGGAATCATAGAATCACAAAAAATTGTGGCACAAAAGAATCTTAGAATTCTCAAACTCGTGTTTTTGTTCTTGTTCGTTTATACGTTCTTTTCTACTCATGTCTTTCTTTGTTCTTGGTTTTACACTTGCACGTTTATCCTTTGTAACTCTTGTTTTTGGCTTTGCAAACTATAGTGGATTGGATCGATATTGAGATCCTGGGGACGTAGGACTTTGTTCGAACCCCGTCAACAAACACTCGTGTTCAAATCTTGCTCTTGGATACAATCACTCTAGATTGTTTATGTATGAGTGTTATCTTAGATCTGTTGAATATTTTGATCACAAAACATCTAAGTTAGAGTGTGAAGATGCTTTTGGTACAACAATTGGCTAGCCATCGGACAAAGTTGGTATACACTATAATGTGAAATAACATTTTATTGATTATCCATTTTTTATTATTTGCTCACAAAACTGTATTCTCTTGTACTACTACAATAAATTGAAATAACATGAGGAAAAAAGGCTAATGACAATTATTAAAATGCTCTGAAATATTATGTGTTTTTTTTTATAGTAGTTTTCCTAACAATATGTAATACTTTACATAGCTTTTACGACTTTACGCAAGTTTTGTTATTTGATTGGAAATGTCATTATCGGATTCACGTAGTGTTGGAAAACGCTATTATTGGGTTCTATATCATTTTTTTCATAGTGTTTTTGCAAACGCTATGTCTGACCTTATTTTTATCGCATTTTCACAGTGTTTTAGCGAACTCTATCAATGACCCTATTTTCATAGCTTTTGTGGAAACGCTATTATTGTCCATTTTTCCATAGTGTTTGCTAAAACCCCATGACTGACCCCCTTTATTATAGCAGTAGTGCAAACGCTATAAATAATAGTAATCCTATTATAGCGGGCTCTGACATAGCGTTTCTAAAATTAATATGACTTTATATTATAGCAATTTTCAAACACTATTAATATTGTGTGTTGGTGCAGTGATTATGTCTTGCTAGTATGAGCCCACGTGGGCTTATGTTAAAGAAAGATTGTCCAGTGATCTCCACAACTTAGATCTTCTCTCTAGCTTATGTAATTGAACACGATTACTATGCAAGGAACTCTTCAAAAATGTAATCAATTGTTGGATTAGTGTTGGATACAACGAAGGTGAACATGTCTTCTTACCAAGAACTACACCAAGGTCACTGATGATGTCAAAAGTATCACTTTTACCCTTATGTTTTAATGCATTTCATATTCCCTTTTTCATCCCACGTATGCCTTTTTATATGGATAACTCCCATTTTCTATATTTCGGTATTTAACTTGACTTTTCTATGTTTAAGGTACTTTTGGTGCTAAATACACCGAAATCACATATTTTGTGAAGTCAGAGCTTAAAGACGATCAAAATGATTGAGGAACTAGAACACAAAGTCTAATCTCAACTATTTTGAAGAAGAGAATCGAGAACTACAAGACAACATGGCTTACGATAACCAATACGGACATGTTACGGTCAGGGTTACGGCCATAAGGTAGTCGTAACGATCATCGCAATAGCATAAGAAGCACAGTTCACGGCCCATCCCAGAAGAAAGAGTTATGTTCTCTGTTAGGCCGGTTACGGCCTGTTATAGCCGTAACTGCCCGTAAAGGTGAACGTAATGCCTTATCCTTTCGCCCTCGCCGCGAGCTTCAGTTTCCCAATTTTATTTTTGGAAGTTGTTGTAAACCTATGTAACCCTAGACGCCAAAATCCTCATATATAAGCACGTGTGTGTATTAGGTTTAGAATTATCCATGGCTCTAAGTTCTCTCTCATTCATTCTTCTCCGACTTATTGACATCCCTACTTATAACCAATACTTTGTGAGTTTTACTAGTTCATGTTTGAATAATTTTTTTTTAATTTATATCTCAGTGTGTTTGGCTAGTCTCCTTCCTTAAGGATTGGGATGAACCATATAATGCTTTAACTCTATTGATTGCATAATACTTATGAATTGAGATCTTTGATAATCCTTCTTTTCAAAGGACTTAATTCTACCTTTTAATTACCTTCGTGGATCTAGAGTGGCTTTTTTAATTGGTTTAGATAAAACAAAGTGAAGAGCCAAATAATTTTGTTTTATTGGAAAGATTTGAAAAGAGTTTGGCAATGAGAATACTAGTCTATCAAAGCCTCGGGGAATCTTAATCATCGTAGATTTCACCGGTCTTTGTACCTTTTAAACTGATGGACTTAATCGTGAAGGTATTCTTGGTCTTTTCCGGGTTTCTAAATGCGCATGGGATTTCCTATGTTCATCAAACCGTTGTATGTAGCTATGTGAGTTGGAAAGCACGGTCTTGGTTTGTTTATGTTCAAGGCTACTTTAGATGATTACTTGTTTTATCGATTATCAATGTTCATAAGCATTATATGCATTAATACCTTTAAATCATTATTATAGTGGAAAATCTCTACTTCCTTAAATCATTTTCCCTATAATTGTCCCCAATCCAAAATTGCTTTTTTTTTTTAATTTTATTTTCTTTGTGCTTTTTATCGCTTCCTTTTTACTTGAAATAATTAATTGTTATTGTGTTCTAAATTAGACACAATCCTTGAGTTCGATAACCCGTTGTACTATAAGGAAACTCATACCCTTGCGGGAATATAATTTTATTACGGTAAAACCTACACGATCAGTCACTATCTTTGCCAAATTTAAAACTTTTTTTCTGAAAGAAAACAGTTTTACATCTAGTTTTACTTCGTCATGACAATAAATAAAGCAAAGGGCAAATATTAAAACCAAGTCGCACTATATTTGCTCCAACCATGTTTCGCGCACAGTCAGTTATACGTAGGAACTTCACGTGCAAGAACAAAGAAAAGGACTATTTTCGTTAAGCTTAGCAGAACAATCAACAAAGATAGCATTTGTAACAAAAACATAGTCTCGTTTGAAATGTTACGCCATGCTGAAAGCATATAGAAGAGGTACTATTGTTGTTATATGCACAAAGATCAGTCCGTTTTCATACATAACATTTTAGTGATTGATAGTTACATACATATGTCCGTGTACATTGTTATGTAGTTATAAATGCATATGTAGTATGTAATTCTTAACGACCAACTTGTTTTGCGTCGTCTCCAAACCAAGTTCTTTTATAGATGTGTAGTGTATGTCTTCTTGCTTCAGGTTGATTGGATAACTGATTGCTGAATAATGTCTTTCACAAAACTTAAACTTCAATGGTTGATTAAACTATTTTCAAAATTAATTATTTTTTTTCTTTCTTATTTATATTTGTATGGAACACAAAATATATAAATATATTTGAATACCCTTTGTGATATAGGGATACTTGGAGAGTCGGGGTAATCCTCGGTTGATTGTTTTTAAAACAACATTTTTGTTAGAGTTCTGTTTTCTCGACACCATAACTACTCACTTGTCTTATTTATGACAGTCTCATTTTTGTAACCTTGCTGAATGAGTTCTTCCTGAGTTTATCAAAACTAGAATCCAAAAGCAAGGAAAAGGTTTTTAAAAGATACAAGTTTTTTGCACAGATCAAGGCTAATCAAATGCTTGTTCTTGGAATCATTATTTATTGTTTTATGGAAAATATACTTGCTTCCCCTATTTTGTTTTTCTACAGGTATCAAAACTAATCAAATCCTTCACAATTACTTCATGCCAAGAATGATTCTAAAATATATCATGAACAGTGGCGGAGCCAGAAAATTTTTCAAAGGGGGGTATAAAAATTTTTCGTATAAGACATTTTGAATATTAATTCATATATTATGTTAAAAATTATATTGAGTTGATTGTATTAATTAAGAGAAGTAATAATAAAAACAAAAAGGATGTTTTTGCTATTTCCAGGACTCAAACCCTGCACTTCATGCTCCTGCTTCCCACCATCTACCAAATGAGCTAGCAAAGAATTATGAATTGTACCCGTATACATAGTAATTATCCTGCTGCAAGGGGGGCACAGTCCCCTCCCTTACCCCGCTTGTCTCCGCCCCTGATCATGAACAAAGGTATACGTATGGACTATATTCGTTTCCATTCCGTTTCCATTGGTAAAACCAAACGGGCCCTAAGTGTGTAGATTTGTCCACCAAATTGAAGCCCTAGACATTTTTCCACATTAAGTTCACGTTAAGTGTGTGTGTTAGCAATAAACAGTTGAATTTGAATGAAGTTACAAGAGTGCACTGCACTGTAGTTCTCTAAGTGTGACTGATCAAAATATCTTTCCTACGAAATTTCTTGAATCTCCTCTCTTTGATATGATGCTCTGATCTTTTTAAACAAACTTTACAACACACAGCATTTTTACGTGGCCGTTTATATGTGATTGGAACTCATTACCAGCTCGAATACTGGATCACAACGAAAGTGCTTCATGGGATGGAAAGTAAAGATCAGAAGTTACCATATCTGGTAAGACGGATCAGGTACTCGTCCTCTGTACAGTTACTTCTTTAAGAGGTTCGGATTCTGACTTGGCATTCACAGGCAAATCCAGAAGCATACTTGGAGGGGCGAAGTACATATGTACTGACATCATGCATATGATAATTCCCAAGAAAAGCTGTAGCAACATAAGCAAGCAAAAATTATCAAACATTTGGAAGAGAAGATGAGGGAGGCAAAAGGGTGTGAAGATGTAGAACCTGCAATGTTGGCTTGAAAGTGAACAAGTGAATTGATATTAGCATTGTAAGTAGCATTGCCATTGATGTAGAATAAACCTGAAAGGGAAAGTTAGCTAGAAGATCAGAAAATTGATCAAGCCAATCCTTGAAAATATTTCTTTTAGAATCAGAAACAATGACATCACAACCATTAAAGAACACAAAAAATGAGTGAGGTTAATAACCATTCATTCTGGAATACGAGATTTAAAATTTCAGCAAACTTTGTTTCTTCCAAGAAATAAGGTCGGACAAACAAATGACAGTATTTCTCTGAATAACTGGAAAAACTTTTAAGGGGAGAGCGTACTGATCTTCATCTTGGAAACTAGAAGTCGTACCTTGACAATATTATCTGCATATTTCATCAACCACGAAACTAGCAATCCTGTTGAACCTAAATTCAAAACTACAATCCAGGTTGTAATACTGTACCCATCAAAAAGGCGCTGCCACCATGGTCCCTTCTCAAACCCACTTCTGAAATCATCTGCAATGAGTCGCATCATGTTGAATACTGAACCAAACCTGAAAAATATTGTATTTAAGGGTAAAAAGCTTCAATCAGAAATATGTGCTATTATAGTATCGAAGTGAAGTAATAATTTTCCAGGAGGTACATCATAGAGTAGTGCACATTTAAAATTTCATGTGTGACAATAGCATCAGTAAAGAAAATAATAGTCTAGTGCATCCATCATAACCAAGGAAACGTGGAGCTTTCTGAAATACGTAAGATACAGAGTGGGTCTAGGTTGATAGAAGGAGGAATGAACGGTAATAAAAAATATACACACATCCAAATACAATAAAGGGGCAAATAAACGTTGCAGCATGGTTCCGCCAGATAATTACTATGTCCACCAAACTGAAATTCCATTATATATGAATTCCGAGCACCATTGGCAAAGAATTACTTGTAGAGTGCATAAACACCAAAAAGTCTAGCAAACATTAAAAAAAAAAGAAATTTGAGAAGGAACCTACGTATAAAGAAGTATATTCTGCCAGTACAGGCTATCATTGTTCTTCTTCATAAGGAACTCAGTGTAAACTCCAGCTAATGCTGATAGACAAGCAGATAAAATACCCAACATGTAGCCCTGGATAGGTGCTGAGAAAAGTGAGTCACAAGATGCCTCTCCACAACCCTTGACCTGTAGTGACCATGCAAGACAATGAACTTAATACAAGAGGAATTCCACAAATCATATCATCAGGTATGTCCCTTAGATGTAATATAATAAGAGAACAAGTACAATAATGGTTTAACTTCTTAGCCTGCACATCTGTCGCATTTTTTCATCAACAATATTCTGAATATACACCAAAGCAAGCCAGGGAAATTGATTCACATGCAATTTATCAGAGTACTTTTCTCATTGGTAATATGTTGTCTTTATTCGTTTGGGAGGTGGAGCATGGTGTATGTCTAGGCTGTTGTCTGCTCCACCATCATTTTTGCAAGCATATGGATAAATATTGATACTTGAAGTTCTAGACGCAAACAAGATCTTAAGGGCTTCGATATGCCTGGAAAATCAGGCATATTGAATCATCACAAAATATTTATTTCTTGGGAGATTTACATCCTTTTGCACCATCACAAAAGCATGATTTCCTTTTAGCCACTGAATCAAGTTAAACAAGAAAAGGGAAAAAACTTCAGTTGCTAACAGAAAACTGTGCACCCTGACCTGGCTTGTGGTTGTCCCAATTGCCAAAAGAAGAATTGCCATCCACTGCAAGTTTGATAACTTCTTTCTCAAAAATATCCTAAATGATACCATTAAATTTGTTAGTAAGCTGATAAAAATGACGACAGAAAATTTCAGAAAATAAGGGACATCCAACAGCACTGCATAACCCAAGCACAGTTAAGCATTTAAGCCAATCAGCCTTGTTATAGGTAACATACTCTATTAACGCATTTAAGTGTTACTGTGTTGAAAAGGACTTATTGGTTGAACTAGCTATTATTCTTACTTCTTGCATATATCATTGTAAACATTCTGAAGAGGGTAAGTACTCGAACTTAGTTTACATCTCAAGACAGGTCATATAAGGGAAATGACAAGCCAGAAATACCATCAATATATATAGTATATACACACCAAGCTGTACATAGATAATGAATGATAAAATGAAACAATATGACATCAAGGAGCTGAATAAAGTACCTGAACAGTATCCCAGTGGTGATAATTTTCAGATTGCCCATAATTTGATAAGTAGATGTGTCCACATATGTGAGAGTAGCAAACTGAATGTTATTGTGAACCAGATATATGACACTTGGAATGGGAAACAATCTCACAGTCTTCCAATCAGTGGTCATCCTTACAGAAGGTGAAGCCTTCACCTCCCTCCAAAGCAATATGCTCGAAACTATTAACTTCAAATGAACAAAGGCATAAACCAGTATCAGCAACAAAATAAGCATAAGAAATGTCACTGCACTAAGATACAAATGCAAGTAATAGAATGGACAAGAGAAACAATACCTTGAAAACCTCGGCAAGGAATGGAACAGTGGCATAGTCATACTTGTATCCTCCATGGCTTTGTGAAAGAGTGGTTAAAATACCCTGCCAAGTAAACAATCAAAAAAAAAAGAATTTATATCTGAAACATTAGACTTAGAAATGGAAAATGGAACTGTGAATTCTATTCAGCCTGCATTACAGTGCTCATACTATTCATCACATCGAGAATAGCATTCTACTGCAATTTCTTTAGACTGAAAGACAACAACGCACAAAAACCAGCCAAACAAAACCTAAAAATGGGAAATTTTGTTATTGCAAAATTATATCTCATCAAATCGAAAACAACGTCCCACTGAAATCGCTTAGATTGTACAACGCCTCAAGAATATTGGATTATATAACCTGATTCGTTCATTAATTTGCCAAATTACTTCTGAGCATGTCAAAAGAAACATACGACTGCAGTCTCTTTAGATTGAAACAGTGTACCACACATAATCTAGCCAAAGAAAACCTAAATTCGAACAAATCAACGGAAACAAAAGTTCGGAAATTAAAAAGGGGTTGTCAAATTACAATTATAAGACCGATCTGTAATTTCCGGTGAATAAATGGAATAAGTTTTTGAGTAGCAGGTTCCAATCCATGATCCCAGAAACGTAGAGGTAACAGAGGGAGATTAGTGTAATATGAAACAATGAAGTCGGAACTCGCTGACCTGAGAGCTGGTGAGGATTGTGAGAAGAGCGGCCACGAAATACCACTGCATTTTTAGCTCTTCGTCTATGAAATTCAGTTGTTGAGACTGAGATGTGCCCTACAAGGCAGCAGCTCAAACGCTCAGTCCAGCACGTCTCACCCCTTTCTTTCCCGGTGCTAATCTCGTATTTTACTCCCATTATTTTCTTTTAGTATTAAGGCCGTCATTTTTTCATAGTAGGGGTCCGTTTGGTAGTTTATGGAAGAAAATTATTATTATGAAACTGTTTAAGGAGATTTTATTAATAAATAATTAAGTGAAATGAGGCGGGGTCAAATGAATTAATGTGAATAAAAGTTATAAGAGTTAAAAAAAAATTATAATTAAGATGAGTATTTAGTAAAAAAATATATATATATTTCAATCATATGACTTGCACGTAATGAAGCTCAAGTTTTTTTTTCACGGTTCTATAAACATAACTACATTTTCTTATAAAAGCATCAACCGTCTCTCTCAAACTCGCTTTTGTGGAGATAAGTAGCTATTTCACGTTCGTCTCCTCTCTTCATTGTAAATTGTTAAAAAATAATGGTGAGCTTGTATCAAGTTTGAGTTTTCAATCGCCCAATATTTGTATTTGGGAGTTGTATTTTGTTCAAGTATACATTTGGGAGTTGTCTTTTAGGAAGCTGGAAGAGAAGAGGTGTCATAGTCCACAACCTTGTATGTTTACTTCTTTTATTCATTGTTTTTATATAGTAAAAAATGCTTGTTTTTGTGAGAGCCCTTTTCTTTCGGACCGAGATCGAACCATAGCCGAGATTGGCTTTGACCGAGATTGGCCTTGCCGCACCCGCGGGCTCGTATGCCGCCCCTGCGGCCCTGTGATCCGCCCCTGCGGTTTACGGCGACTGCAGCCGGTTTTGTTGACTCCTTTGACCCGTGCTTTACCTTCTTACCTTTACCTTCTCTTACCTTGTTGAGCAAGGGTTTCACTTCTTCACTTCACTTCTTGCTTCTCCTTTATTTCCTTTGATCTTGTTCTTGGTTCTTCCTTAAGTTTACTTGAGTTGGTGTGGGTGGTTGATGTTGGTTGATGATATGCTTTGATGCTGAGCTTGAAGTCAGCCTGTTAGACCTTGGTTCTGTCCTTTCCTTGCTGAGCCACAGCTGTGGTATGTCTTCCTTGCTTCTTCATTCTTTCTTATTCCTTGTTCTCCCTTCTTTAGCTTATGATTAGTTGTATGGATCATAGGGTTAATGTTGATATGTGTATGTACATGTTTATGCCTGGTTTTGGCTGAGTGAAGATGTGATTTGATCACTGAAGAGCTAAAGAGAAGCCGCGAAGTGTCATTCTGCACTGTTGCCGCCCCCGCGACTACCGTGCCATAGCGCTTGCGTCGTGCCAGCGACCTTGTCACCGCCCCCGCGGCTACGTTCCGCCGCGCCTGTGGTTGTCTGCATTCCGCCCCTGCGTCCTTAGATCACGCAGGTACGTTTTGTCCCGGGCTACCTATAGTTAGGTAGTTCCTTTCCTTTCTAGTATGAGGTAATTATTATCATGCTAGGTATCGGTTTATAACGAGTATGATATAGATATGTCGGTTACAGCCTTGAGGTTATGAGTTGGATATGATCCCTTATGAATCTCTTGGGTCTAGGTGTGACCCTTTGTGTGATAGGATTGTGATATATATATATATGTGTGTGTGTGTGTGTGTGTGTGTGTGTGTGTGACTTGTATAGGTTGTGTTGTCCTCCAGTTGGAGTGGACGTTTCTGGGAATTGTTCGTAGCGTGATTCTTTTGAGATCGAGGTAAGTCCATAGGACTTACTTAGCTACTATCCTTATATTGGATGTATGCTTGAGTGGTGTGTGTTATGTGCTTTATAGCAAGTGTTATTATTTGGTTACAGACCTATGTTATATTGACCGCCCATTGTAGTGGTTGTGATAACATTTCCCTTTCATCCCGTCGTGGAGTCTGGGAGGTTCTCTGTAGTCAGGCCATATCTGGTATAAAGGCCCCTCACCATTCTCACAGGGTACACGGGAGGTGTGCTGATACTACTCCAGCTGGTTAGAGTACTCAGAGGCGGGGATTATATTCCTCGTGTCACCTATCTTTATATATATATCTATTTATACGATTGAATGATTCAACTTATTAAAGATAATAAACCTGGTAAATGTTTGATATCATGCTGAAGTGTTTATCATTTCTGAGGTGTGTTTGTGCTTTAGCATCTTCTTATATATGTGTAGAGTTAGCTAACGGTTTCATACCGTGTTGTAGATCCCTCGCAGGTTAGGAGAGCTGCGGAGTGATCCAGAGAGGGTGATCTGCTGAGGGCTCCGTACACTGGACGACATCGTGGGATTTTGGGGTTTATCCTTATCGTACGGATTTGAGTTTGACTTTGTACTCAGCAGTATCTTGTATCACCTTTTTGATATATATATATATATATATATATCAGTTTTTATGTTTTGTTTTAATCTGTTGGTGCCTTGTTGTAAGATTCAGTGAGGTTGTTATTGTAACACCAAATCCGCGGGACTCGGGGCGCTACGGGCGAGACCGCACAATGGGTCCCGACCCTTAGCCTGACAACAATTTCACTGGACCTTTCAACAATAACACAGAATAAAGGTGAAAAACTGAAATACGTTTTTAATGTATGCGGGACGAAAAGTAACGTACAATTGGGAAACTCAGCCGAGTCCTCAAAACAACATAATACGGTACAAAAATCTAACATATGACACAAACCATAAAGCTAACATAAAAACCATGACTGAACCCATCCCCGTCCTAAGATGTACGGAGACCCCGGTTGTCCACTCCTCCGCCTTACTCGGCGGCGTCCCTAACCTACAAGTCAACTACATAACCGGTTTAAAACTGTTAGCTAGCATTCTACGCATTAAAATAATGGGAAAGGCACAAACACACGTAAGAATCACAAAACATAAATCACGCAAGTCCAGTTTATTATCTTTAATTTCCTTAACTCGTATCCCGTCCTAATTCAACTTCGGTTGTGACACGAGACCCCAATGGTCTCGCCCCGGTCCCTATTTCCGGCAAGGCACGGTAAGGATGTATCCTTCCGTCTCACCCGCACGGCTAGTCGTCGGGAACCTCCCACTCTCGCAAGAGTTTGGCAGATGATGTCACCGCCCGTTATCATACACTTGGGCCAACATTACTTATAAAAGTCGGTGGTCCTATTTTACCGGTTTAATGATTATAACAAATATGTAAACACACACCACCAAACACGCATCATGCTAATACATAGAATACGCGCTAAGTAAGTCCGGAGACTTACCTCGTCCCAAACGCTAACTCACACAACGCTCACGCTTCCCTTGGGAAGAATACCACACTTGCTCATAGCACGATATCTTATCAATACCCACTCAACTCGAGAAGTCTAGGACTTCTACCCAAATGATCATTCAATTCCTATTCTAGAATCACATCCTAGAATCTATCATGCTCGTAACCCAACTCTTATAAACGTCCACGGGGTCTAGCACGTCTATTACGTTTTCCTAAGATTTCCCAAAGCCACTACTTGGCATTTCCTCCAAGTCATTCCAATTCCAACCTATCATGATACTAGTAGCATAACTAAAACGATATGAATTCCTGGCGTTTATCGGGTTCCGGATCCTAGCATGAAACTACACCATTTCGCCCATACGCTAAATTGATCGTCAAATTTATAATATCAAACCTATTATAAAACTCGTTCATAAATTCCGAGGTTAAAACTCGCTAACGTAATTTCCAGGGCAAAAATACATTTCCTAAGACGTATGGGCATATTCTGCAAAACTGAAACTATGGGCCATTTCTGTAAATTAAAAAAAAAATGGGTCCTTTTCTACAAATATTCAACAGAGGGCAAAAATAGCAAAAAGTAGGAACTAAGGGTAGAAGACGTAATTAGCTTTGGGAGCTTTTCGTAATAATACCTAAGTTCAGGGGCCCGATCACAATTTCTGGGAAAGTCCCGGCCGGCTCCTGTGCACGCTCCCGTGACGGCGAAGGACCAGGGGATCCGGCGGGTGGCGAGGCGGGGGCAGGGGCAAGCTCTAAGGCGTGTGGCTGAGCAGGCGGCAGCCCTGGTGGCGGTGTCTCCAGCGAGCTTCGATCCCGACAGAGAAGAGATGGAAGGAGGGGACGCTCGGCCGAGTTCTTCTGCGCGGGCGTGGGTGCCAGTGGCTCCGGCAGGCAAGGGAGACGGCAAGGGCTCCTCTAATGCTGGTGGTTTCCTCCGGCGACGATAGAGATGAGCGAAGAACTCGAGGTTGGTGGCGCCGATGTGAAGTGAGGAGGGACAGAGGGCGTACGAACTGGGAGGAGAGGTGGTAGCCAGGTTTCCCGGTGAGTTTGGGGAGGGAGACACCGAGAGAGGAAGAAAAGAGAGGGAAAGTGCAGGGAGGAGAGTTGGTGGAGGTCGAGGGAGTTTGGCTGGGGAGAGATCTGAGAGGGAGAAGGTGAGAGGAGATCCGTCCCGAGGCGTCGGGCTAGGTAGCAGCTTGGGCGGCAGGGAGGTGGGAGCAGGGCTAGCCGAGGAGGGGAGTGGTGCAAGCTGGCGGCCGCAGGCTAGGTGGAGCGTGACCCTGCAGGGCTAGGGTCCTAGGCGGGCAGTCGAGCGGGAAGCAGCAGCTGAGAAGAAAGAAGGGGAAAAACGCCAGCGTGGCGTGGACGTGGCGCCAGTGTGGCAGGGGGTCGGGTGACGTGGAAAGGTGGGGAGGAAAAGAAAGAAATAAAGAAACGGGATCCAAACCCGTAAAAAAAATAATTCCGTAACGGATGTCACGGGTCGGAATATTCCCGGTCATTTCCGTAAAAATAATTTACGGTCTACGGGTCGGAAATAAATTCCGAACATTTCCGTGGAATAATTTACGGAAAGAGAATAAAAAGGTAATCTATTTCTAAAATTATCGATCATTGTTATATATTTATTTCTAAAATTTCCGGACTTTACAGTTGTCAGGCTAGGGCTAGGATCCATTGTGAGATCCTAGCCCAGTAGCACTCCGAGTCCTACGAATTTGGGGTGTTACAGTTTTGACTTATACTAATGCTTTTAGTTGATGGGTGATTTTAATTTCTTGCCATTAGGATGGTTCTTCTGGATATCTCCCATCACATGAACTTGTGGATTGAATGACACATGGTTGATTAGTATTCGACTAATCGTAAGACAAAACATGAGAAAGAAGAGAAGAAGAGGGTCGATTCTTTGAAAATTAGGAGGAATCGTATCAGATCGTGAAGACATAAGAGAAGGTTCAGAGAGAAGTTACGAAGAGGGAAAACAAATCGAAAAGGAAAAATGAAAGTAAGAATAAGAATTTTTTTCTCTTCGTCCCTATAATTCTAGTGAAATGAGATTACAAACGGAGCCTATAATGGAAGTTTATGCAACTTATCAAGCTTATGAAGATTATGAGCGATAGGGTGCTTGGAAGACCTATCTTACGGAAGCTTATGTTAAATTTGTACAAGCTTTTTTTTTGTTTATGTCATAAGCTACATGGAGAGAATTTATGATGCTTATGATAGGTTATTGGATGATATTTTACAAATATAATTCTACGAAATTAATATTAAATGAAAAAGTAAACCATTTTAATTAATTTTACAAATATATCGACTACAATACGTTTATTTCTCCCAAATACCCATCAAGTTTATCAAAAAAAATAATCCGATTTCAGCTACCAATAAGCGTTAGGTGTACAAAATTTGATCATAATAGTGTGTTTCATCACTACCAAGTCTTTATCCACAGACGACTCAAGCTTATGATTTCGATCTATGGTTGATTTGAAAAACGACATGTTACTATATTTATGGTTTTCACCGAGACTTGAGAAATACAACTGTAGTGGAATTGTTCTCCAACGATTAGCGTTGTGCAAACGGTTCGGATGGACCGGAATTTTTCGGACCGGACCGTTTCATTGTTTGTATGAAACGGTCAACCACTGTCTGGTCTACCACTGTTCGGTCCAATACGGTCCAAACCATATTGACTTTTTTTTTTATATTTATTTTTTGTATGGTTTAAATCCGTGTGGTCTAGTCCAAACCGAAATGTGTAAATACGGTCCGTAACAGAATATTATGGTCCAAGACCGGACCGTAATTTCCTGTCTAGTCCGATTATGCACACTGTACTACCAACAATCCAACTTCCTGTATTTCCTTTCTCGACAGCTTCTTATCTGATTTTCAAACATGTAAAGCGTGGCAAAGTTCATACCCGTTTACCAAAATGCAAATCATATACACTGCATATCATGCACCTACAAAAGCTCATCCTGGTTTCAAGGCCAAAATTATAACCAAGCAAAGAATGAAAGTTGTAACAGTGTAACACTTGGAAAATAAAAACCAATATGTAAGTGGTATTCATTACTATAAGAGCTAAAATAACAGTATACTGTATACCTGCCATACATAAATATATAACCGGGCTTCCTTATTTTATAGACCACCAAGACCACACTCTCGACTTCTAGATATTAGCCAGGAGAGTTTCAGGTCAACCACATATCAAAGCTTGATGCTACTAAATAGCTATGTTAATTTACAGTAGTATATATTCCGTGCAAAAGAATTTTTGCCTCTCTATTTTATCCAGGATGAGTAAGTATTCCGTCTGCACTGGAGTTCAATGATGATGCCATTGCTTCAGTCCGATATCCTCATCTCGACTCCCAGAAGGTCTTTCACTGCCTCGTATGTCACAAAAGCAATAGCAATAGAAGGAACCACCTGTGAGGGATATAGCAGATCAGAATATCAGCACTAGAGCTCGCCTAATGCTAAGGAGATGAATATTCCAACATATTGGCAACAACAAAAAAAAAAAAAAAAAACAGTTTCATAGCCTCAATTATATTATCTCGGGTAGTGAAATAATGAAATGCTAAAAAAAAAAAAGGCAATTCAACATTCAACTCATCATCTCATGCGTGTCAACTAACTGCACACAACATGAAGGAAAAACTTGACATAACAAGTACGGATATAACTATCATCCTCGAGTCTAGCAGGTATGGAGAAACTTGGAATACTAACCTTTACAGAATTCGGGATCAGGCCCTTATACAAAGCTCCAAACCCCTCATAACGGACTGTTTTCCTGAATGCATCAACCATTCCTGTATACTCAAGTGGCGCCTTGGTACTTCCTTCACCCATAACCACCGTAGAAGCCTCTTTCCAGCCAACCATTTGCATCCTACGACGGACAACATCCAAGGGGTAAGCAATAGTCTGACCTATCGTGCCTGCAGCAGCCCCACAAGCAAGCCTTGTCGTCACACTCAGCTCAGAATCCTTTGCGAGTCCAAAGGGCTTCTCCTTGACCAAATAATCTTTTAGAGATTCATATACAGAAAAGTTGAGACCCACATAGGGTACCTACAAATATTAGACATCTCAGGTCAAATAAACTTGGCTTTGTGAGCATGAACAAATACTATGCACATATAATGTAAGACATCCTTATAAGAAAAGGTACATACAAAAGTGTATAAAACTAATATATAGGTATTTATAAATCAGCCCCATCCTTAAATGCAACAATATATATATATGTTTCACCCATGGTTCAACTAATTAGAGTATACTAACTCACACCATTCTTATTTTTGATCTGGAGTACAGTAAAGCCGATGAAGGCCATGATATAATACTTGATGTATCATTGGGTTGTTGCCCAACCAAATGCAAAAGATCCAATGAACATAAGTAATCTACTAACCACACCAATGACAGACGGGAGCCAACCCCTGTACAAAGCCCGTGCACCTTCTTGCCTGTATATCGTAGTAAGAGCATGGAATATACCCCTGTATTGATGAGGTGAATTTTCTGTCTGCAATTAGAAAGAGATGAATAACAAGACGACTATATGAGACCCAAAAGACAAGCGAGCATCATCCCAGAGGAGCTTAAATGATTCCAGATAGACTAGCGTTTACGTACCTGGACAGTTAAACGACCTCGTACCATGTCCATAGGGTATGTTGCTGACATGGCTATGATTCCAGCACAGGCTCCAGCTCCAAGACGCAGAACGGGAGTGAGTTCAGCATTTTCTGTAAGGTAGAATAGAATGAATAACTCCAGTTACCCATTCAAATATCATAATTGATGGTCACTTCAACATAAAATAATCATATCTATTATGTCAATAAGAACTGAAAAACACATAAATGATAAGGTGTGATATCCTATGTTATTTATAGGCAAAAGCTTTCATGCATCACATTACCAGAAATTGATATGCTAACATGAAACTGTAAATTCTCTGTTTGTTGGCTGCAAGTTAATTACTAGATCATCGACAATATCTAGACACATGATCTTTGACAATTTTAGCCACTTGTGTCTAACCTCTAAAGATTGTCAATGCTAACAGAAGAAAAAGAAACTCTGCATATTATGCACCTACAAAAGTTCATCCTGTATAAATGTACATCATACAATAAAGCCTTACACCTCTCCTGCCAAACAGCTAAAACCCCACATTAATATGATTTGTAAAAAAATAGCATAATTGCACTAATTCAATGGAAATTAGCATACCATCTCCAGATTTCTGCCGATAAAGCCATAAAATCCCCCTGTTAATAAAAAAAATATTAAACTTCACTAGAATAATTAATTGAAATGGGGCATCAATAAAGTATGTGCACAACGTAGAGAAGCTACAAGGAACATACTTGGAGGCTTGCTCGTAGCTGAAGAACTTGACAGCAGAATTCGGGACAATGCGAGCACAGTTTGTACCATTGCCTTTAAACAAACCTCGAATTCCTTCGGTCTGCCATATATACTTCAAACCTTGTACTGTCCCCTTGTATTTTATGCTATGAGGATTTTGAACCTGTCAAATATCACTAAGGTCAAGAACCTGAATTATGCATATAAAACAATATATTACATGCTTTCTACTTGATTTTTAGAAGTTGCAAAGGCACAGGTTTCATGACAATAGCCCAATTATACTACCCATAATCTCAAACCAATCAATAACCCAATGGTACAGGTTTCATGACATTCACTGTAGCACTATGCATATAAGTTGAGAGAGTCATACTGCAATCAGGAAACAATGACATATTTTAGCTTAGAGACATCTCAGACAAGTAACCTCTTTCATCCCTGACACATTATCCATGATAATGACTGAAAAGTAGCAAAATACTGAATGTTGTATCACATATTCACATAGCTTAAGGTTAGCAAAACCGACCTGCAACAAGATTTTCATGCGTTCCAGTGGAGCAACTGCTGTACGAGACCTGTAAGGGAAAGAAGCAATTTCTATAAACTACAGTATCAACTTACTTGATAGATATCAAATACATAGCAAGCGTCCATCCATGTTCGCATACCATGACAAATTCTTTATGATTCATATTAAAACAGAAATTAGTCACGTAATCTGTGTTATTTTAACGATCAACCAACTTGGCTTCCATTATGTCCCCTAGTAATCCAGTATTGAATATGAAATCTAATTCTAGTTAATATTTTGATATGAACGATCATAATTTGTGTCTTCCAACCGAACTTTCCTGAAATACATCCGCAGAAGAAAAAAAATATACAAATCCGGCTAGACATTTAACTACTAATCACTTTCAGACATTACAGATCAAGGAAAACAGAACAACTCACACTCCCCCAGCGATTCCTCCCGCTGCTAGAGACTTGCAGATGCTTAGCAAGGCGATGCTGGGAGACTTCACGCCTTCAGTCGCAGTCCTCGCCTCCTCGGCCAAATTAACGATAGTTGACACCGCGGACTCGCTCCGCTTCACATCTTCCGACGCCATTTCCGTTCAAAACCGACGATCGAAATCAAAAAAAGGCACCGGACCAAATCTTCACCGGAGCAGCAGCCGTCTACGTCCAATCCCAACGACCCTCGCAAGAAGTAGACAACAAGCGAAATGGAAGCACAAGCGAGAGAGAAGGGTTTATAAATTAGACTAGGTAATTTGTATTGTGATTTGTGAACGGGATTTTTTTCCCATTTCGTTAATAATAAAAAAATAATAAAAACCAAAAAAAATGACTAAAATTTATCAATTTGTTATTAATAGGACAACACATTATAACCAAAATAACTAAAATTTAATAAACTACGGAGCTAATATAATTTTTTAAGCAATAAAAATTGTGAAGATTGTTGTTTGCAAATTTTATTTCCGGTTAAAAAGATTGAATGCATTATTTGTGTTCGGAATCGTAACAAATTTGTAGAAGTAAATACGTGGAAAAAGGATTGGATTATGTTAAGTGATTAGTCAATTTCCTGTCGTGATCTCCACATAAGATGCCAAGAGGGTTAGAGATTTTGATACAATGAGCCACAAAAATGTTGTGATATGTACTTTCTTTCAATTTGTAATAGATTAGGAGGAAAATTTATGGTCTGAATTGGGGGCCTTTCAGCCCCACATTTGTTGAATTTAATTTACACCAGGTTTCTATCATTCATGTTCGTCACTCGTCGGTATATTCGCATCCCATTTTGGAGATGTAAATCTGGGCGGTTCAATCGATATTGGACTTTATTTGCAAAAGTTTGTATAAAGCTTAATAATAAAAATACAAATTTGTGAATATAGGTGAACTAGTATAATTTTTATGAATGATTTTATTGTTTAGCTGAAAATATATATTTAATGTAGACATTAATTTTAAGGAATTAACTAAAAAAAATCTAAATATTAATTCTTAAATAACTTATCGTTGAATTATTTATAAATTTATATACTAAAAGTATATGAAACAATAAGTTTAAAGTTTTTTTAAGTATATGTAAAAGTAAATTAGTATTAGTTAATGTGTTTGTAAAGATAGTACAATATTATGTTGTAATTTTTTATAATTTTTATGAAAGTAAATTTTTAGTTATATTTTTTGTTATTAAGTATTAAAAAAAAAAAGTTAACCGTGAAACAAATAAAAAAAGGTAAAGATACTTCATAAGTTATTTGATGTATAGGGATTTTGAGAATGGTTTTGTAATTACCAGAAATTTTCTTTGGTTATTTTATTTTATTTATTTATTATCTCGGAAACCCGACTCGAGTAACCGAGTTAAGTGAACCGAAATCGATTTGTTCCCCTCCTTTTGGGCCAATAGATCTCATATGCTTACCTTTTCCTTATGGTTGGCCTGCTTGCTATTCCTCACGTTGGGCAAGATAGGAGTTGGGTCACCTCTCCTCTAACCTCCTCCGGCCTATTTTGCTTCCGATGCTGGGCAAGATAGGTGTTGGGCCATCTGCTTAACTTTTCCTTATGATTTTTCCTTTCCGCACT
Source organism: Fagopyrum tataricum (assembly GCA_002319775.1). Taxonomy (NCBI): domain Eukaryota; kingdom Viridiplantae; phylum Streptophyta; class Magnoliopsida; order Caryophyllales; family Polygonaceae; genus Fagopyrum; species Fagopyrum tataricum. The sequence continues at coordinate 12,675,796 of CM008281.1, read as the reverse complement.
AATGAATAAGCATTAGTTTGTGTCACTTATGCTTGTTTTGATCTACTTTGCAAGAATAGATGTCTACACACTCTATTGGTGGTTTTGTAGATGATTTGACACATTTCGGAGCTAAAACGATGCATATGAGGATCAAGTCTCGGAGTGGATGTCTTGGAGTGACAATACGTGGGAAGGAAAGGGTAAGGAATCAAGCTAAAGGGCATGAAAGGGCACTTTGGAGCAATCTCGGGCAAGCACCTCGGTCGAGATCCATGATTTATTTTAATTGAAGGAGAGATCCACCAAATCGAGAGTTATCTCGGCCTAAATCTCAGGTTGAGGCAAATCTCGGGCTAAAATCTCGGCCCGAGATCCCAGCATAAACCGCCCGAGATTTTCCCAGTGAAGAATTCTTCAGTCGATGCCTGTATCTCAGCCCCGAGTGCTGGCATCTCGCCCGAGATTGGCCCCGGGATTTCTTTTCTGAACGTGTCAGGTTTTGTTTTTAAGCCCCCTTTTACCCGACCCATGCATGCTTTGCCAGATGTTTGGGTATAAAAGGAAAGCCTGAGGACTGGCATAGAGAGCTGAATTTTTAACCTAGAACACTTTATAGCCTAGGGTTGTCTCCTCTCTTGTCTCCCTCCTCAAACTTCTCCTTGACATTTTCTAGAGCTTTCAAGTGAAAAATCATTGCTTTGTTGTTGGATATTTGTTGGAGCAAGTTGTAACAAATATTGGTCTCATTTTGCTGGATTCTTGGGGTTATAAAAACTGAGTTTGTACCTCTTCTTTCTCTGCATTTTATTTCTAGTGAATTGCTTGTCTTTTTTCACTTTATTTCCATATTTTGATATGGTGATTGTTGGCTAGAACCATTGTGATTATAGGGTGGATAGATCTTTATTTATGGCTTGGACTATGATGAATTAGGTTGTATGTTAGTTTTGGTATGAAATTGCCTGAAACCCTATGGTTGATTTGGAATGAATCTAGGTTAGAACCATCTAAGCTAGCAAACTAAGTTGGAATAGAGACTTACCCGGTGATGTTACTCCTTGGATATAGAAGTAGATGAACTATATGTAATATAGGTGAAAAACCCCTATTGGATTGAGATGTGCCGGCTTACTACCTAAGTTAGGTAATTCCCGAGACTTACCCAATAAGGGGTTACTTAGTTCTTAGATAGAGAATCCGGTTTGTACCGAATTTTCGTCCTACATACCTTGAGACTTACCCAGTAATAGGTAGTTAGGACTGAAATTAGATGATCTTGAGACTTATCCGGTAATAGATTATCACCGAAGAAACATCCATCCCTATAACATTTCTTACCAAAGCTTTGCGAGTTGTCTTGAGTCCAATGTCATGAATAATGATCTTGAAACCTTAGAATTTATTTTTCCAGATAAATTGATATCCATTGTGTGTGTTTAGTCCTATTAACTGTTTTTTTTATTGAAATCGATATTTGATCAAGAACAAACCACAAACATGAATCTTCTAACCCTAACTCCTTCTTCCTATCTCTTAGTCTAGACTTGTACTATCTTTGATCAATTCGTGCAAATCGAACCGCCAACGTCTTTGTGTTCGACCTTTGAATACTTTCCGTACTACGTAACAACCCATACATTGTGGATTCGCTACTAGTTAGGTAATTATTACGAGTTATAAGTTTTAAAACTAATCATTTTCTTGTGAGCGTACGAGTCTTTGTCATTATTGACAAGGATTTGTCACAAACCGGACGATCAAGACAACAACGCTCCTTCGTCTTCATCCTTGACAAACTTTACGCAGACATTAAAGAAGAGATGAACGTTGGAGCTCGACATTGAAGAACCGACAACCGCCATCTCTACGCTCCTTCTTTCGCCTGCTAGTAAACAACCTCGCCACTCTACCTCTCCCTCGTTCTCTGACTTTGTCACCACACCGCCACCAGACTTCCTCTACAAGAACCGCCGGCACTTGGAAGCATCAAAAGCTCACGTCTTCTTCTCCTCCATCCTTCTCTTGCCGTTTTCCTTTCCTTGTATCACTTCCTGCCACTTCAGCGAACCACCGGGGACCCTACCAAGCAAGCCGGAGTCGAACCACTTTTAGCCGAGTCCATATCGGCCACTAATGAGGGTAAGCCACACCACTCCTTGCACTCCCTTTCATTCGGTAATGTACATGGGCATTGAAATAATGAGAGTTTTATCGCGTGCAGGTTTCGAACCAAAGATCTTTGGGTTCCGGTGCTTTACTTTCTTTTGTTGATGCCCAAGGGAATCGAACACCCGACCTTTAGAGTTAAAATAACCTTCAGAAATCTGTTTTCAGTAGGTTCGAACTTCCGTCTCCACAATCCACTTATTTTTCTCCCGTGTGCTTGCGGTGAGTATCGAACTCAAAACCTCCACACTCCTTGTAACTGATTCAATTACCGTCCCAGGGAGTCGAACTCGGACGTATGGATAGTGCATGATCTTGTTTCCTTTTTGTAACCGACTGGAATCGAACCCTTGACCTCCTTCTCCCTTGCCTTTCCGCCTGGTGCCGCTAGTGGGTTTCGAAACCAAGACCTCTCAACATCTTGTAGCCGACGTCCTTGCCGTCCGAAAGGTTCGAACTAATACTCGTACTTATTATTTTTGGAATCGTCCTATTTAACTAGTCGAGTTCGGAAATGTTCTTAAAGTATTTTTAATCATATATTTGTATCGTTAAAATAATGGTCATGTTTTAGATATTGATTACTGATGGAATTCTATTAGGATTTTTGGTTCGAAACTAAGGATGGTATAAAATGTCATGAGGCCACTAGGTTAAGGCCGTTATAAATTGAGGATTTTAGAATATGATTAGAGTGAAATGGATATATGTGCGGAATGATGAGATTATGCGGATTTGTAGAATGAACATCTAGGTCTATGGAACTATAGGACTTAGAGATTGATAAGGGTAGTGATGCAAGATACTTGTCCTAGAAGTGACGAAATAGTAGAGTGGAGTATACTTAGACGTTGTTACATCTTAACCAAGATTGTGAGATCATCGACTGGCGAATCGAGATTAGTATACTAAGATATTGGATCGGATAAGGTGAGTTCATTGGACTCACTATACTTTCGATTTTAAGACCCAAGTGTATGTAATGGGTCGTGGCATCACTGTCCAACGTTAAACCGTGATTGGGAGGCTCCCCGCAACCAGTCCAGTCAGAGTATACGGAGAGATGCATAGAACCAGTCCTGATGGTATACGTGGACGGGGGCGAAGGTTGGAGTATCTTCGTGCCACCCAATTAAGTTGAACTAATTAGATTGGAACCACCTAATTAAAGATAATAACCGGGACATTGTTTGAGCATGTTGTTGTGTTTACATTTGTCTTTGTGTGTGTTTGTGCCTATAACATTACTTGATATTATAGTTGTTAGCTAACGGTTTTGTACCATGTTGATAGACCTTGCAGGTTAGGTGATTGCCGAGTAGTCTTGAGCATAGTCATTTTCTTCTTACGGGTGACCTTCTCTTCTCTAGTTGGATGTGCCATTATAAGCAGATATCTTACATCGAATGATGGGAGTTCCAAAAATTTCTTGAATGAGAGTGTATAAGAATGTTTGGGCAACATTGGAATGATATTATTCATAATCTCGTACAATTCCTACTAATCTTATTTGTATGAGATTCCAAAATGGGGTAGTTTAAACCCATTTAGGGCCCGTTTGGTTTGAACCCCGGAAACGGAAACGGAATGAAAACGTATCTAATCCATACGTATGCCATGTTCATGAAGTTTTGGAAATCATTCCTTGTGGTTTGAAGTAACCGTAGTAGAATTGATCAGTTTTGATACCCTATAGGGTAACAAAATGGGGGGGAAGCAAGTGCAATTTGCATGAAACCACATGAAATGATTCCATGAACAAGGTATCAATGTGGACTAGATTCATTTTTATTCCGTTTTCGGAGTTACAACCAAACGGGGGTTAATCTAATCCCATACTACTTTCAAAAGTCTCCATCCACACGAAAACCATCCCCAATAATATAAAATAAACTCCAATCTAATATATAATACTATAGCAGAAGTAGATTAAGCCATTTGTCGCTACTATGTTTAGCCACCTCTGATTTTTTCACTTGTCATTCTCACGTTAAGCCACCTCGGATTTTGCCACGTGACATCTCCATATTGTACCACCTCATTTTACATATTTCTTTCTTTTTTTTCAAAATTATTGAGATGATAATTAACAAATTTCCTTTTAAAACACAAATTAATCCTATAATATTTATACCAATTATAGTTATGTATGGTTTTATTGGTTCAATTATTTCCTTTTAGAACTACCATATTTACCACATGTCATTTCCTATTATGGAATATAATTTTTATTGGACTTTATTTATTTTTTTATAAAACTTGTATGGACATTGTTTCCAATTTATACTTTTACTTATATAATTGATTTCTAAAATTATATTGGTAGCTAAATTAGTAAGAAACTAACCTATAAATTAACCTTCTTTCTATTGATATTTTAATTGAGATTTTTGTTATAAAAGATCATTGTTGAATTTTTTTTATTGTTTAGAATATGTAAATTAGTTTTTTTATATGATAATTAAAATAGAAATATTTCATAATATATATATATATATATATATATTAGTTTTTTTTAACTATATACAATTTCTTTTCTTTTCGACGTAATTGACTTAAATATGTTGTTTTATTACCGAAATAATGTGATTTATCAAAATCACATTTTTATAGCGTTGTGTTATTATTTCATGCAAACTCTCTATTTTAGATACAATTTTTTACATTATGATTATTGTTTAAGAGGTTATGTAATATCAATTAATTTCTACCATATTTGAATTTTTCATAATTCAAATATTTTATAAATTTCGTACAAGACACGATTACTACTAACCAAACACAAAGTTAAATCTTGACACAAAGTTAAATCTTGACTCCTTCAGATGATGGCGTACAACTAGAACATGTGTACTAAACAAGAAAATTAGCAAAAGTATACTTTTAACAAATAAATAAATTACGTTGAATTGCCAGCCCCTAAGAGCTATCACAACAGTGAATTTTTTTAGATGGAAAACTTTTTTTTTGGGGGCAAATTGCATCCCAACAGTAAAGTTTTTCAAAAAAAATCAAGATCTTTTGTAAAAGAAATTTCTTTCAAAATAAATTCTCATCTTTACTTTTACTGTTTTGCAGGAGGTTTTGCAGGAGAGTTGCAGGCTTGGCCCACTTTTAAACGGCTCTTTTCTTCCTTTTTTATTTTTTATTTTTATTTTATCTTTTATTTTTTTATAATATAACCGTTAAACTATAACGGTTATATTTATAAAAAAAAGGTTTTTAAAAAAAAAATTATATCAACGTTCATATTTCCCCCCCCCCCCCTCTATATATGGACACCCATTTTGACATATTTTGACACACTTCAAAAAGCCTCATTTCTCTTATTCGTCTCTTCAAAATAATAAGAAATTTGTTCTTTTGTTCAATTTCTAGAAATATATGGATCCAAATAATCCTCATCGACCCTCGATAAATTTCAACGAATTCGATCCTTCTTTCATCAATCATCCTCATTTTTCTCAATTTCTTGCAAGTTTAGGAAGAAATTTTCCTCCACAACAACCACCTCCACAAGAAATGACTCCACCCACTTACCAAATTTTTTTCCCCAACTCTCAAAATTACGAGAACTGTCCACCAGTTTTTCAAGGAAGCAACACCCAAATGATCAGTGATGAAGAAGATATTGTTCCGGATACACAACATTTCCCTCCGGAATCAGTATTGCCACCTCCATTGCCAGTCAATCGAAATCAATCAATTCCGGCTGCAACAAACAACCGTGATTGGTTTGTCAAAGAAGAAGAAGCTCTAATTGAAGCCTACTTCACCAACGCACAAACTCCATCATTGGCAAAGATAAGAAATTTGCCGATCTTTGGAGAGATATACATCAATCATATGAAGCGGCTCGTCAATATCGACCACATGAGATTCCGGAGCGGAACAAGAACATGTTGGAGACTCATTGGAAAAGAATGGCTGCTGATTTACTCATTTGGGCTGACGCTTTGGAAGAAGCTGGTCAAATAACGGGAAGTGGGTACAATGAAGATGATGTTACAAAAAATGCCCATCAATTATTTCGAAGGTCTTGTCAAGGTGCACCAAGGAATTTCAAATATCAAAGTGCTTGGGAGATGGTGAACAAGTATCCAAAGTGGAGGAAGTTCATGAGGTGGGGTTTGAATAAAGAAGAAAGGAGGAAAGTTGATGCTGAACACAAGGCGGAAACTGAACTTGAAAATAGCAACGGTCGTGGCAAGAGAAGTAGAGACGATGCTAGTGGTAGCTTCGTATCAGCAGGTATAAGTCAGTCCAGATGGTGTGAAGAAAGCCAAGGCCATAAGAAAGGGCAAAGAGATTGCAAATGAAGATATATCAAATATGGGTGAGCAGATTAGGGTTTATAATGATCAACGAAGTTATGAGATGACTCTAAAACAAGAGAAATTTGAGTTTGAAAGGCAGAAGGAAATGAGAAGGCAGAGACAATTGGAATTAGAGGAGAGAAATGTTCAAATTCGAGAAAAACAAATGAAGGCTGAGAATCAGAGTCGGAAATTTGATATGCTACAAGTGTTGTTGTCTAAGGCATCACTGACCCCAAGAGAAGACAAGTTGAAGGAGAAATTACTCATGGATCTTGACGATTACATCTAACTACTCTTAGACAAGTTGAAAGACAAACTAGCGAAGTCGAATGAGTAATTTTAATTATGTACTTTAGTTTTATTTGATGTCTAAGTGTTAGTCTTCGTTTAAGTTTCTTGTAATTTGAAGTCTTTTTCTCAATATCATGGTTCTGTGTAATATTTAATCTATGTTAATTGAAAAATATTTTCTTATATCATTGAAATGTCATAGTCACCTTATCACAATGAAATATGCGTCAGTGAATGATCACATCTATGTCATATTTATTACAACTATTGACAAGAATTAAATATGCGTCAGTTAATGATCACATCTATGTCATTTTTATGCGTAGTGATTTATCACATCAATAGTCACCTATTATCAAGAATGGTCTTGTATTGTCATAGTCACCTAATGACAAGAATGGTTTTGTATTGTCATAGTCATCTATTGACAAGTAATGACATTTGGGCCCACGTTTGAATGTTTATGTTGTTCCATTCAATCTCTATAAGAGCACTGTCTTATTGTTTTTCAATTCCAACTCAAAACATCTATATTATTTCCACCACTACCACCTCAAACACAAATCGATAATGTTGTTTCAAAGAAGTTCTTCAAGCTCAAGTTCTTCATCAGATAGTGATGAAGAAATTCCCAAAATTATTGACAATTTTGTTAATAATCAATTACCATCTATATTGTTTCCACCACGACAACCACGTCAAACACAACTCAATAATGAAGACGTTGAAGTTGTGGTCCAAATGGATAGAAATCGTGAAGAAGGGCATAACCGGTTGTTTAGAGACTACTTTGCGGATCCTGCAATATACAATGAGAATCAATTTCGGCGGAGGTTTCGAATGAAAAGGCCTTTGTTTTGCAAGATCGTGAATAAGGTGGTGGAAAGTGACGAGTTTTTCCAACAAAGACGAAATGCAGCTGGGAGGTTGAGGTTATCTGGCCTCCAAAAATGCACTACAACAATGAGAATGTTAGCATATGGTGTGGCTCCCGATGCCGTTGATGAATACCTGAGGATGGGTCAAACAACTACACGCAAATGTCTACAAAATTTTTGTGAAGGAGTAATCAAGGAATTTGAAGATGAGTATTTACGAAGCCCAACAGACGAAGACCTACGTAAGATCCTCTACAGGAATGAACAACGAGGATTCCCAGGTATGATCGGCATTATTGATTGTATGCATTGGGAGTGGAAGAATTGCCCTAATGCATGGAAAGGTCAATATTGCGGATGAAACAAGAACGCAACCCTCATTCTGGAAGCTGTCGCGGATGAAGATCTATGGATCTGGCATTCTTTTTTCAGTAATCCAGGTTCATGTAATGACCTTAATGTACTTTACTGTTCACCAGTATTTAGTGATGTTTTGCAAGGTCGGGCACCTCCTGTGAAGTTTATGTTCAATGGTCATGAATATAACATGGCATACTACCTAGCTGATGGTATTTACCCTAGTTGGGCTACTTTTGTGCAAGGATTTACCCATCCTCAAACTTCTAAGCAAAGTCTTTTTGTTGATTGTCAAGCTAGTGCACGTAAGGATGTTGAACGTGCATTTGGAGTTCTGCAGGCAAGGTTTGCAATTGTACGACAACTAGCTCTTGCTTATGATGAAGATATATTGGCCGACATTGAAGGCTTGTATATTATTCATAACATGATAGTGGAGGATGAACGAGACACTTACAAGAATGCTGAAGTAATAAGAAGATATTACGAAATAGATCGCCCTAATCAATGTTCGCGTCTTAGAGGTGAAGCGAGTACAAGTGCTATCGTCAACAATGATGAAGCTTTCCAGTTTCAAACTGGACGTCCTATCGACATTAACAAATACTTGGAGACAAGGGACGCTATGCGTAATAGACGAATTCATCAGTCCCTTAAAGATGACTTGATAGAGCACATTTGGCAAAAGTTTGGTGAAGTGAATCCTTAAAAAAATTATCGGCCTCTCTATGATTTCATGATTATGTTTCGTAATTTATTTACCATTGTTGTATTTTCGTTTAATTTTTTTAAGACGCTTTAATCTTCATGCATCATGTTCTTATTTCATGTACCGTTATTTTATCTCATAATTATTGATAATCATCTTATTTAATTATTATTTTTACTAATTTATAATCGTATTAATTTAATTATTATTATTCCATTAATTTAAAATAACAATAATAATTAAGAGTTTGGTAATATCTTAATGATTATTATTTGATTAGTTATTATTTATTAAAAATTTGGAAAAATATAGGAGAGAGAATGTGATAGGATATGTTAAAAAGTAGGAGAGAGGATTGTGAGAGAATTTTTGTAATTTGTTGTTGGTGGGATGAAAAAAATTTTGTGAAAAAAAGATAATGGGGAAGAGAGATGATGGAAGAAAGAGAGTAGGGAGGAATTTTTTTTTTCCACTGATGATAGTGCTCTAAGAAATCAGTATCCAGTAAGACCCTCCACAACGGAGGGCCGTGGGGCTACAAACCCCCAGCCATGTCATCAAATTTGATGACATGGAGGAGAGTGGGGGTTGTAGCCCCGGGGTTCGACGCCAAAATTGGCGTCGAACCCAAATTGAAAAACAATTTTTTTTTTCTTTTTTTAAAAGGTAAAACGACGTCGTTTTGGCCAAACTAGGCCAAAACGATGTCGTTTTGGTGCTTTGACCTGCAACTCCCACTGGCCGAAATCCGGCCAGTGACAGCTCGCCATGTGGCAGGGGGTTTTAATTAAATTTAAAACCCCCTTTTCCTGTATAAGTATTAATTAAAAATAATAATAATATTTTTGAATAGGATTTAATTTTATCTATCTAATGACACCCACTTTGCATATATTTCGATTAAAAAAAATTTCACCTCTTGTAACGTATATAGGACTTTACGTATTGAATATTTAGCGTTTTTAAATCTATGTTATATAAGGAGTTACTTTTATCATTATGATATGATATCTATTTATATATGCATTTTTTTATATTAAAATTTTTTAAAAAATACAAGTTAAAATAGATCTTAGACATAAAATGAGACATTATCTTACAAATAAAAATTCAATTTAAACAAAAAAATCAACTTCAAGTGATACATTAACAACATTAAATAGATCATAGACTTACAATGAGAAATCAACTTCAACATACACGTAACTTATAACATAAGATTGAAATGAAATACAAACGAGCATGAAATGATAACTCAGTCACGGGTCCACTATACACAATAAATGGCATCTGACATTGCATTAAAATTTTAAATCTAAGAAACACAATAATCGAGCATGAAATGACAACTCAGTCACGGGTCCACTATACACAATAAATGACATCTGACTTTGCATTTAAATTTCGAATCAAAGAAACACAATAATCGAGCATGAAATGACAACTTAGTCACGGGTCCACTATACACATTAAATGACATCTGACATTGCATTTAAATTTCAAATCTAAGAAACACAATAATCGAGCATGATATGACAACTCAGTCACGGATTCAATGTATTTAAATTTCAGATCTGAATTTGAATTCAACTTTTCCTCTCAAATTAATCTTGAAATTCACCCAAAATTTTCTATAAAATCTAGAGTGAGCTCACATATCTACCACACATTTCCACTTCCATTCCTCTAACTTCACAATGTCTAAAAGACCTTTCAATTACAGTTCTCCTTCTTCATCCAACTCTTCTAGTTGTTCTTCAACAGACCTTGTCCCTACACCTCATTCTCCTCAACAATCGGAAACCGATATGAACATCAACAGACTAATCAATGAAAAAATTGCTGAGCTTCGGATGAAATTGGTCCAAGAAAATGCTGGAAGTTCACGGCAACGTCGAAGCCGGACATAAATAGAGAGAGATCGTGAAGGTGGGCATGCTCGATTGTTCGAAGATTATTTCTCTTCGATGCCGACCTACAATGATAGGATGTTTCGCCGAAGATTCCGAATGAGGCGACACGTATTTATTCGTGTTGTCAATGCTTTGTCCCAATCTTTTCCATTCTTTCGCAAACTTCCGGATGCCACTGGTAGGCTAGGCCTAAGCCCGCTGCAAAAATGCACCGCAACCATACGTATGTGTAACACCTCGAATCCGCGAGACTCGAGGCGCTACTGGGCTAGGATCTCACAATGGATCCTGACCCTAGCCTGACAACAATTTCACTGAATCTTACAACAAGGCACTAACAGATTAAATACAAAACATAAACCGATATAAATATAAGTTTCAAAAGTGATACACCAGTACCGCTGAGTACAAAAGAAACCAAGCTGTACAATATAAAAACCCCATAGCCCCGATAACGGCCCAGTGTACGGAGCCCTCAGCGGATCACCCCCTCTGAATAACCCTGCAGTGTCCTAACCTGCGAAGGAACTACAACACGGTATGAAACCGTTAGCTAACTATACACATATATAAGATAATACTAGAGCACAAACACACCTTAGAAATATTAAACACTCCAGCATGATAACAAACATTTACCAGGTTATTATCTTGAATAGGTCAAAACATAGAATCGTATAAATATATATATAGATGAAAATAGGTGACACGAGGAATATGATCCTCGCCTCTGAGTACCATATCCAGCTGGAGTAGTATCGGCACACCTCCCGTGTACCCTGAGGGAAATGGTGAGGGGCCTTCCTTTATACCAGAACTGGCCTGACTACAGAGAACCTCCCAGACTCCAACTACGGGATGAAAGGGAAAGGTTATCACAGCCACTACGATGGGCGGTCAATATGACATAGGTCGGTCATAAACATAATCATAAGCATGCTATTAAACACATAACGCAAACACCACTCAAGCATACATCCAATATAAGGATAGTAGCTAAGTAAGTCCTATGGACTTACCTCGTTATCAGAAGCACTCTCGAGTAACAAACTCCGGAACGTCCACTCCAACTGGAGGACAACTCAGCCTATACGAGGCACACAGATATATATCACAACCTGATCATACAAAGGGGTCACACCTAGACCCAAGGGATCCATAAGGGATCATATCCAACTTGTAATCCTCAAAGCCCTAACCGGCATTTCAGTAACCTAACGTTAACACTCGGGTCCTAGCATGATACTAGGTCCGCATACTAGTGAGGGAAGGAACCACTAAACCATAAGTGATCCCGGGACAAGACGCACCTGCGAGAATGGGGAACGCAGGGGCGAAAGCAAAGACCGCAGGAGCGGCTAAACGTGGCCGCGGGCGCGGCGGGACGTCGACGCGGGCGCGTCAAGGTTTGGACGCGGGCGCGTCAAGGTTTGGACGCGGGCTCGGCGGGACGTCAGCGCGGGCGCGGCAAGGTTTGGGCGCGGGCGCGGCAGGGTTTGGGCGCGGGCGCGGCAGGACGTCAGCGCGGGCGCGTCAACTACGCAGGACTCGGTTCAGCAGCTCTTCTTCGTTTCTTCACTCGACCACACCACGTCTTCTTCGTCCATTGCAGGTTCACACACATACACATACACAACCACATCAACACAAGGCCTATACATTCATCTATCCTTAAGCTAGAAACTTAAGCTAGAAAGGAGGGAACAAGAAAGAAGAAAAGAAGAGAGGGCACAAGGCTTACCACAGCTGGGATTCAAGGCAACCCAGGAGCAAGGCAACAACTTAGCTAGCATTAGGAGCTCAGCAGCTAGGCACAACAACAACACCTCCAACTTAGGCAAGATCCAAGGCAAAACAAGCAAGAACAAGGGAAGGGAAAGGAAGGGCAAGCACGAACGGGATGGAGAAAGGAAAAGGAAAAGTGAGGAAAGAAGTACTTGCTCAGCAAGATTAACAAAGAGTTGGTAAAGCATAAATCAAACAGTCCAGAAACGGCTACAAGGCGATTAACACGGCGCGGGCGCGTCGGGACGACAGCGCGGCCGCGGCAGGGCCAGATCTCGGCCAAGACTAATCTCGGCCAAGGTCCGGTCTTGGCCCGAAAGACTACGGCCCTTACAGTATGCTAGCGTATGGAGTGAGTGCCGATGCCGTTGATGACTATGTTCGCATTGGGGCGTCCACGGCAATATCTTGTTTATCACACTTTGTTGATGGAGTTATCAATTTATTCGGGGAGGAGTACTTACGTAGGCCAAATGCCACAGACATGCAACGCCTATTATACGTAGGAGAGCAACGAGGTTGGCCTGGAATGATCGGTAACATAGATTGCATGCAGTGGAAATGGAAAAACTGCCCGACTGCTTGGCAAGGTCAATATGCCAGGGGTGATAAAAAGCCAACCGTTGTCCTAGAAGCTGTTGCATCTTACGATTTATGGATATGGCATGCATTTTTTGGAACTCCAGGTACGTGTAATGATATTAACGTTCTCGACCGTTCTCCTGTGTTTGATGATGTTTTGCATGGTCGAGCACCCACGACAGATTTTGTAGTAAATGGTAATCATTACAACAAGACGTATTACCTCGCCGATGGCATTTATCCCGCATGGGCTACCTTTGTCCCGTCAATTCGACACCCATTTGGTGCGAAAGATACATTGTTTTCCCAACGACAAGAGTCATGCCGTAAAGACGTGGAGCGAGCTTTCGGTGTCTTGCAAGCTCGTTTTGCAATTATACGTCATCCTGCGCTTGCTTGGGACATTAATTTGATCGGAAAAATAATGAGGACATGCATCATCTTGCACAATATGATCGTTGAAGATGAACGTGATACCTATGAACTATACTATGATCCATCCCAATTCGATCAAGTTGTTGTTAATGAGCCAATCGCCTCGGATCTTCCATTTGAAATGGCCCAGGTTATACAAAATAGGAGTTCACTCCGCGACACGAGTATTCATCGCAAACTGAAAGCGGACTTAGTTGAGCATATATGACAAAAATTTGGAAACTCCGGTGGTAATCAATAAACATTTGTAGTTGCATTATTATTGAGTAGTTTATTATTTAAATTATGTTTTTTCCGTTGTCGTTGTTTATTTTATATATTGTTGTTGTTTGATGTTTTTTAGCATGTTATTTTTGTTATGTTATTTGTTACTTAAATTGTGTTTTTTTTATCAAGTTGTTTGTCATGTTTATTTTTAATTATATTAATTTTAAAAATATTTATATTTTAATTTTTATGTCTAATATTTATTTATAATAGTATTAGTTATATTTTGTAATAATAAAATGATTTATAAATATACAATTCATTAATTATTAAGAATAAATAGAAAAGAAAAAAAGTTAAAATTAGTAGCCCCGAGACTCTCTGTTGTAGGTGAAAATGAGTAAAAGTTGAGATGAGACTACTAAGCTGATGTGGTAGGTGAAAATGAGTAAAAGTTGAGATGAGACTACTAAGCTGATGTGGTAGGTGAAAATGAATAAAAGTTGAGATGAGACTACTAAGCTGATGTGGTAGGTGAAAATGAGTAAAAGTTAAGATGAGACTACTAAGCTGATGTGGCAGAAATCTTGCTGACGTGGTATGAAAAAATTAATAGCCCCGAGGCTACCTGCTGCACATGGTACAAGGGACGTGCCAGCACCAGCTCCACCACGACGCCCCTTTCCTTTCAAACGCCCCCCTACATATGGGCCCCACACCCTTTCCCATACAATTTACAGAGACGCCGTCGTCTTCTTATCATCTCGGTAAAACACTACAACGACATCGTTTCGTCCTTGTTTAAACAGTCCGCGTTCCGCGTTTCCGTGTGGAGAAACTTTTTTTTTTTTGTATCGAGTAGTTGGTCAATGGTCATGCAACGACCAATCCTTCTCTACCCCCTCCAAGTTCTCCACATTTTCTACATAACCAAAACCCTCCCTCGAACTGATCTCGCAAATTGTTTCATTGATTTTTCCAAATCCCTGATTTTTCTTCTCCATGCTTTCTAATTTGCTCGAACTTGCAAGTGATTCTCATTGCTCAGTCGTGCATCATTACATTCCTCATTTCGAATAGTTTTTTCCAAGTTTCGAACGTGTTTCTTCGATTTTGGGCTGTTTGTGATGAAATTTGAAGAAGCGATCAACCCTATCGGAATGGTCAATTTTGAAATTTCTCTTTTGAATTCTGTTCGAAATTGATATGCGTGTGGTTGTTTTCGTCTCTACTTTCCAGTTCTTATTTCCGGCTTGAAACCCCTCAGAAAATGCCGGAAACTTCGAGAGTTCCGTTGGTTTGTTGTCCCAAGTGCGGCCATCTCTTGCCTGAACTGCCTCCCTACTCTACCTACTGCTGCGGTGCCTGTGGTGCCTATTTACGAGGTAATTTGCTACATTCTATCTCTGTTTGTTTAGTTTCTTTTCCTTTTTACTTTAATTGTGTACTAGCTTTCTTAGGGAATGCGGATGTGGATCGTTAATTGTTATGCTTTGAACTGTACAGCTGAGAAAAGATCATCTCTTGATGATGGTTTGTCAGAGAAGTCATGGGGGGAGAAGACTGGTTTGGTTACTGAGAGAGAGGTTGCCGGTGAGTTTATCGGATTTGACCCCAGTAGTAGGATCGGTAAATCCCCGGCGAGATCCAGACACGGTGAGGAAATATTTGAGAGCGATTTGGATCTCGATAGGATATTTCCAACAAAGCGAAGCGTTTTGGGTGATTTTGATGCGCAAAGTAAGTCGTCTGGCAGATCAATGGACGGAGATGCTAGGAATTCTCTGTTGAGAGAGAGCAGTTTGGGTAGTTTGGATGGCCGTGGGAAGTCACCAGCCACTATGTCAGTGCGAGGAGGTGTAAGGAAGAAACCTTTAAGGGAGAGAACGCCGGAGGATTTTGATGAACAGAGATCAAGCGAAAGAGATGTGTCAGAATCCGAGGAATTGGAAGCAAGAGAGAAAGTAGGTGCGTGGTTTGACAATGTAAAAGAGGAGGTTGGATATGCCAATAGAGTTGTTACTGAAAAGGGCTCTCATAATCAATGGCTTCATTACGAGGCGAGTGCTGATGAGTCTGAATCTGGTGGATCAAGAATTCAGCCTAGGAGGACATGGAGATCAGACAATTATTCAACGGATTCTGGTTTGAGCGCAAGGGGAGAGCAGGTTGGTAGAAAAGCTGGTCAAATCGTTGACGCGACAGAATCTGACTATGATGATATCCATAGAAGGAGGCATGGTGGAGGTGATCATGGACTGCCAAGGGTCCGCAAAGACTTGAGTGATCTGGATGGATATGAAATGGAGCAATTGAGAGCTGAAAGAAATGAGTTTGGAGGTGTTCGGAGAAACAATATGACATCAAGTGTAAGACAGAGATTTCCAGCTCATTCAAATGATGGAGCATCAAATTTCCATTCTTATTATGGTTATGATCATCCTAGACACTCTCACGAGAGATTTAGTGGATCTTCCAGTCTCCAAAATGTAGAGATGAATCGAGCTGAGCTTTTTCGCTTGTATAATGATATTAAGGAACAACTTAGTATAACAGGTGATCTTCCAGAAAACCCAACCAGAAGAGGTCATCTGAGTACTTCTTCGGCAGATTTTTATAGTGAGCCTGATAATTATATGCATTCTGAGCGCTTTAGATCAAGAAGAACAACAGAATCAGTGGACCTAGATGAACATGTTAGAATGAGATCCCATCATATGAACCACAGGCAGGTACCTGATGATCCATCTTTGTCCCAATATTCTAGGACTCCTCAACAACCATATTACTATCCACAACGGTCTGCTCATGACTATGTTCCCCGACATTCTATTGACTCAACTTATGATCAGCATCCAAATTTGCGAACTTATGTGCAACCTCATCTTGCTTCTGATTATAGAAGGTATCTGAATCCCAAAACTGATCAAGCTTCTGATATTCATGATCCATATGGTCAGCGCGTACTTGACTCCAACTTTCCTATAGCTACTCCTAACCTATCATCTCGCTCACAAAGATCGGTAGACAGTAAATCAGATGGGGGCGGTTCAGCTCAGGAACATCGCAAGAGGATAGTGAAAAAGAATCAGCTGCTTTGCCATCCATTTGCTGGGGCTGCTCCATTGGTCATATGCTACAGCTGCTCTCAATTGCTAAGACTCCCTAAGAAACTCAGTGCCATGAAGAAGGCTCAATTAAGATTACAATGTGGAGCCTGTCAGACCACAGTGTCATTCAATTTTGACAAGAAGCCTCATGTCGATACACAACTGCAACCTAAACCTAATTCAACCAATGTGTATGATGTGCCTAGCAAGAATTCTGTATCTGATCATAAAACCGCTCTTGCTAGTACTCTTGCTGGCTTTGCAAACCGTGAATCTTATGATTTTGATGTAACTGGCTATACATTCCGATCCACAGAGTCTGAACCTAGTATGCAGTTACCTCCTAGTGTGTCCAAGGAAGATTTTCATGTTGAAAATTCAGCCAATAAGATTAATGCTTCCAGTCCCGTGATAAAAAGTACTGGCTTGCCACTTCAGGAGCTTAAGGATGTAGGGGATGCGAAAGAAATAGACGTTCGAGTCAAAGATAGCTTCTCTCCTTATGTGCAAAATTCAGATGGCCCGACTGAGATGGAAATAAATTCTGATGAAATACCTGTAGCTGATATGACTCAGAGCTCAGCAGAGGCATCTAGTAAGAACAATGGTGAAGGGAATAATATAGAAAAATCCTCCTCTTCTGGCAGTAAAGACTTGTCTCCACCCTCCAATACGTCCAATGCAAAAGCCGATGTTTTTGTCAATGGACAACCTTTACCTCACCGCGTAGTGAGAAAGGCTGAGAAGCTGGCAGGGCCAGTTTCACCTGGACAGTACTGGTATGTATAGTTATTCTACAACTCTTCTTTTTCATTTACAACACCTTCAGGATCTTCACTTTTTCGAGTTGCATAGAAATTTGGTCGATAGTATGTAGTTGCACAGGATAGAAATGCTTGGGAAAAATGGAGATTATTGTAATTAACAGTGATTTGTCATCATGATATTCTTCTCATGTCAAATTAGAACATTTTCAGAGATCACTGCATACTCAAGAAGTTCTGTTAAATGTGATATTCACTGATGTTTCTGCCCTCACTTAACAGGTATGATTCTAGGGCTGGATTCTGGGGTGTCATGGGAAGTTATTGCCTTGGAATAATTCCGGTAAAGATAAATTCATTCTAACAATTGCTATAGGTTAGCAGATCACCTTCATTATTTAAAACTCTTCAATCAATGACTTACAGCCATTTATTCAAGAATTCGGGTTTCCCATGCCAGTCAATTGTGCTGGTGGGAACACTGGTATCTATGTGAATGGAAGAGAGCTTCATGAAAAGGATTTGGAGTTGCTGGCTAAGCGTGGATTCCCTTGCACCACAAACAAGTGGTATGTTGTTGATATATCTGGAATCGTTCAGGACGAAGAAACCGGTGATACTGTAAGCAACCTTGGAAGACTTGCTCCATCGTAAGTGATATACTACTACTAATAAATATGTTCTGAGATCTTGTTCAGTAGCTTTGTTACTCATTATCATCCTGTTCTACCTTTCTTAAGTGCTGATTTGCTGATGCTTTTCGTTTAACCAGAATTGAGAGGGCAAAGCGTGGATTTGGCATGCAGCCGCGAGACATGTGAGAGGACTGACAAACACCAGTTCCTGTAATTACTTACATTTTTGTGAAACATGTTATTTAATGGCGCCTCCAGAGTCCAGACAATTCAATTGTGAATTTGTGATACTGTACCCGTAAAAGGTTCATCAAGGTGTAGCTTTGAATAAACAGATATATCGTGTATACCATCTCACGTTACATCAATTGTATGTTGCATACTTGCATGATTGCATCAAAGTTTGTCTGTATATTTCACTGGTGTTACTTATTTTCGTTTGATTTACAAGGTACAATGTTATAACTACCCATCAAATTTTGTGTCTAGTGCAATCTGACTAGTAATGTGACGATTTAGTCTAGTTTATATTGAGATAGGATAGGACATAAAACATTTATCTTTTTTCACAGCTATTTTTTTTGTTAAAATTTGGTAATGTATGACAGTTCAATGAAATTTTAAAGTCTTTGGTGGAATGAGATTTCAAGATTTTCAGAAAAATAAAGCATCCAAAAATGACGTTTGAGAAATAAGGAGATATTGTGAATTCTTCAATAAGAATTAATGTTCTATTTTTGGTGAAATGAGATTTAAAAATTTAAAGATTTAAACATATGAATATTAAAGGCAATCAAGATCTTCTAATACATATCTCAGATACAGGAGATCTTGATTATTTATGCTATAAAATTTATAAAGTGTGATTTCTTGTAAAAAAGTAATTATTAAAGGTGGTTTTGTGTAATTTTCTCAAAAAGTTACCAATAAAATAAATGGAGAAAATTTATTTATAATAATTCTATTTTTGTCAAATCTACCTATTCAATTTTTATTGACTGTTTATTGTGATTCATACCTCTTCTTCCATTTTTTTGGTACATAGTTCAGAAAAGATTGAAATAAGAATTAATGTTCATATTCATCGCAAATTTAACACAAAGGAGGAAATTAGAGATTTGTGTGTTATATTGTATAGAGAAATTTACCACACGTAAAAAGGTAATTTCGAACGTTGATCCTTGAACTCAACCCACTATCCATTTCAAATACCACATAAGTTTGACCATAAAAAAAATGCCACGTAATTCCTCTCTTCCACAGTTCCACGTACTGTTTGAAATTCGAAATTTCGACCGTTAACCTCCCACGTCAATTCTCCTTTATAAACCCTTTCTAGTTTCTTCTCCTCCACAGTCGCGTACAAAGAATACCTCAAGCTAATCTCTCATTCTCTCTCCTGTCCTTCAATGGCGACCATAGCTGCAGATCTACCAATCGAAGCCCCAGCAAAGAAGGGGAAGGGAGGGAGAAAGGCTCTGAAGCAGAAGAACGCAGCCGCCAATGAAGCTAACATCCTTCCAGCAGGCAATATTTCCACCGATTCCCAGAAGTCTCCTCTTCCGTTGAACTCCGAAATCCTGAAGGAGAACCAGCAGAGCAAATCAGCGCAGAAGAAGCCGAAATCGGGAAAGTCCAAGTCGTCCAAGCAGGCGGCAGAGACAAAGAACCCTAATCCGACTTCTTTCGAGAAGGAAATGTCGGATTTGCAAGAGATGCTGGAGAAGATGAAGATCGAGAAGGAGAAAACGGAGGAGATGTTGAAGGAGAGGGATGAGATGTTGAGGATGAAGGAAGAGGAGCTTGAGAACAAAGGCAAAGAGCAGGAGAAGCTTCAGGTTGAGCTCAAGAAGTTGCAGAAGTTGAAGGAATTCAAACCTAATATGGTTAGTATTTTCTAATTTTCTCGTTCTCTGATTTGGATTGTATGCATCAGTATTTCTGTCGATTTCCTGTATTTTCAATTTGGATACGAACAATATCATTTCTTGATCTCCGTTTGGGATTGTATGCATCATTATTTTGTCCAAGATATTCAGATTGTGTTACCAGATTTCTTGTTGTTGCATTAGCTCATTGAAATGTAAGGTTCGACATCTGAAATTAGGGTTTTGGACTATAAGAAAACAATTTGATGATATGGTTAATGAATTTTCAGACTCTTCCTCTTATCCAATCTCTAGTAGAGAAGGATGTGGATAAGAAAGACAAGAAGAAGAAAGGAGGTCCTGAGAAGGTGAAGAAGCCTGCCCCTGCATATGTCTTGTGGTGCAAAGATCAGTGGAATGAGGTTAGCATGATCAAACTATATTTGTATAAACTGAATGAATCGATAGATGATATATGTGGTGATGACATCTAAACTGGATAATGGTTGTGTTGTCAGGTGAAAAAGACCAACCCAGAGGCTGATTTCAAGGAAGTCTCTAACATTTTGGGGGCGAAGTGGAAGACCATAAGCCCTGAAGAGAAGAAACCATACGAGGATAAGTACCAAGCTGAGAAGGAAGCTTACTTGCTAGTTGTAAGCAAAGAGAAGCGTGAGAACGAAGCCATGAATCTCTTGGAAGAGGAACAGAAGCAGAAAACAGCAATGGAGCTTCTTGAACAGTATCTGCAATTCAAACAAGAAGCTGAAAAGGACATCAAGAAAACTAAGTAACATATCCACTTCCCCCTTTAGTGTCTTAATTTTGGCTATGATATTTTGCAATCACTTACAGTTTTCCTTTCATCAGGAAAGAGAAGGATCCTTTGAAGCCCAAGCACCCTGTGTCTGCATTCTTCTTGTTCAATGGTGAGAGGAGGGCCGCTTTGCTAGGCGAAGGTAAGAATGTGTTGGAGGCTTCCAAGATCACTGGAGAGGAGTGGAAGAACATGACAGAAGAGCAGAAGAAACCATATGAAGAGGTTAGCTTTTCACCTTTTTTTCAAGCAAGAAATAGAGCTGAATGCATTTTGTTTAACTTATGTTTTTGGCATATTTTGCAGAGGTCAAAAGAGAACAAGGAGAAGTACCTGCAGGAAATGGAGGTTTACAAGAAGAACAAGGAAGAAGAAGAAGCAAACATGAAAAGAGAGGAAGATGAACAGATGAAACTTCAGAAACTAGAGGCCTTGCAATTGCTCAAGAAGAAGGAGAAGACTGAAAACATCATTAAGGTAATCTTAATTGAAAATTGGATGGTCATTTTCATTCCACTCATAACTTTTATGGCTTATTGTTAATCCGTAAAACAATATTGACCGGGAATAATAATGGATGAGCTCAGAATGCAAAGGACAAGAAAAAGAAAGAAAAGGAAGAGAAGAACAATGACCCTAACAAGCCAAAAAGGCCCCTCTCTTCCTACTTCATGTTCAGGTAACAAGATTCTACATCCTCAGTTTTGGTGATGAGAATCCGTAAGTAATAGATGAACTTATTATGGTTCAATCGTTCTCTAAATTTAGCAAGGAAACAAGGAAGAATCTACTTGAGGAGCGACCTGGTATCAACAACTCAACAGTTACTGCACTTCTTTCTGTGAAATGGAAGGTAAAAAGAAACAAACAAATACATAATATCAGTTTTGGTGTCTTAATTAGATTTGTATGTCAGAAATTGAAACTTGTTTATGATATTGTGTGGTATATATGGTATAGGAATTGGGAGATGAAGAGAAGCAAATATGGAGCAAGAAGGCGGCTGAAGCAATGGAGATATACAAGAAGGAAATGGAAGAATACAACAAGACAGCAGGCCAAGAAAAGAACTAGTAGCTTGAAAGAGGTTCAAGAGCTTTTGTTGAACTTCTACTGAACATGAAGGCATCTGAAAAATGTTCAATAAATGAACTCATTTTAGGGTACAATTTCAAGAGCCATGAATTGTCATCTGTGTATGCTAACAAACTTTATCATGTACGAAGAAAAACAACAAGAAAGTGTCTTTCTTTGCTGCACTTCCTCTGCAACTGCAACTCAGAGGTTTTTACAATTTGCTAAAAATGAAAAGTCTTTTGCTCTCCACTTCAATGAAACTCAGATAACTTTATGTGATCAAATGTCATTGACCTCCTTGTTTGTACTAATATACT
Source organism: Fagopyrum tataricum (assembly GCA_002319775.1). NCBI lineage: Eukaryota > Viridiplantae > Streptophyta > Magnoliopsida > Caryophyllales > Polygonaceae > Fagopyrum > Fagopyrum tataricum. The sequence goes on along the minus strand of CM008281.1, from coordinate 12,653,584 downwards.
CAGACAAATCCTCGACTCCCTCGAACATGATATCTCCGCATGCTGGACATACTTTTAAGTGTCAGTTCTGAAGTATTGCTGTTTTATTTTGTTTTAGGCATCAGATGGGCTCTGTTGCAACATATTTTTTTTCAGAAAAAGGCCACACAACACAAGTAATTAATATCCTCACTCATAGAGGTGGAACATGGGCTCTGTTGCAGCTTATGGAAGCTGAAGGAATTACTGTAGAATTTATAGTAGTGTTTGGGAGACACAGATTATGGAAGCTGATGATGCTAATGGTATAGCTTATGAAAGCTGATAAAATAGAAATTTCCATCAGCTCCCCATGGCAAGCTTTTGGGAGCTGATGGCAATATTTTTTCTCAAAATAATACCCTTCTATTTTCTAGCTTCTCCGTTACCTTCAAAGGTGGAACAACAAACTTCAATTTGCTAAGAAATGAAAAGTCTTTTGCTCTCCACTTCAATGAAACTCGGATAACTTTATGTGATCAAATGTCATTGACCTCCTTGTTTGTACTAATATACTCACACTAATCCTCGACTCCCTCGAGCATGATATCTCCGCATGCTGGACATACTTTTAAGTGTCAGTTCTAAAGTATTGCTGTTTTATTTTGTTTTAGGCATCAGATGGGCTCTGTTGCAACATATTTTTTTTTCAGAAAAAGGCCACACAACACAAGTAATTAATATCCTCACTCATAGAGGTGGAACATGGGCTCTGTTGCAGCTTATGGAAGCTGAAGGAATCACTGTAGAATTTATAGTAGTGTTTGGGAGACACAGATTATGGAAGCTGATGATGCTAATGGTATAGCTTATGAAAGCTGATAAAATAGAAATTTCCATCAGCTCCCCATGGCAAGCTTTTGGGAGCTGATGGCAATATTTTTTCTCAAAATAATACCCTTCTATTTTCTAGCTTCTCCGTTACCTTCAAAGGTGGAACAACAAACTTCAATTTGCTAAGAAATGAAAAGTCTTTTGCTCTCCACTTCAATGAAACTCGGATAACTTTATGTGATCAAATGTCATTGACCTCCTTGTTTGTACTAATATACTCACACTAATCCTCGACTCCCTCGAGCATGATATCTCCGCATGCTGGACATACTTTTAAGTGTCAGTTCTGAAGTATTGCTGTTTTATTTTGTTTTAGGCATCAGATGGGCTCTGTTGCAACATATTTTTTTCAGAAAAAGGCCACACAACACAAGTAATTAATATCCTCACTCATAGAGGTGGAACATGGGCTCTGTTGCAGCTTATGGAAGCTGAAGGAATCACTGTAGAATTTATAGTAGTGTTTGGGAGACACAGATTATGGAAGCTGATGATGCTAATGGTATGGCTTATGAAAGCTGATAAAATAGAAATTTCCATCAGCTCTCCATGGCAAGCTTTTGGGAGCTGATGGCAATATTTTTTCTCAAAATAATACCCTTCTATTTTCTAGCTTCTCCGTTACCTTCAAAGGTGGAACAACAAACTTCAATTTGCTAAGAAATGAAAAGTCTTTTGCTCTCCACTTCAATGAAACTCGGATAACTTTATGTGATCAAATGTCATTGACCTCCTTGTTTGTACTAATATACTCAGACTAATCCTCGACTCCCTCGAGCATGATATCTCCGCATGCTGGACATACTTTTAAGTGTCAGTTCTGAAGTATTGCTGTTTTATTTTGTTTTAGGCATCAGATGGGCTCTGTTGCAACATATTTTTTTTCAGAAAAAGGCCACACAACACAAGTAATTAATATCCTCACTCATAGAGGTGGAACATGGGCTCTGTTGCAGCTTATGGAAGCTGAAGGAATCACTGTAGAATTTATAGTAGTGTTTGGGAGACACAGATTATGGAAGCTGATGATGCTAATGGTATAGCTTATGAAAGCTGATAAAATAGAAATTTCCATCAGCTCCCCATGGCAAGCTTTTGGGAGCTGATGGCAATATTTTTTCTCAAAATAATACCCTTCTATTTTCTAGCTTCTCCGTTACCTTCAAAGGTGGAACAACAAACTTCAATTTGCTAAGAAATCAAAAGTCTTTTGCTCTCCACTTCAATGAAACTCGGATAACTTTATGTGATCAAATGTCATTGACCTCCTTGTTTGTACTAATATACTCACACTAATCCTCGACTCCCTCGAGCATGATATCTCCGCATGCTGGACATACTTTTAAGTGTCAGTTCTAAAGTATTGCTGTTTTATTTTGTTTTAGGCATCAGATGGGCTCTGTTGCAACATATTTTTTTTTTCAGAAAAAGGCCACACAACACAAGTAATTAATATCCTCACTCATAGAGGTGGAACATGGGCTCTGTTGCAGCTTATGGAAGCTGAAGGAATCACTGTAGAATTTATAGTAGTGTTTGGGAGACACATATTATGGAAGCTGATGATGCTAATGGTATAGCTTATGAAAGCTGATAAAATAGAAATTTCCATCAGCTCCCCATGGCAAGCTTTTGGGAGCTGATGGCAATATTTTTTCTCAAAATAATACCCTTCTATTTTCTAGCTTCTCCGTTACCTTCAAAGGTGGAACAACAAACTTCAATTTGCTAAGAAATCAAAAGTCTTTTGCTCTCCACTTCAATGAAACTCGGATAACTTTATGTGATCAAATGTCATTGACCTCCTTGTTTGTACTAATATACTCACACTAATCCTCGACTCCCTCGAGCATGATATCTCCGCATGCTGGACATACTTTTAAGTGTCAGTTCTGAAGTATTGCTGTTTTATTTTGTTTTAGGCATCAGATGGGCTCTGTTGCAACATATTTTTTTTTAGAAAAAGGCCACACAACACAAGTAATTAATATCCTCACTCATAGAGGTGGAACATGGGCTCTGTTGCAGCTTATGGAAGCTGAAGGAATCACTGTAGAATTTATAGTAGTGTTTGAGAGACACAGATTATGGAAGCTGATGATGCTAATGGTATAGCTTATGAAAGCTGATAAAATAAAATTTTCCATCAGCTCCCCATGGCAAGCTTTTGGGAGCTGATGGCAATATTTTTTCTCAAAATAATACCCTTCTATTTTCTAGCTTCTCCGTTACCTTCAAAGGTGGAACAACAAACTCATCTCTTCAACATTCACTTCTTCTCTGTTTCGACCTCCATTCCAGGTAAACCTTCGATTCCTTCATTTTTATTCAACTGTTTCTTCTCAACTTCTGAGTACTCAAATCTCTTCTCTCTTCTTCTCTTGGCTTCTAATTTGGTTGATACACAGATGTCTTCCAATCGGCATAACTCATGGTAATTTCTATTCTTCTTCTATTCTCTCAATTTTTTCAAAAATTGAGCATTCAATTTTATCTTATAAACCCATTCGATCAATTCAGAGTTAGAGTTCTGGGAAGAATTTCTCAAATCAGGCATTCAATTTCGTCATATTCACCCATTATTTTTCTTCAACCTTTGCCAAGCAAACCCAAGTTGGACCTTTGAGTTAATTCAGAGCCCAAGCCTCACCTACCAGCTCCTCAGCCCCGTCTAGACGTTTCCTCTTTTTACAGTTTGTTGTGGAATTTCAAGTTTATTGCTCTATTACCAGGATATGATTGTGCGTTGTTAAACCTCCTCCTCTATGTAATCTTATGCTTATCGAGTACCAACCAGCGAGTTTAATAAACATATCTTATATTTCTTGTGAGTTTTATGATGATTTACGACTGTTGCCTATGAATGAAGATGATGTCCCCTGCCAGCTAGACACGTTTTTACTCCAATCTGAGTTATATTTGTAGGTAATTGTAACTGAGTTTAAGAAGAGTTCGATAATTGTCGATGAATCTTTTTTTTGTGCAAAAAAAAATTGTAAATACGATAACAAAAGTTGTAAATGGACAGCAAACAAGCCTAATTACGTTCTGAGAAGCTAGAATTCCAACTAAACCCAAAATTTGGAAAACAAACTCAAAATTACGTATTGCTAGTCTGCCTCGCCCCTGCTTTCTCACAGGAGAGATCATAATTTGTGCCGATTTTGGTGGGCTTGCTTCCCCGGCTGTTTTAGTATGTACATGCATCCTGCACGTTGCTAGAGCAGTAACTGCATTTATGGCTGAATTGTACATAGACCATGTCACCATATTCAGTGTCTAAAACAAAATACAAATTACGCAGTCACTCAACCAGTTCAATACCAAGCAACTTATTTGGGAAAGAACTACTAGCGCAGCTGCCATTGCTGGACTAATGAGGAGTACTGTAAACATAAAGAGATAAAAACTTTTCTTGTGCTTTCATAGATGCAAACTCTGTACAATGTGCAAGACATTCCACCGTATATTGCTGGTTGTGACTATGCAAACTCTGTACAATGTGCTTTCATAGATGCAAACTTACTTGGGCAAGAACTACTAGCACAACTGCCATTGCTGGACTGATGAAGTTATTGTTTGGAAGCACCATGATTTAGTTTTTTTGGTCAAGTAATTTAGTTTTTATTTGTGAATATAAAATAATTTTATAAGATTGTTCATTACTAAATTTATGGATGGCTAATATCTTCTTTTTTTTTCATTTTATAATATTTTTATCAATGATAACTATAAAGCAAGATATTTATTGAAAAAATAATTTCAAAACTAACATATTGAATTCACGTAAATTGCTTAAGAAAAAGAATTTATTTCTTCATAACTGTTTTACACTTACAAATTTAAATAGCAATTTACTTTTTTGTGATATTTTTTAGAAAAAACACTTACAAATTAAATTTTATCAATATAAATATTAATAATTAATTTTCTTTTGAAGTTAGACATGCATTCACATTTATTATTGATATTATAAGATAACAAATTTTGTGTAATAAAATGAACTCTATAATATTCAAAAAATAATTACATATTTTAACTACACAGCATATTATATAATATACTTTTTAGTTATGTATGTGTACTGATAATGTTTTTGTGGCTATAACCTCTAATATATATTTTTTGAAATGATTATATACTTCAATTAATTATACACACTGTACATTATAATACAGTTTTTAATTACCTATTAGTACAAAAACATTTAGTGTTAATTTAACCTCTATTAAATATTATAAAAAAAACATAACATTTAAAATATAAATGAAGCCCTTATTGGTAATTTTACGTGTATATCAGCTTCGATAAGCTCGTACTTTCCAAACGTTACATAAGCTTATCAAATTAAATCAGCTAGTTCATTCAGCTATTTGTTCAGCTTCAGCTTCATCTTCGGCTTCAACTCCAATAAGCTCAAACGAGCCAAACAGACCCATTAACTCTCGAGCACATTATGTGGGAGAATGATACACATACACTGATTACACTTCCAATTAAAAGTTACCACATCCACATGTCCACTGAAACAAAAGCAATTATTCCATTTTAAAATTTTTCTACGTGATTTTATAAGTAAATTTTTTTTACGCACTTATACCTTCATTTTTGTAATAGTGTTTTACTCTTGATTAAATTTTTATAATACGGCCACTTTTTTTTTATATTAAATTCTTAATAAAAAAATACAACAAGAGTGTCTGGTTCTTTTAGAGTTTGTTTTCATTATATCTGTTTTAGGATTATTTGGTTAGTCACTCTTAATGTAAAACAAACTAATGATAAATAAAATAAATTTATTTTTATTTATGTTTGTTATTTAAAAATATAAATATTTTTAACTTAATTTTGTATTTATATGCTTAATCTCTATATTTTAGTCCCGAGTAACAAGCCAAACATCCGCTTATAAAATTAAATATTATATATCCATACTCGTTAGCTTTTATTAACAATAATAATTCAATAAAAGAATCATAATTTATACAACAAAATTTTACATTGAGATAGAAAGTAGGCGAGCAACAAGTTGTGCCGTCAAGCCTTTCTGAATAACAAATTCGATCTTCCTAAACACTATATTTGAAGACCTAGGTGAAACAATATTACAATGCAAGATCCGTTGCACCCTTATGAGAATATTAATTAACAAAATAATTGTAATACCTTTTAAAACTGATTATCTATGAGTAATCTTATTCTCGCAAAGGGCACGGTCGAATCGGACTGCGCATGCGCCCCATCCAGCCGCATACGCAACCCGAATGCGCAAAAACCAAGTTGGGGCGCATGCGCATTTCACATGCGCCCCAAGCCCTATTTAGGGCTGGCGCATGCGTTGTGTGCGTAGGCTGGATGTGCATGGCCATTACGGGCGTGCGGCTCTGCGTCTGGTCTCGGGCGCATGCGGAATGTCAGAATTCGGGAAGAAAAATAAAATAAAATAACTGCCGCATGCGCCTCAGGCTTAGGTGCGCTAGCGGGCTCCGCGTGCGCTTCAGCCTTGGGACGCATGCGGAGTCCGCATTTGCGTGCAAATGGGAAAAAAATGGTTTCGTGAATAGTAATCTCGTTATCTATTTGTATGATGTTCGATTTATTAGATAATGATAATACTCGTTTCCCGAGTTCGTGAAAAAATATCAGGATAAAATTATGCCCGCAGACGTATGATTTTTTTCGGGTCCAATAAAAAAAATGTACCAACGGCTTCTACATTAAAATTAACATTGATTTTATTCACGTATGGTAATAATTTTCTATGTAGATATCCTCCGATTATGTGATACTTTTTATGTCATCACATTGTGACTGATCTTCGTTTATCCGATAATTATAATGTTGCGTAAACAACCCGTTACTTTTAAATTATCAAATATATAAATAAATTTGTAAACAAATTCAAACCCAATAATATATAAATATATATATATAAAAAAATATATATATATATATATATATATATATATATATTTGTACATGGAAAGCAATTCGGGGCACTAAAAACAGAAGAAAATAGCGGCCCGAGAGGTCGTCTCTAGCAAAAGACAACGAAAGGCATAAACGTCAAGCTCTACTTCTTGAGACGGGCCGTCGGACAGAATCCACAAGGATGAGCTCTTCGATGGCTTGAGGGATGACAACATTCGTAGCAGGGTGTAACTGGCCAAGAGCGGTAAGGGCATCGGCCACCGTGTTGACTTCCCTGAAAATATGCTTGATCCGGACTTCCTGAAAGTGTAAAACCAAAATATTACACCTAGTGTAAACGTACATTTGTCCGACCCTGATACGTTTACACTCAGTGTAAAACATCAAATTTTACACTTCAACTATATTCTTTACACGTGTTAAAAGTTCTGAACATTTCTGACATTTTTTTTCATTTTATTGGAATAGTGTAGATGAAATGGAATTCAACAGGTAAGAGTTATACAAAACATACGTGTTATATATATAAATTTTTTCTAATTGCCATTTTTCAGAAAAATCCTAGAAACTCGTAAGCACATTTATAATATTTTAATTTCAATTAGTTTAAATGTTTTTATCATATTAAAATTACTTTAATAGTAGACTAAAGAATATAAAAAATTGTAAATTTAGATTATATATATATATATATATATATATATATATATATATATATATATATATATATATATATATATATATATATATATATATATGTGTGTGGAGAGAATCCTTGTAATTTAGAACACGGAATTTAAAATCGGTTAGGTTAACCTACATGATAATGTAATATAAAATATCAAATCATCATAAAAACTAATATTAGGTGTAGATATTTCCAAATAGATCAAACGGTCAACAACCCAATTTAATTTTTTGAACACATGTCTGATCTTCTAAAAATATGTATGAACTAGTATTAGAATATTATCTAAATAAACTGGACAAAAAATTTTAAACGAAAAATACCCGCTAGAAAAAGAAGGGAATAACCCGGATAAAAAAAGTTTAAAATTTATAATATTAGTTCAAAAAATGTATGGACTTTTAGTATAATATAATTTGAACGATACAAAAATTTTGAATGAAAAAGTACCTCAATTTAATATGGTTAACGTACCATATACGTGTAATATTGGTTATTCAATCGTTGATGAAATTTTACATTTGGAAGAGAAGCTAACACGCCTTAGAAAGGCTTAGATGCTTTAAGGTAAAAAATCGCAGATGAAAAAAAATATTCAATTTTTTTCGTTTTAAGAAAAACTTATCAAGTACAACACGTAGATAAGTTGATGAATTATATGTAATAAAAATGTTAAATATTAAATAAATATAAATTAAAGGTACACCTTCGATCAATATTAAAGGCATTCTAACATCGTCGCAATAAATGCATTTAGAAAAATGTTTTTTTTCCATGATTTAAGGAAAACGATTATATAAGAACACAAATTTAACGGTATCGAGATAATAGAAAAATAAGTATTAAAAAAGAAAAAATTAACGTTAACGACAAAACAAAAAGAACTGGTTGGAATTTAACGATAACAACTATATAAAAAGATCAAAATTTTAACGTTAGCGAAATCCCAAGTTCACAATAAATTTAAAAAAAGAACGGAGATTGAACAAGAACGACTATACAACAAGAACAAAAATTTAACCATAATGAGTACATAAGAAGATTGAGAATTTAACGATAACGATAAAATAACAAGAATGAGAACTTAACAACAACGACAAAATTACAGGAATATGAATTTACGATAGTGACAAAATAATAAGAACGACAAATTAACGATAACGGAAAAATACGAAGAACGAGAATTCAACAATAACGATTAAATAATAAGAACATGAATTTAACAATAATGACATTGACACTACGGAACTATAATCTAACGTTAAAGATTAATATAACAAATATTAATGATAATATTATATTATTAATAATATTATTATGACTATAATTATTGTAAATCAAATAAAGGTAAAGCAAAAATAACAACTATATGTTTAACTTTTCAATGTAAAATGTAAAAGAAAAATAAGTTCTTTTATCCTACACTTGTCCTTCAATTATTGGTAGTGTAAAAAATAAATCCTACACACTTAGTGTATACGTAGATTTGTCCCATTTTATGGGTCCGAATAAGGGCTGAGGTAAGTGAAACTCTTGTCACTACGTATGAAACTAACACTCAGCTGATGTGTCGCTGTGCAACATAAGAAAAAAACAAGAGTGTCAAATATGATTGATAATATATTTGTATAGTAGGATATCGTCTTATGACATGGAAGACGATCAATGATTTGTTTCATGATAACAAACACTTGAACAAGAGTTCTCAAACTGTCGATCGGGACATGTTCAACTCTATATTTGCCTAGTATGAAAACCATTGTACCTGTAAATCAGTTTGTACTTACCCAGTTACCCTCACTGAGATTGCACCCACACCAAGGGTACTTAGACACCGGCCGGGGCCACCTCACATGTCTTTCGTTCCTTAGAGTTAAATTCCGATTATTAGGCCCAAGGAATCAAAAACCTCTATCATCGCCCAACATTAACCCCTTCACCGTGAGCAACAACTATGGACGCGATACGAAGTTAAGTCTACCATGCTCACCAGCTCAACATGCATAAAACATGCCAATTGGAAATGGGCATCACCGTGAGCTGACTTTTACAAAAAAAGATTTGGTTTGGACCCGTCTTCAACTGTATCGTTAACTGTATCGTTAACGCTCCTTATAGCTCGTTGAAATAAACAAAACTTACATCCAGGACTATTTCTATCATAGAAGATTTTCAGGGGACACCGCAAGTCCGCAAGGTATAAGTTTTCAGGGGTACATGTCAGTCCAATTGAATAAGTGACACAAAGCAGTAAAATTTACAGGTCAATCTGTTAAGTAAATAAAAACTTCCATTTCTCGTTCATACTAGTTAAAGATAAGAGGTATATCATTCAGGGCTCTGCTCAACAAAAGTAAATCCTGCATCTTTCTTTCATGTTCCATCAATCCATCCAGAATCGTCATTGTTTCATAATTGTGATAATACAGAGACTGATAAAAGCACGCCACCATCAACAAGCATATGTTCAAAGTAATGGCCATTCAAGTGAAAAAGGGGCGAGAGCATCTGCATCTATCCATCCCTTCTCACTGTAACAAAAGAATATAAACGTTCAACTTGGCCACAATTTCCACTAAAAGAAGTGGAAATATGAAAATGCTATCAAATCTAGCAAAAAGCCAAAATCAGAATTTGATTCCAATTTCCAATTTCATTCTTTCATCCCTATATAAAGGGAGTTTATCATAACCATTTGGATCATCCAAAGCAATCCACAGAAAACTCAAAAACTTATTACCCAGTTTTCAGACCCTTCAACCTCCAACCATGTCTTACAACAACTACTACGAAAAAGACGAGATGTGCTACTCCGAGCAACAGAATTACGGTAGAACCAGTGGCTATGGAAGACCCCAGAACTACAACCGCCCCCAAATGGGAGCGAATGCCTACAACAATAGGTTGGAGTGCCACAACAACTACAGCTCTGGTGGGTACGGAGGTGCTTACACCGCTACCCCATACAGTGGTATGGGCCACAACTCGTATGGTGAATACGAGAGGACAGAGGAGATGTGCATGTCTCAGACTAAGTTTGTAGGATCCAGGGGACACCGCCAAGGAAGAAGAAGGGTGATGAAGTACTCCCACAGCCGCAAATGTGACTACAGCTCCAGTGAGAGCGACTCCGACTAAGCAATGTACGTAAGATATTATCATACAAGTTTTTACTCCTAGAAAAATTTGTCACTACTCTTTGCAGAAGAAGTACATTTTGTCTAATATGCTAGATTGTTTGCTGCAGATATGCTAATGGAGCACCAGATGGCTCCAGGATTCAAGAGCTGATCAAGCTCCTATCTTATGTGTTGTAACCCAAATAAAATTGAAGTGTGTGTAATCCCATGGGACCGTTTCAAATCAATCTACGTATGCTATGCTAGAATGCATGTACTGTTTCCTATTCCCCAATATTAAGCACTTAATAATAAACTTTTGTGTTTAATATATAAAACTCAATTATATAGAAAGAGAGAAGCGAAGAAAGACAGCTAAGTAAACAGTATGAAACTTACACTTGAAAGTGTATCCTGAATTGAGATTGCAGAAAGCATGCTATAAACATTGATCAGGAAGTAACAAATAAGGATATATATAAGAACAAAACACTACATTGAATGACACAACTGCATCAATGAGTCATTGAGCCAACTGACCACAAGATATGAACACTTGAAGCCAATTGACCACATTCTTTCCTTCAATCTTGATATTTTTCGTTCAATCTAAGAATAGAGACAGATCACCCCATTTATGCTAACTGAATCAGCTTATTTGCTTACCTTTGCATCAGAAGCAAAGAATTAACAAAGACACCGTAGAAAATTTCATTATCCTGAAATTATTCAATTTAAAAACAAACATGTGTACCTTTACACTTCTGGTCCATATGAAGAACATGATAGATTTCACATTCATGATAAAATTTTAGCCGCAATGGCCTGTAAAGTAAATCATCAGGCAAGCAAAGATGGAAGAAAGACAGTTCACAACTCAGTTAAATCCAATTAGAGAACAAAAGAGATATGATCAGGAGTAATAAGAATGCACTAAATATCAAACTTCGTTGTGAGCATATCATTACATCAAACATATTGTCGTCAAATAATATTTCCAATTTCAAGTTTAAGGATGATGTTAGTGCACAGATTTGCTTTATCAATAAGCATAATTCACAAGATTAATCCTCTACCCAATATATGATCATACAGATAATCACTAAGATTCTCCATTTGACATAGTACTCCACCAAAAAATATTTTATTCAATGTTTGTCCAATAATTGTAAGAATCAGATGCCAGTGAGATGGTCAAAATGAGAGATAAGTGATTCAGATGCAAAGAAGAGTATCTGTCCTTGGCACAAAATAGCATAGCTACCCAATTACCATATTTTAGTGACAAAATTGATGATCCACACGTGATTAAAAGCAAGACAAACCAAGTACCATTTTCTATCACTATGGGAGCATCGTGTTCATGCAGGAGTCCTTGTCCCTTTCCTCATGGCTTCACTCATAGGACTCAAATAGCTGCTTCTGCTGCTGCTGGTGACAGCTATCTCTATAACCAGATGTCCGGATAGTACTCTTTTACTACCAATCAGGCAATAGCAAAATCCAGAATTTGATCCCCATTTACAATATCCCTTTTATAGCCATTTCATTTATCAAAAGCCGTCCACAGAAAACTCTTTCCAATTTTCAGATGTATCATGGCTTACACCAAGAAATCATATCACGGATATAGAGCTACAGAGAAAAAAAAAGAAAAGAAATGTGCCTCGTCCCATGGGACTATTTCTATCATCATTTTTAAGTGTGTTAGTCTAAGATGTATGTGTTCCTATTACCTACTGCTAACTCATAAAGGTGCTGCTTTTCTGATTAACAAAAGAAGTTGTACATTGAAGCCATGTTAGCACATTTAAGGAGAGATTCGACAATAATTATTCCATGAAACCAGTCTTATCTAGAAATAAGCAACTGAAATGTAAAAATGACTAGTCAACAACAAAGTTTACACACTATGACCACCCAAGTTATCCAACAAGAAGAAAGGCAATAGTACTATATGAAACTGACACTAGTTACACACTTGCATCCATTTCTACCAAAAGAAAATAAACATACAAAAAAAGTTATAAAAGCTAGCAAAATCCAAAAAAAAAAAAAGAGACATTATTTTCATACCACGAGTCAAATGCTTCATCTGCAATATCCAGCACCGAGACAACACCCTAACAGGAGTCAAATACCTCCACCCATTTGCAATATGCAGCACATCTTGATTTAAAATGTAGCCTCACAACTTTATAATTATCCATTTTTTCCATGTAGCATCGAAACAAAAATGATTTTTAGAATTCCAATCAACAAGGCTATGTCTTGAATCTATCATTCTTTCCATACCAAAAATAGTTATTAGCTATCTGTGGTTCATCATCTGCATTTTGCGTAACGAACATATATTGAAAACTCCAGAACATCAACCCAACTGGAAACGCTATTTTTCAACATTCTGCAGCCTGCATTTCAAACACAAGATATTATACCGAAACAGAAACTGATCTAAGCCACTAAAAAACGCCACGATGAACAAGCATATGTTCCAAGTAATTGCCAAAATAGAAATTCAAGAGAAAAAGTGGATAGAGCATCTGCATCTATCCCCTTCACACTGTATAGGAGAAATAGATGTTCAACTTTCCCACCATTTCCACCAAAAGAAACGTGAAGGTACCAAAATACTAATATAAAGCTTGAAAAAGCCAAAACAGAACTTGATTCTCCATTTCTAACTTCATCTTTCCATCCCTATATAAGGGCAAGATCTTATAGCCATTTCAATCATCCAAAGCAGCACAGAAAACTAACTTGCTAGCCAGTTTTCAGACCCTTCAACCTCCAACCATGTCTTACAACATGCAAAACTACTACCAAGAAGAAGAGAGGTGCTACTCCGAGCAACAGAATTATGGTAGAGCCGGCTATGGAAGACCCCAGAACTACAACCGCCCCCAAATGGGAGCGAATGCCTACAACAATAGGTTGGAGTGCCACAACAACTACAGCTCTGGTGGGTACGGAGGTGCTTACACCGCTACCCCATACAGTGGTATGGGCCACAACTCGTATGGTGAATACGAGAGGACAGAGGAGATGTGCATGTCTCAGACTAAGTTTGTAGGATCCAGGGGACACCGCCAAGGAAGAAGAAGGGTGATGAAGTACTCCCACAGCCGCAAATGCGACTACAGCTCCAGTGAGAGTGACTCCGACTAAGCAATGTATGTAAGATATTATCATACACGTTTTTACTCCTTAAAAAAATTGTCAAGAACTCTTTGCAGAAGAAGTACATTTTGTCTAATATGCTAAGTTGTTGCTGCAGATATGCTAATGGAGCACCAGATGGCTCCAGGATTCAAGAGCTGATCAAGCTCCTATCTTATGTGTTGCAACCCAAATAAATTTGAAGTGTGTGTAATCCCATTGGACTGTTTCAAATCATTTAATGTATGCTATGCGCCTATGCTAGAATGCAATCCTATTCCTTAATATTAAGCACTTATTAATAAACTTTTGTGGCTTTTCAATATATAAAACTCAATTATATAGAATCCTAAGAGAGAAACGAAGTAAGACAGCTAAAACAGTATGAAACTTACACTTGAAAGTGTGTTCAGAATCGAGATTACAGAAAGCATGCTATAAACATTGATAAGGAAGTAACAGTTAAGGTTATATATTGGAACAAACACTACATTGAGTGACACAACTGCATCAATGAATAGTCATTGAGCCAATTGACCAAAAGATAGAACACTTGAAGCCAATTGACCACATTCCCTCCTTCAATCTTGATAATTTTTCGTTGCATCTAAGATCATACACAGTTCACACCATTTCGGAGAAAGCAGATTGAAAACTTATGAATAGTGAAAGACTTCCAAAGGACATACATGCAGGGATAATTATCTCATCTTTTCCCCATATACAATTTTTATTTCTTTTTTAATGTGGAGGTACAATGAAAACAAGAAAATTCGGTGTAATATACAAAAGATAAAGTGTCCATCCTCTATATGATGCAGTTGCAGAGGAAGTGCAAGAACTCTGCAATGCAGCAAACCTACACCCCATTTATGCTAATTGAATTAGCTTATTGTTTATATGTTTGCGTCAGAAGCAAAGAATTAACAAAGACACCATAAAAATTTTATCATCCTGAAATCATTCAATCTTAGGATTAGAAACAAACATGTGTACCTTTACACTTCAGGTCCAAATGAAGAAAATGATAGATTTCACATTCATGATAAAAACTTTAGCCACAATGGCTTGAAAAGTAACTCATCTTGCAAGCAAAGATGGAAGAAAGACAGTTCACCACTCAGATAAATCAATTAGAGAAAAAACAAATATGATCAGGATTAATAAACTAAAGTTGGCAGTCAATGATAAGAATCACTAAATATCAAACTTGGTTGTTTGCATATCAATCATATTGTCATCAAATAAAACGCCTATTTCCAATTTCAAGTTTGAGGATAATGTTGGTGCACATGCTTGCTTTAACAATAAGCATAATTCACAAGATTAATCCTCTACCCAATATATGCTGATACAGATAATCACTAAGATTCTCCATTTGAAATTGTGTTCCACCAAAAAATATTTTAATTCAATGTTTGTCCAATAATTGTAAGAATCAAATGCCAGTGAGATGGTCAGATGAAGCATAAATGAGAGATAAATGATTCAGATGCAAAGAAGAGTATCTGCCCTTGGCACAAAATAGCATAGCTACCCAATTAACATATTTCAGTGACAAAATTGACGATCCATACGTGATTAAAAGCAAGACAAACCAAGCACCATTTTCTATCACTATAGGAGCATCGTGTTCATGCAGGAGGCCTTGTCCCTTTCCTCATGGCTTCACTCATAGAAGCTGATGTTGCTTCTGGTGACAGCTATCCCATAACCAGATGTCCAGATAGTACTTCTCTTTTACTAACAATCAGGGAATATCAATATCCTTTTTTTATGGCCAAAGCACGTGACCCTACTCACACAAGCATTCGGGGTTCCATCCTAAAACCAATTGGCAATAGGAGGAGTAACCCTTGGGCTTATATGCTAGCTTCACATTACTTATTATAGTCGATGTGGGACACAATAATCCACACATCTCAACATTTATCAAAAGCAGTCCACAGAAAACTCTATCCAATTTTAAGATGTATTATAGCTTACAACACGAAGCTCATATCACGGATATGGGGCTATAAAAATAAAATAAAATGTGCCTCGTCTCACGGGACTATATTATCATCATTTTTAAGTGTGTTAGTATTAACTACTTGTCAGAGTCCGATACAGACGGATCGGGTAGAGCGGGGGTCGTGTGCATCCGAGCGCGCATGCGCGTTAGGCCCAAGCCCAACACATAAACCCGATGAGGTTGCATCCTAAAACCAATTGGCAATAGGAGGAGTAGCCCACCGACCTTATATACTAGGCTCAGAAGTCCCAATCTTTCGATGTGGGACAGATTATCTCTAACACTACTGCTAACGCATAAAGGTGCTGCTCTTCTGCTTAACAAAAGAAGTTGCACGCTGAAGCCATGTTAATCCACATAAGGAGAGATTCGAAAATAAACATTCCATGAAACCTAAGCCTAATATCTAGAAAGTAAGCAACTGGAATGTAAAAAAGGACTAGTAAACAACAAAGTTTACACTCTATGACCACCCAAGTTATCTAACAAGAAGAAAGACAATAGTACTACATGAAACTGACACTAGTTACAGTGTTACACACTTACAACCATTTCTACCAAAAGGAAGTAAACATACAAAAATGCTATGAAAGCTAGCAAAATCCCCCCAAAAATGTGACATTATTTCCATACCACAAGTCAAATACCTTCATCTGCAATATCCCGCACCGAGACAGCACCCTAACAGGAGTCAAATACCTCCACCCATCTGCAATATGCAACACCACTCGATTAGCAATGTAGCCTCACAACTTCATAATTACCCATTTTTTTCTATGTGGCGTCAAAACAAAAAATTATATTATGGATTCCAATCATCAAGGCTACAGCTTGCATCTTTCATTCTTTCCACACAAAAATAGTTATTAGCTATCAATTTGTCCATATCATCTACATTTCGCGTAACAAATATATAAACTGAAAACTCCAGAACGTCAAACCAACCTGAAACGTTGTTCTTTCAACATTCTGAAGCCTGCATTCCAAATACGATATATTGTACCCACGCAGAAACTGATCTAAGCCGCTAAAAAAGGCCACGATTTTCAAGCATATGTTCCAAGTAATGGACAAAACAATAATTCAAGCGAGAAAGTGGATAGAGCATCTGCATCTATCCCCTTCACACTGTATAGGAGAATATAGATGTTCAACTTTCCCACCATTTCTACCAAAAGAAACGTGAAGGTACCAAAATACTATTAAAAGCTTGAAAAGGCCAAAAAAAAAGAACTTGATTCCCATTTCTAAATTCACCTTTCCATCCCCATATAAAGGTTCGTTCTTATAGCCATTTCAATCATCCAAAGCAGCACAGAAAACTAACTTGCTAGCCAGTTTTCAGACCTTTCAACCATGTCTTACAACAACTACTACGAAAAAGACGAGATGTGCTACTCCGAGCAACAGAATTATGGTAGAGCTGGCGGCTATGGAAGACCCCAAAACTACAACCGCCCCCAAATGGGAGCGAATGCCTACAACAATAGGTTGGAGTGCCACAGCAACTACAATTCTGGTGGGTACGGAAGTGCTTACGCCCCAACCCCATACAGTGGTATGGGCCACAACTCGTATGGTGAATACGAGAGGACAGAAGAGGTGTGCATGTCTCAGACTCAGTTTGTAGGATCCAGGGGGCACCGCCAAGGAAGAAGAAGGGTGATGAGGCACTCCAACAGCCGCAAATGCGACTACAGCTCCAGTGAGAGCGACTGCGACTAAGCAATGTAAGATTTAATGCCTTAAATTATTTGCAAAGTTTGTCTAATTTCCATAACTCTCGGCAAAAATAAAGTCTTGAGTAGGTGACACACTTGACACTGATATTGCAAATTGTTTGTTGTGCAGATATGCTAATGGAGCACCAGATGGCTCCAGGATTCTAGAGCTGATGAAGCTTCTATCTTATCTTATGTGTGACTGATATTAAATAAAATGAAGCATGTCTTGTCCTACAGGACTGTTTCTATTGCTCTATGTATGCTTGTGCTAGAATGCATGTGCTATTTCCTATTCGGTAATATGAAGTGATTATGAATATCCTTGTATGTTTTTTCTTTTTCTCATAAAAATAATGTTACAAATTGGAACCATGTGATGACCACGAAACATCCAAAGAGTGATAACAAATGAATCACAAAGATAGTGAACTTCAAAATTATGTAACAAGACAGTTCAGCAGTAATAGAGTAGAATGAACAGATCAACATAAATAGTTAAAAACTATGACCTCCAATTAATCTAGCCATTCCAAACAAAGACAATTAAGTATGAAAATTCACACTTCAAAAGTTTGTTCAGATTGCAGAAAGTATGCCAAAGCAGGCATTCATGAGCAAATTTCACAGGAGAACCAAAACTTATTAGAGTAAACCCAAGGGGTGAAGTTTGAGCAATTGGTTAATGTTCTAAGACACATTATAAATGCATCAAGATCAGCAATACAGGTTATATATATCATATAGTCATAGGTTGAACGATCATAACATTAAATGGCACAACTGCATCCAATCAATCAAGCTATACTGAAACAAGCCAGCCCATTTGGTATGCATTGGGGAAAATTCTCGTACTAGCTGTATCACCAGTTAACTGTAAGATACAAACACGAGAGCTAAAAGCTTCAGGGCCTTGAACTTAGACTATGATTTGAAGAATTGAATTCAGCGATCAAGCATTAAAAAAACACCTTTTACATGGTAAATAAATAAGCCAATCATGATTGAACGAACCGAAGTTTTAGTTTTAAATCCAACTGTTCTCAACTTTCCAAGGGCACATACTCACCTTAAATAATAGTATGTACAAAAGGTTCATTTGCTCTTTGTTTCCATGCCACTATTTCACGGAGGCTAGGAACAAATATAACCAACCCCATTTTTAAGAGAAAGCAGATTCATAATTATAATAGAGGGAAAGACTTTCCATAGATACTATTTATAACACTGTTCAAGCTCTACCTCTGCAGAGGAAGTGCGAGAATATAGACAATGATACATGCCTACAACATGATTTTGCTAATAAACTAACTGGTTTGGTATCAGAAACCAAATATTCGTGACATATGTACAAGTGAAGCTGTTTCATGGCATAAGCTAAGAATTAACCTAGTTGCTATATAAATTTTATACAAAGTGATAAATGATAAGCCTGGTATCTTTTTAAGCATTACTCACAAGATAAAGTCCTATGAACCAAAATAAGACAATGCAAATAAGCACTAAGATTCTCCACCTTAGATTGAACTCCACCAAAAATTTATTAATTTAAATTTTGTTTAATAATTGTAAGCATCAGATACCATTCAGATGGTCAAAAACAGCATAACTGAGAGATAAATGATTCAGATGCAAAGGGGGAGTATATTCCTTTCATACAAAATAACATAGCTATCCACTTACTGCATTTTAGTGACAAATTTCGTAATACATGTGTGATAAAAAAAGCAAGATAAACCAAGCACTATTCTCTATTCCTATGGAAGTCCCTCATGTTCATCTAAGAGTTTATCCGCCTCCACACCACCACCCTCATGGAAACCAAATAAAATACTGATGCTCGTACATGATGGCTACCTCTGCAACAAGATGGCTGGGAAGTTTTTGGGTTTCACTATCAAATACAGAAAAAAGTCAAAAACATAATTTGATACCCATTTCTATCCCTATACAGTGGCTTAAAATATGTGTGTTTTAGAGTGAAGAAGACAAGATGAGCTTATCTATGTCTGAGCAAGCTGTGTATGCTATAGACCTAGTTACTGGCCACAACCAGCGAAAATACCCAGCCCCAGAAATCAGAATGCAGGATAGTGACACCTTTCCCTACGGATGAACCGAGGATAAGGGTGATGAAGCACTCTGAGAGATGCGGCTGCAACAACACCAGTGAGAGACACAATGATTAAGCAAAATAGGATATTTTGTCTTAAATCCTTCAAAGTTTGTCTGATTGTCACAACAGTTTGCAGAAGTTCATTGTGTCTTAACTCCTTCAAAGTTTGTCTGATTCTTTATTCTACCCGGGGTTTCACATTGATATGCTAAATTGCTTGTTCCAGATATGCTAATGGAGTAACCGACTATGACTCCAGGACTCAAGAACTGATGAGCTCCTACTTGTGGCTACTATAATAAAAATGAAGTGTGCCTAGTCCTACGGGACTGTTTCTATCAATGTATGCTATGCTCGAATACATGTGTTGTTTTCTATAGCCCAAATATGAAGTACTTAAGAATAACCTTGTGTGGCTTTTCTTTGATAAAAAGTATGGCAATCTCAAGGCATGTGATGCCCATCGTGAGAGGAATACGATTATATACCCTTTTTCTTCTTTTCCTATAGTAATTAAGAAAATAAACACAATAAGGGCAGTAAATTAGAGTGAATGGCCACGTAGAACCACCTTCTATGGAATTCAAGAGCCAGATTCATCCATTGTTTTTGTATCAAAAGTACTTTATGATATAAGAATGTGCATCCAACGCCTTAAATTTTTAAAAATGGTGCATCAGAACTAAGGCAATGCTACAGAACATTTCTAAACAAGCCTTTATATCATTGGTTAAGGGCATATGGAAATTATTTGCATCCACATCAGCAAGTTAAAGGTCATTTATTTAAGCAAGCATTACTTGAATAACACACTACATCCAATTGATCAAACTAGACTGAACCAAGCTAGTCAATGACCCAGACTTATCTGGGTTGCAATGAATCTAGGGAATCACTCAGTTGGCCAAAAGGGCTAGATACAAAATAATGAGCTAACAGCTTCAGAAGCTCCAGCTTGCAGGATGACTTTGAAGGTGCAACCAAGCAGTATACCAAAGGAAAACACCTATTACATGGTAAACTTCGAAGACAAATCATGATTAAACCAACTGAAGTGTTTGTTTCAAAATGAACTTAAGTGTTCTCACTTCTAAGTCTTAACTTTCTAAAAGGCACGTTCTCACCTTCAATGTTGATATGTATAGAAGCGCTATTTTCTTTTGTAGCCAACATAAAAAAAATCCTCATTGGCTAGGGACAACAGCCAACCCCGTATAGAGAAAGTACCACATGTTATTGAAAGGAAGGGCCTTCTAAAAGAAAATGCAGAGATAAGGTAAGCAATTCAAAATTTACATAATTCTTAAGAATCTTATTCTGTTACCCATTTACAAGAACTAATTTATCTTTTATGTTGTGACAGAGGTACAATGGTGTATAAGAACTCAGGCATGATATACAACAAAAGAAGAAGATGGTACGTTGTTGAATCTTAATGTGTGGCAGACATGCTACAGCCCATTTTTTGTCTTCAGATTATCATGATATTGTAAACTAGCTTAATTCATGTGCCATGCACACCTGATAATTGCTTATGATTTAGAAATAAAACATACGCATCATTTGTTATAAAAGTAGATGAATGGATTCTTAGTCAAAAAAACATAAATTTAGGTGAGGAGACGAAAGGAGCAACACCATGTTTTATATATGAAAGAACAATCAGGTATTGATATAATAGATCACATATTTATATATGACATGTATCAATATCTATGTACTTGTATAAACAAATAAATGGTTACAACTAACTTAGAAAAGACTAAATGTGGAAATAGTTGAAAATATGTTGAGTTGTAACAATTAAGAAGATTTGGTTAGCTTTTCAGTACAATTAAGTGGATATGAACAAATTATGGGAAGATATGATTATGGTGATTATGCATGTATTATGCTTAGACAAATTAAGTTATTTATATATTATCTTGTCATTCAATCTTATCTTTGTTACTATCCAATTATTCTCTGGTGATCCCTATAAATAAGGTCATAATAATGTCAATATAGCTGTGGTCTTCTCCACCATAATCTATCACAAATATTAGTAGATGATAGCTAAATTAGTGTAGAAAAAGGAAAGGCAATTATACCTTAAGAACTTAATCACAATCTTGTTGGATAGAATCTAGGTTGAATTTATTGGGATGGGGTAAATATATTTACCTGTTATGTATCTTTTAGATTTGATCTATTGTTGATATTAATTATAGGATTATAAAAATAGCACGAAAATCCTACATCTTAATTCCTTCTGCATACTATCTTATTTGATTTGTTCTTGGTCAATAGTTTTTGCAGATATGCTGAGTGTGTACAAGATGGATCTAAGATTTTAGAGCTCCAAAAGCTCATATCATATGAAATATGAATAGCTAGTAAAAATAAAAATAAGAGTGTACGACTGTTTGATGCATTCCATGCCCCTTAAGCCAATCCAGAGCTCCCCTATTAGCAAGTAGACACGAAAGAAAGAGGGATTCTAATCAATTAATATCTATCTCTGGAAAAAGAAGTGTGTGTGTGTGTACATGAGTGAGTGTTTTATGGATTCCATGCTATGCTGGTATAATGTATTGCTTGTTACATAAGGTATGTTTGGCATGAGCATTACTTTCTTACCAAAAATCAGTTACCTTACTAAGTAACTTATTTGGCTATATTTAATTGAATACTAAGTATGATAACAGTAGTTATGCAACTGTCAAACATTAAATACCACAGTTTTTTTCAGCATGAAGTAGGTAGATAAATGCTAACCAGCTTTTAGTTAGATGATACCAGCTAAACTAAATCAAATTTAAGGGAAAATGTATTTTTTTACAGCAATATAAAAGGTGTACTAGGCATACTTAAGCTCTAATTTTTCTTTGTATATATGTTATATGTACAACATGTTTCACTTTCACCAGATTCATCGGTGTAGCATGTATAACATAGAGATATATAGTGGTTGAGTATGGGGTGAAGGAACGAAGGCGCAACATTACATTCGTTCAGTAGAATCGTAATTTTCCGAAACCTTACTCAGACACGTTCAGATCTTCCGAAGAAGGTTCGGGGTCACTGAAAGTTAGCATAGATGTTCTTTTTTTTTTAAGACTCTATTTCACATTAGCATTTCCGGTGGTGTGATACTGTTTGTGAAGGAACACAAGCTAGTTGTAAGAAGAAAAATATATGCCCTTGTTTAAAACTACAAACAAGCAATGTAAGATATCATGTCTTAACTCTAAAGTGACTGTTTGATTGTCAGAAGACTCAACACCCCTTCCAAAGTACTTGTTGAGTAAATTTTCTATCTCCTAGTGCCTTCACATTGATTATGGGGGAAAAAAACTCCTTCATTCTATGTATGCTACCCTAAAATGCAAGAACTATATACTATTATGTAATATGAATTGCTTACTAACAGGAATGAACAAATGAATAGAATGGCATAGCAAAATCCATATAATATGACCTCCAAAGCTCCAAGCTATCTAACAATAGCAAAGACAATTAGTAGATAGAATGGCGGAAAACTATACTATATTGGCCATTTATGAACAAATTTCAGCAAGTCAAGGTCATATATATGGGGAAAAAAAAAACAATATATTGAATGACACAACCGCATCGAATGAATCAACTAAACTGAACCAAGCCAGCCAAAGAGTTTTCCCTCATGGATCTGATCAAAGCTGATTTAAGCTGGCTAGATCAATTGCAGCCAGATACAAGGACTTCAACTAGCAGCATAAGCATCATTTGCCTTCGAATCCTACCCACCATAAAATGCAAAAGAATTTTAATAAACTTGTCAGGGACCTGTTTCAGAATAGGCAGATTCACACATAAAAAAAAAACAAAGCACTTCCTGAACAAAGTGTAGAGATAGGAAGAGGAAGGTGTTTATAGGATTGACAAGCATATTATCTTATGCATGTACACGAATATTTCTTTTATGCCATCAAGGAGCTTAAGGAGGTGCAATTGTGCAAAGCAGTACAACTATGCATGAAATAGGAAAGGATAAGCAACTCTAAACCTTTATGAGTTTCAGTGGAGGTTTCATTAGTCATAACTCTCTATAGGACATTTCACTAGATAAAGTAGGTGGTATTTGTAATTTTATGCATTATTTGGTTTGGCATCAGATTCCCCATTACAGTGCAGTACTATGAAAAAGTTGAAAAATTAATAAAAAATTGCATAGAACAATTTACACCTATGAAGGCATTTAATCTAATAGTGAAAACAAGCAGAGAATCACAGTGCAGTAGTTCCAATATGGTTGATGCAATTCTAACAAAAAAGCTTCCTGTTTTGGGCATTCATTATCAAACTTCTTCTCATCATTCAGGATTCAAGAGCCAAAGCTACTGTGTATCAGAAGAAAGCATGCAATAAATATGCAAAACATCAATGAAACTGTTTTCATTTCAAATTTGGAGAAGAATATTCTTGTTAAATAACATCAAGTAACAAGCATAGTGCTTTTGTAATTATAATTCATGAGTTCAAGTAACCTCGCCTAAGCCAATCCAAAACTTGAAAAGTTTGTACTTTCTCCAACAAAAGTAAAGATAAGATGCTTGTAAAATAGTCAGATATGGCATAATGCCATAATTGAGAGATCTGTCGATGATTTAGATGTAAAGGTCACAGTATCTGACCTTCACACGGAAACAGAATAACTAGTAATTATCCACTTCCACCGTCTTAATTAAAAAATCACAATTCACATCTGATAAAGTGTAAGGCAAAGTAAGCAAGATAGCTTCACATTAGTTCATATCCCTATAGAACCCAAAGACTTCACTCGAAAGGCAAGTTGTTGGCTCATCAGAATGTAACAGTCTAGAATTGGACCATCAAAGACCCCAAAAGTATGAACATGTGGAGAAATGGCACTAGCAACAAGGATATATTCCAGGAAATCCTAAATTTAAAATTAAATCAGCAGAGCAAGATGGACAGGGCATCTACATAATATAATAACTCATATATCCACCATGTTTTTAGAATAAAACTAACAGGATCATTTTTTTTCAATCCCTATAAGGAAAGACAGATTCTTTGATCAATGCAAAGCAAGACAAATCAAACACCAATCCTCACCATTCAAACCATGGCTTACAGACAGTGCAGAATTGGGTTCAAGAACAACAATTGTTGGGAACAAGAGAAGCTAAACGATTGCAACGCAGAGGAGTATAAGCGCACAGGGTGTGCTAGATCTGATCATTCAATTATCTACCAAAGACAGCAAACCGGGTACATGGCCACATCAGGGTGGAGTCGGTGGACAGATACTATAACGGAGTTCCAAAGCTACAACAGGGCTGCTAATGCTGGTAATGGATATCAACACAATCAGACAGCTGGAAAGTACTTAGACACAAGATATAGCTATGGCAAGACAGAGAAAAATGAAGGTCGCGTGAACTTCTATGCAGCTATGAGTGTTGGGCATGACAAGATGGTGAATCCACATCACCAAAAGATAAGAGTCAAGGGGAACTCGGCTAACCATGAGTACTCCAGTTCCAGTGACAGCGACAGTGAGAATTATAGCGACGGGGATAGCTACAGCCACAGCGACAACGATAGTGATTACGAAGGTAATAGTTTGTGCATTTTTCAATTCCTATTTGTTCTAGTAGATTCATAATCATGGTTTGTACAACAGCTTTTCAACTCGTAAATACTGAATTGCTTGTACAACACATAGATAGTGATTACAATTTACAAAGGTAATAGCTACAGCTTTTTGTTCTAGTTGAAGTGTTTCAAATCAAATCATAAAGAAAACTAAAACTGTAAAACTATTAAGCTTCCTATTTGAACCACGTTTTGCTTCCTTCTAAGTTCTAACATACATGCTAATGTTGGTTCTCTTTATCTTGTCCATGCTCAATTCGTATTGCAGATATGCTGATTGTGCAGAAGATAGCCCCAAGTTTAACCAAGAGATCGAAAACCTCATATCCAATGAAATATAAATAGCTGGTAAAATAGAAAAAAGAAGCGTGGGTGTTCTGTGTAAGTCGACATTTCGATAATGTAATGTTCTAGTCACCTATTATGAATGAAGTGTTTATCCGTCAACATATGCTGATGTTATCTGAAGTTGATGAATTTGTCAACGAAACTAAGAATCCTATAAATCATCGATCAATATTCAGCAATTCAAACCTAAGCAAACAATAAAACACAATTTTTTGAGGTGAAGAGGGATGAAAGCCTAATCATCCATTCAGAGGTAGAAGAAACACCTGAACAAAGACGATCACCACCAAGAATCGACGGTTCTGAACTTATGGCTCAGTCCCGCCGTTTTGATCCACTTTGCCGTTTGACGGATGAGGCGAGCTTGAGTAGCCCCTGAATGTATGCTGGGCAGCTGATGTGATATATATATATATATATAGGAGATACTAGTGTAATTCTATATGCACGGGTATTTTTTAACATAAAATTACCCCGTTTGTTTGTTGTAAACGAAAACGGAATGAAAATAAATTTCTAAATCGAATGATCTATGTGTTGAAGTATAATTTCCTTTTAAAAAATGTTCAAAATGAAGGTTTATGATATGATTATGATGGCATTGACGTAACTAATTGCTTAACGTGGTTAAAGAATGTAAGCGTTCATAACAATAGTGATAAATTACTAACTACACTCGTATACAACGTGATAAATTACAAACTATGTTGGATAGTGGCGTGGATAACTCTTAACAACATTACCATTTCGACAAACTAAGTATCAACACGGTAGCGGACAAGCTCGCAATACACGGTTTCTCTGTCACCGAAGATCATGAAGATCTTCCAGACGATGTGATTGTACTCATCGTAAGGATGTTGTATGTCGGTGTCTAGAATCTGACCCACGTGCTTACCTTGTAAAAAAAAAGAAACTAACAAATATTGTTCACGCCGCTACTTAGGTTTATTAATGTTAACTCACGTGGTTACCTTGCTTGAGTGAAACAAGTTCGCATCAATAAAAATAATTATGATTCATGTATACTCTCTTGTCTAATTCTTTATATAAGTCGGGTTCTTCTTTTGTCTATGAAGGCATTGTCGTGTCCATATTAAAGCAAATCACTTCCAGTAGATATAAACCTTAATTGAGCTAAACACTCTTAAATTGGTCAAACTTTCAACTTTTTCAATTAGATTTCCAACACTAGATTCATTTGAGCTAAGCACTTTATATATAAACCTGCATCTCATGTCACAATACTCCAAATGCAAGGTAACAAAGTTCTTCAAACATGTGTTTGTTCATATGACTGAGTAGACCTTGTTGTTCATATGACTGAGTAGACCTTGTTGAACTGATACATGTATATTAGAAATAAATATTTTTAGATGTGTAGTTATAACATTTTTTTCATCTGGAAGTTCGGAATGATGCAGGAAAAAGGTTGCTGATTTCATATTCTTTTTGGCAGATAATTTGTATGTTTTTTTCATTTGGATTTTCATAATGATGCAAAAAGTTAACTATATATACTCAACTAAAAAAATTCAGCAAAAATCAGCTTGAATACTTCTAAAAGAAAGCTATTAAAGTTCAACTAAAAAAATTGTATATGTATATATGATGCTTGATTCATTTTTCTAAAAGAAAGCTATAAATGTTCATCAAATTTTCTGAAAAACTTATTAGAAAAATAACTCGAATTCACTCAAATATAGAGAATAATTAGAGTTCACTCATTTTTTCCTCAACTTTGTATTATTCATTAAGTACTCTGAACTTAGAATAACTAGAGTAGACCAGATCAACATATACAAGTAAGGATGTGCAAAAAAAATGTTGTTACTTTTTTTACATTTTTTGTTGTAGTAAGGATACGCAAAAAAAAATAAATGAGTTGTTTAAGTTTTTATTTTGTGAAATCACATTTGAAGCATACCAATTGAACAAAGAAAGCTAACATATTTTTACATTTTTTGTTGTAGATTAGACGGACAAAGAAAGGTTGAGCATTTCTAGCAGATTTATAGAACTGTAAAAAAGTTGGTAAAATGATGAAACACACATCCTCATATTCTAATTTCTATTTTCTTTCCGTGCTTTTAAATTCAGTTTATGGTCTTGATGTAAGCATTATAAAAGGACCTTTTTAGGTCAAATTAGAGAACCGTTGGAGTCCGGAGAGTCCGCCGTTACTACACCTTAAATTAGGTTTAGAAACAATGTCTTATTTTATTTTAAAGGTTCACCTTATTGTGCTTGAAGCACACTTTGTGAGTTTTATGCAAGTTTTATTCTTTTTTCATTGTTCTTTCTTTCTACGTTCGACTGATTTTCTTTTGATCTAAGAAATGATTGAACCCTATGATGGCTGCTTTTTATAACTGTTTATATGAATTGTTGAATTGAGATCCACAAGGATTTGCTTCTTTTTAGTGTGCTTCGTTTTCATCTTTTATTTACCTTCTAAAGAAGTCACGTTTATAAAGGAGTTTAGATAAAACTGGTCTTCTACCAGTTTGCTTGTTTTATTGGAAATAATTGAGAAGAACGTGGTTTTGGGAGTAACGTTTTACCTTGACATCGAGGATTTATAACTATCATAGGAAGTTCCGGTGTTTGTATCTTTTCTAGCTCATCCTCCAAACACGAGGCTTTTCTTGGTCTTTTCTAGATTTCTAAATGCTTAAAGGGTTTTCTTCATGCTTGATACAATTGCGAAAGCACAAGTCGGTTAACACAATCTTTGTTTGTATTTGGCAAAAACAATATTAGATAGTTACTTGTAATTATACCCTAGACCGGGTTCGAGACGGACTTTTCAAAAAAAAAATTCTCAATCCGCCCGCGTCGGGCCTAAGGTCTTATCCATACCCGCCCACGTCGAGCTTCGGGCCGGCCGGCCGGTACCCAAAGTTTATTATTTATTTTAAAAAAGAGAGTAAATATTCTTCTTAAGTATAAAAAAAAAAGTCAAAGTCTTACACAAAAAACAAAGTAGTCTAATGGTTGTGGATACTTGAATCAACTCTAGGGTTGATACAAATGTTTATATAGGATCAAAAATCGGATCATACTAGATATATTTTATCCTAACTGAAGATAAGATTGTAAGATTTTATCTTGAAAATCTACAAAGGCGAGACAACATGGAGACGGCCACCAAACGGCATGGAGATGGGCAAGGATCTCGTCTTGGTCATGGTGCGTTGTTTGTTTGGCCCAAAGTCTAGACTGGGCAAATTCTCGGCCAAAATGCCCGGCTTGGATAAAACAAAATATATATATAATATTACATGGTATATATTATAAATTTTAAGTGTACATATACAATTTTAATATAATTATAATTGTTTAATAGATAAATCTATTTTATTTTTAAACAAAGTGTATATTAAAAAATAATTTTTAAATAATTTTATATGATAACAATAAAATAAAATGAAAAATGGGTACCCGCCGGCTCGTCCGTCCGGACGGGTACGACAACCATTATAGGCCCGCCAGTCGGGCTCGACTCAGGTCATCAGGTGTAGATAAACGGGCAAAATTATTTTATAAAGCTCGATTTGAACAGGTCTACTTGGGACCTCCTAAAATGATCGGGCATTCAAAGATTGACACCTTTGGAGAGATAAAGAACACAATTGAAAGGATGCTACAAAAATTTTAAATTTTTTTGTATGAAAAGCTTGAAAGGAAGTTTTACTCAAATTTGTTATCCAAAACATTCCATCCTTTTATGATAAGTGTCTTCAAAATTCCGGAAGGTTTGATTGACGACATACACTTGATGATAGCAAAGTTTTGGTAGGACACAATAGACTAGAGAAAACATATCCATTGGATAAAATGAGTGTCTTTGTATTTGCCTAAACGTCTAGAGGAATGAGATTTTGAGACTTGAAGATTTTCAACAAAAACCTTCTAGCAAAAAAAGGTTGGAGACTAGAACCTTAATTCACTAGTTCATGATTTTCTCCAATATTATTACTTAAACGGAGCTTCCTTTACTAACTCAAACATAGGAAACAATTCAAGTTTCTGTTGGAGAAGTATATAGAGAGCAAAATAACTATTGATGGAAGGAACAAGTTGGAGTACTGAAAATGGTCAATTGGTTGATGTTTGGAAGGACGCCTAAATTATTATAAAGAAGGGAGATAAATCAAAAGACCTCTAGTGGTAGACAATCCGGATATTTCTTTAAAAGTTTACCAACTAGTCAATGAGGAAAGAAGAAAATGGTTAGTATCCTTAGAAAAAAAATTTAGAGAGAAAGATACAAATCTCATGATAGGTATACCCATAAGCTACATATGCCCACTATACCTACGTATTTGGTGGCCAAATAGTGATGGGTATTTCTCAATTAAAAGTGCTTATTGGTTGGAAGATGTAGCATGGCAGGAGAGGCAAATGGACAAACACATGATGCCTATAATCTTATTTGTAAACTTGAAATACTCCTAAGATATGTAAGCTTGCATGAAATATGTGTTTAGGTGCTCTTGCAGCAAAGAGGACATTGTATGAAAAACAAATTGTGCAAAATTCGACATGTGAGAGATGTGTAGATTTTGATAAATCAGTTAGTCATGCTATTAATTTATGTCATGAAAGCAAGAAGGAACGCCAGAACATTCCACTATTGCGTGATGATTTCATAAATCTTTCTCAAGGCTTCATAAATAGGTATGAAGTGAATCTCACATAATACCCACAAGGACTATTTGGACAACTCTAACCGAAGGTATTATTAAGGTATGGAAGAGATGTAACTGATACGGAATGGTAACTTTGCAATGTTCTCGACTATTGTAGAAGAATGTTGCTAATAATGAGTTTACATATTTTGTAGACAAAGAAAATAAATGTTAAAATACCGGCAAAAGTTAACTAGAAAAATACCTTAGTAGTAACTTGCTTATGGAGGAAGGACAAATGCAATTAAGATATTATGCTGAAATAAATATAAATTTGTTTTTTTAAATATAATATATATCATTCATATATGAATTTATAAAGAAAATGTATATTGGCAAGAAGACTGTGGAAGAGAGGTTATAAATGCAAATAGAAAGTGAACTAGCGAATGTCAAGTTGAGTCAAAAATCAAAGCAACTTACAAACATTGTAGCAAGTAAGAAAATGAACCTAATACTTTAATATGTAATTCTTGTCATTAGAACCTGACAAAATGAAATGTGCAACAAACGGTAGAAGTAGCATAAACACAACATAACATATTAGTTTTTCAAAATTTTAACCTATGTAAGTGAAAATTGGTTTCTTCTATAGTTTTGAGCTAAAATGGGGTACAATGATGAGATCCTTAGGAGAATTGGAAGGAAGGTGGTGGATGAATGAAAGTTGAAACAATCACTATGAACAATGAGAATCGGAAAAAAGATCGATGGAAGGTGTTAAAATTGTAGACACTACAATTTTTTAGAAAAGTAAAGGGGGAAGATTATAAAAAATTTAAGCGAGCCCTAGGTTCGATTTCGTTCTCAAAGCTATAAAAGAGAAGAAATTTTGAATTGAATAGGATCATATCTATGAGTAATGCACGACTGGAGAAACACAATGCATATAACTTCGTCATTTAAATAGTCTAGCCTAGTCGCACCGATAAGAGAGGAAACGGAAAGACGGAGCACAAACCCTAGCGAAAGGTTTCAAATCTTGAACAATCAATGGTCCATCGTTCTACTATACAAATCTTGCTATAATCTAGATGAATCTTCCAATCTCTATCCCTATTGCTTCTGAATCAGAAAAGTTAGGGTCGATAAGTGTCATTTCCAGTATAAATATCTCCAATGGATGAACTAAATTTTAACATACAAATATTATTCATTAAGCTTAGCCCACCCTTATGTAGTTTTTGGATTAATATAGTTACAAATAATCAAATAAACAAATTATTCTTTGAATCAAAATTTCATATCATACAATTCGCATATAAAATATTTCCAAATATACAAATTTTTCATGAGTTTGAAATATTTGTAGATATGAAACATTTTGCTATTTTTTTACATAAAAATTTTATGACCATTTTAGCAATTATTTGTTTTTTCTTATTATAAATCAAACCTTTTTACCTTTTTTTTGTTTTTTTTATATCAGTTTGATTTTGATCTGACAGTAAAAATTGGGTTCTCAGTTTGGGTCATATTTTACGGTCTTTCATTGTACCCCTCCATTTGGAAATATAAATCGTTTTAGAATTAAAAGATGTTTTAATCAAATTATTGATAGTTATCAATAAGTATTATTTTGTATTATACAAAATAATACTTATTGATAACTATCAATAATTTGATTGTAGTGTCTACAATTTTAATGGATGTAAGTTGCTTATTGATAACTATCAATAATTTGATTGTAGTGTCTATAATACTTGATGATATACACTTATTTATTTATTTATCATCGGGGGACATCCATTAACTTATGAACTTAGGTTACATAACAAATTCATCGGGTGAATTTGTTATGTAACCTAAGTTCATAAGTTAATGGATGTCCCCCGATGATAAATAAATAAATAAGTGTATATCATCTCTGTTGATGTATGAAATAATTTCTCTTATTTAATATATCAATTTTCCTTAATATGTTACAAGATTTTGTATTTAATTCTCGTATATGAGTTTCAAATACAAGAAACACTCAAATCATTTGTTACAAGAATAATAATCTAATAATATTTTGGATATTTTTGAGTTACTTATCTACGATACAATAATTGTGTACAAGAAAATTAGTAACAATAATTCTTGTACCAGAGAAAATTCAAGTATCATAATTAACGTATAATTATAATTTTCAAAAGATACGTTTCTTTTATAAGAATAATAAAGTCAAAAGTAGGGATGTCAATTGTTCGGGTGATGGGTGGTTGTATCACTTCCATCAACCTAACCATCCTGCAAAACCGTTCACCCGGACCATCAACCACCCAACCTCCCCTTCACCCTTAACCATAACCGCGGTTGATCGGGTGGGTCGGGTTTTTTTTCAATTTCGACCGGCAAAGTAAGCTTTTGTAATTAGTCATTTCTGAATTTAAAAAAACCGTAACTATGGTATCCATGAATAAATAACAAATCAACAACCCGTAACTATGCTAGTCATGAATTAAAAAAAAACTACACAAGGAAATTATAATTCAGCATTCAACATACAAAAAACAGCAATAAGCAAGTATGTTATACATGTTTAGATTGCTCAGTAACTCATCAATAACAACCTAACAACAAAAACAGTAGCTCAACAACTCTCAATAATTCAGCAACTCTCAACAACTCAGCAACAAGCGCAACAACTCAGCAAACATCTCGGCAACTCAAGAGACAACAACAAAAATAAAATATAATAGCTCAACAACTCTTAGTAATTCAGCAACTCTCAACAACTCAGGAATTCAACAACTCAGTAACCCAACAACGCAACAACAAGTGCAACACTCAACAACTCAATAGACAACAACAACATAAACGTCTCAAGATTGTGGTCTTCAAAAATTTAAAAGATCCTATCCTACAAACAATTAAATAAAGATACGATTAACAAGATATTTATTTTAGTTTATATTCTTGAATTTATCTATGCATATATTAAATAATTATCCTCAAAGGCTCACTATCGAAAGGAACTTCATCAACCAACTCTTCTTCTTCATCGGAATAAACACAACATACATGAGAATCATCGATGCATAATCCTGTCAAATACCAAAGATTTTAGACTCACTAAAACAACATTCAATCAAATATCTTGTTTTCTAAAAAACACTTGTAGAATGGAGTTTAAATTACTTGGTAGTAATTCATCAATCATCCAACTTTGCAAGCAAAAATAATGCTTCAACTGAATTAGAATTGAGTTTAGACCGATGTGCGCTCACCAATCTACCACCTGCACTAAAAGTACTCTCCGAAGCAACTGTAGATGTGGGATTAATAAAATATCCCTATCAACCTTACGCAAGGTTGGATATCTATCAGAAACTTTCCTAACCTGAAGGATATCAAATTAGGTGCTATGAGCACTTCGACGATTGTAACACCCCAAATCCGTAGGACTCGGAGTGCTACTGGGCCAGGATCTCACAATGGATCCTGACCCTAGTCTGACAACAACCTCACTGAATCTTACAACAAGGCACCAACAAATTAAATATAAAACATGAAAATGTTATAAAAGTATCCAAAGGTTTATACAGTACTGCTGAGTACAATCAAAACAGAAATCCGTACAATATGGATAACCCAAAATCCCACGATGTCGCCCAGTGTACGGAGCCCTCAGCAGATCAACCTCTCTGGATCACTCTGCAGTTCTCCTAACCTGCGAGGGATCTACAACACGGTATGAAACCGTTAGCTAACTATACACATATATAAGAAGATGCTAAAGCACAAACACACATCAGAAAGGATAAACACTTCAGCATGATATCAAACATTTATCCGGTTTATTATCTTTTAATAAGTTGAATCACTTAAACGTATAAATAGATACATATGAAGATAGGTGACACGAGGAATATAATCCCTGCCTCTGAGTACTCTAACCAGCTGGAGTAGTATCAGCACACCTCCCGTGTACCTTGTGGGAGTGGTGAGGGTCCTTCCTTTATACCAAATTTGGCCTGACTACAAAGAACCTCCCAGACTCCACTACGGGATGAAAGGGAAAGGTTATCACGGCCACTACAATGGCGGGTCAATATAATATAGGTCGGTGACTATCATAATCATAAGCATGCTATAAAGCATATAACAAACACCACTCAAGCATACACCCAATATAAGGATAGTAGCTAAGTAAGTCCTATGGACTTACCTCGATCTCAGAAGTAACTCAAGTACGATCCACTCTCATAAACGTCCACTCCAAACTGAAGGACAACACAACCTATACAAGACAGACATATATATATCACAATCCTATCACACAAAGGGTCACACCTAGACCCAAGGGATCCATAAGGTATCATATCCAACTCATAACCTCAAGGCCGTAACCGGCATATCTATATCATACCCGTCATAAACCGATACCTAGCATGGTACTAGTTCCCTCATACTAGAAAGGAAAGGAACTACCTAACTATAGGTAGCCCCGGGATAAGACACACCTGCGTGATCTAAGTACGCAGGGGCGGAACGCAAGCAACCGCGGGCGCGGTGGCACTCAGCCGCGGGGGCGGTGAAAGGTCGCTGGCAACGCAGGTACGGCGCTGGCACGGCGCAGGCGCTGCGGCACGTCTTCCGCAGGGGCGGTGACTTCTGGCCGCGGGGGCGGCGACAGTGCAGAATGAAACCTCGCGGCTTCTCTTTAGCTCTTCACGTGATCAAATCACGTCTACTCTCTTCCAGATTCATACACATGCCACAATATACACATACAAACATCAATCCTATATTCAATCATCTAATCCTAAGCTAAGGGAGAAGAAGCAAAGAAGAAGAAGAAGAAGAAGAAGAAGCAAGGAGGAAGAAGAAAGACTCACCACTACTGAAGATCCTAGGCTGCAGGAAGGCTTAACACACATCAAGGCTGGCTTCCAAGCACAGCAACTCACAGTCATCAACCACAAAGCCACAATTCTCAAGCAAAACTCCAAGAAAAACTCAAGCAAGCTCAAAGGAAGGGATGAAGAAGCAAGAAGGACGTAGGAACAGAGGAATGAAGTGATGAAACCCTTGCTCAGCAAGGTAAAACGGGAGAAGTAAGGAAGGGTAAAGCACGGGTCAAAGGGTCAACAAAACCGGCTGCAGCCGCCGGAAACCGCAGGGGCGGTTCCTTGAGCCACAGGGGCGGGAACCCACAGGGGCGGCGGTCAAGCCCGCGGGTGCGGAAAGGCCAATCTCGGTCAAAGCCAATCTCGGCTATGGTCCGATCTCGGTCCGAAAGAAAAGGGCTCTTACAACGATCCTCAAGATAGAGATCTAGTTCAACCCTTAGAGACATTTGCCTATTCTTACTTGTGTCACTACTAAGAAAATCCCATCTAGTATCTCTAATACTAGAAGAAGCATCAATCCTTAGTCGCTTTCCAATAACAATATCATTAGGAGGAAAAGGGGCACAATCTTCCCCGCTTGAGGAATTTAAATCATGATACTTTGTCATTAAATCTACTAATACCGCTTTAACCTTTTCAACCTTAACTTCACCATAGATACCATAAATGTCATCAAAGTAGAATGAGACACGTGCCAATTTGTTCCAAGGATCCAAAATGGCAGCTACAGCTAAGATTATACTAATACTTGACCAATACTTGCCAAATTTTATTAACATAACCATAGACATATCCCTAACAACTTGTTCATCACTTAATGTCCATGTCTCCAAATCAAGCTTAATCTCACAAACATGCTTGAAAAACAAATTAGAAGTTGAAAAATTCCGTCCAAAAAACAGAAAAGTCACCTCAAAAAAAATAGCCAACTTTTCACATACTATTTCAGCCAACTTCCACTCTTCATCACTGGGAATCTCAAACATGATAGTTTCAAAGTCTTCTTTCAACTTAGAAAACAAGCGACTATAAGGCAAATCACTCTTAAGCATTAAATAGGTGGAGTTCCATCTCGTTTTGTAATCAAGAACTAATTTTCTTGTATAATTCATTTTACAGATTCTAACCCTTTCTTCATATATTTCAATCCTTTTAGGAGTTGTAGACCAAAATGAAACACAACCTTGTATCTTCTCAATTCCCTTAGAAATCACATTTAAGCCATGTTACTGGGACACTCCCTACAAGTAGTCAACATCGGTATACGGTGAGATGCATGGGATATATTCCGGTTGGTAAATGCGGACATAGGCGATGGTCGGGAGACCTTTGTGTCACACAATAAGTTGAACAATTAGAATTGAACCACCTAAATGAAGATAATATTATGGTTTGAGTGGAGCATGTTGTTTGTTTGATTTTCGCATTGTGTGTGATTTTGCAATAAAATACTATCTGATACTTAGAATTGTTAGCTAAGGTTTCTACCGTCGTTGTTAGACACTTTGCAGGGTAGGTAGCTACCGAATTCGGAGTGAGATGGTCAGCCGGGTTCCCGTACGTGCTGGTTCGGGGGTTTCTTTTCTGACAAGACTCATTTTATTTCTTTGGATTATGTCACGTTTTTTGGAAGGTTGATTGTTGTTTCTATTTTATGAGCATTTCTCCTTATTTAAATCTTTTATTCGGTTTTCTTTATGTTGGTTTGTTGAAAGATCCGGTGAAATTATTGTCAAGCTAAGGTCGGGACCCACTGTGAGATCCTAGTTCGTAACATCCCGAGTTCCTAGAATTTGGAGTGTTACATTATTTACATCGAGCTAGAGGATAAGCAGGTAACAAGTTGCACCACCAGTCCTTTCTGGAGTAAAAAAGTTTGTCTCATATATATATATATGAAAGAGATATATGTGATATATTATTGGTTAAGTGCATGAATATTCTTATAATAGATTTTGTGTCTTTCCGTGTACAACACGTGTACTAAGTTAGTTCTCTTATTTAAATTTGCATTAACTATTAGAGTAAATTACATAAAACCGCCCTTATATATACCATTTTTCAATTAACCACCTCTTATTTTTTAATTTTCATTTAACCACCAATAAACCTATTCCGTTAACAACTAACCACCACCCTCAAATTCCATCCAACTTCTGTTAAAATGGTGGGTTCCACAAAAGATATTGTTCTCAAAAAATTATTTGAAAGCAAATATTTTTTTCAATTTAAAAAACAAAAAATATCTCCAAAGTAAATATTAACAAAATATATATATATTTAATAAAAAATACGGTGTTAACAGTTTTTAAAAAACAAAATTTCAGTTTTATTCTTATTTGATTAATTGTTTTTAAATAATTTTTAAGAAACGAAGATTTTTAAGAGTTTTTTCTTATAAAAAGTCTAAAAGAAATATAAAAAATTTATATCCCGAAAATAAATAAAGTACATTTATACACAAAAAAAAGGAAAATTCTCCTTCAAGAGAAGTTGTACATCGTAAATTTCTCATGAAAATATTCAAGTAATTATCACAAATTATTAAAATTCTTAAAAAAAAACCCCGAGATTCCCCCCCCCCCCCCCCCATTGCTTTAATCGGTTGCCAGGAAAATTAATTCCATGGTCATCCATCAAGCCTTGGAGAAATGCGACCATATTCTATCCAATTAGGATACTTAAGTCTGTGGCCATTATATCTCATAACCTAATTCCATGGGAAGAATGAGATTAGTTTTAGGAATAAGATTCGAAGTAATTGGAAGTTGAATAGATACACCACCATTAAAGGGATAGAAGGTGAGATTGGGGGACCAATGTTGGCCGGTGAAGGTGCCGGAAAGTGGGAAGGAGATTGGACTAGGTGTAGTGGCGACCAAGGCTGTAGCAGAGGAAGGCGGGGGTATTGACAATATTGTAGAGGTGTGAGTTGGGGAAGACGAGACTAGGGTTTTTCTTTTCTTAAGAATTTTAATAATTTGTCATAATTACTTGAATATTTTCATGAGAAATTTACGATGTACAACTGCCCTCTTGAAGAAGGAGAATTTTCCAGTTTTTTTTTTTTTGTATAAATGTACTTTATTTATTTTGGGATATAATTTTTTTTATTTCTTTTAGACTTTTTTGAAGAAAAAACTATTTTTAAAAATTATTTAAAAACTATTAATATAATAAGAATAAACTGAAATTTTGTTTTTTAAAAACGGTTAACACCGTTTTTTTTATATTAAATATATATTTTTTGTTAATATTTACTTTGGAGATATTCTTTTGTTTTTTAAATTGAGAAAAATATCTGCTTTTAAAAAAAATGTTTGAGAACAATATCTTTTGTGGAACTCCACTATTTTAACAGAAGTTGGATGGAATTTGAGGGTGGTGGGTAGTTGTTAACGGAATAGGGTTTATAGGCGGTTAAATGAAAATTAAAAAATAAGAGATGGTTAAGTGAAAAATAGTATATATTAGGGGTGATTTTTTGTAATTTATTCTAACTATTATGACACTTGTTTATCATCACTCCTTTACTCCGCGGAAGGAAAAGTAGAATTTAAGAATAACATAATTTCATAACAATTTTTGTAACTCGTCATTTATGAAATGTAACATAACTTATATTATTCATCAAGTTTTATAATGAAAATTATTTATATTACACATCGGAGAAAGTAATATAAGTCTCATTTTGAATTTAGAAATATATTTTCTTAGAAGATTATAAATTTCAATCAAATTTTGAGGGACAATTTAAATTGAGTTGGTTTGATTATTTAAAAAATAGGCAAAATTTTCGAATAAGAAGAAAATTAATTAATCATAACAGTTATATACTAGTTCTAAATTGTAATAATAAATAATATATAACCAAACATAATAAATGTTATCAATTCATTGTATTGTTCATGAACCTTGATCAACTTTATTATATTTATAAAATTTATCAACTTATTGTTATAATTTTTTTAAAAAATAAGTATTTTAAAATAAACAATAGAATATATTACTAAAAATATTAAATTTTAACATACCAAATTTATACAAATATATGATAAGATCAAATTCATGGATATTACTCATATATTAAACTATGCCTTGAATCTTAACCAAAATTTTAATTATTTTTTTAATTAAATTATCCATTCATCATTATTATAATTTTTTTCTTTTCAAAATCTATCCAATTCCAGTTAACCTGGTGGCAAATCAAATTTATACAAATGAAAATATACAGGTGTTTTTAGTTAGCTGATTCCAATCAAATTGGATCTATTTCCTTTTTTATACATCTTCAAAGTATATATAAACGACCCACATAACACTAACTTCATCCATCCATCCACCATCTCTCACTTCTTGAAAGCTCATTTGAATTAGTTCAAGACAACAATGTCAATATCTCTACTCTTGTCCATCATAATCACAACCCTGCACATAACAAGCCATGTACTCGATGTCGAGGCTCGTGAAATGGGCATGCGACCCTACCGACAACTAAAATACACAAGACCGCCTCCGGTGGTTGTGGGAGTGTGCTATGGACGGCAAGGAGACAATCTCCCAACACCTGGGAACGTGACAAGTCTCTACAATCAATACAATCTCAACAAGATGCGGATATACCATGCCGATCCGGACGTACTTAATGCTCTAAACGGTACCGGAATTGAGGTCACTGTTGGCACGACCAACTATGACGTGGAGTTGCTCGCCAAGAGCACGGCCGATTCACAAATCTGGTTCTTGAAACACTTCCACCCCTACTTCGGAGCCGTCAACATAACTTACATCAGCGTCGGAGATGAGGGTCAGTCGAACCCTATCATTGAGATCTTGGCCGCCATGCGGAACCTCCAAAGCGCCATTGACTCGGCTGGGCTGCACGGATCTATCAAGGTGACCACCGTTGTCGGCATGTCGGCGCTTCAGAACGCTAACCCTCCGTCCAATGCCATGTTCATCGACCCCACAATGGCTGCCATTGTCGGGTTCTTGCAGGTTGGTCAAAATTAATCTTTGATAATACATTAATTTCTTACATCTTTGTGCATAAACACATTATTTTATTATGCTTGTAGATCTTTGTATATAAAAACATTATTTTATTATGTTTATAGATGCAGGGATCTAAGTTGCTAGTGAACTTGTATCCATACTTGGCTTATGCGGCAAACCCGGCAGAGATACGGATGGATTACGCACAATTCATGGCTAAAGATGTGGTGGTTCAAGACGGTGTCTTTGGTTACAAGAACTTGTTTGATGCGATGATGGACTCGTTCTACTGGGCTATGGAAAAGGCTGGGAATTCGGATGTTGGGTTGGTGGTGTCGGAGACCGGATGGCCTCGTGGTGGAGGGGTTGGGACGTCGGTGGATATGGCGTCTATATACAATTCGGGGTTGGTTAAGCATCTTAAGAGCGGATGTGGAACTCCTCCTAAATGGCCGAATGTTTACATTGAAGCATTTATTAATGCAATGTTCGACGAGAACAAGAAGCGTCTTGGGATTGAAACTAATTGGGGGATCTTCCAAACCACCGGAGAGCCTAATTACGTACCTTTTTATCCTTGATTATTGGGTGAAGTTGTTATATTAACTTTACTCATGCCAAAAATTCATTGGGTTAAGTTTATTGTTTGTGTTGTTTGATTGTGGTAGGATTGTTGGTGGATGTAATGTTATTTGATTTATTATTATCAACACAATCCGTACTTTTCATAATAAACGAGTTGGCCATGATACCCATTTAGTTAAAGCATTTTTAATTTATCCATCATAGCGAATTTTAACAGTTGTGAGTTGTGTACTTTTTATTCATTAAGTTTTTGCAATGAATTGAATTTTCTTATTTTATTAAAACCTATAGACGAAAACAAAATAATTAACCACACAACAAAGATTATTTACATAAAGTGATGGCAATTTCACCAGTGGTCGGAGGATACCCTATCACCCGATCTAACGAAAATGGATGAAAACCCGTTAAACACGGATGATGGATGAAGCGGGTGGTTGGTCGGGTAGGATCCGGGTGAACTTTTCATCCACCTTTCACCCGACCGATCATCCATCCATCCGGCACGTATTCACTTCCTTAAAATTATATATATTTTAAATATTTGTAGTTTTTATTATAAAATTTTTACCTTTATTTACTTACTATATAAATAATATTAAAGTAAACCTTATATTTTCTTTGCCCATATATTTTGGTCCTTATTAATGATTCATTATGATTTGATGGTTGTACGTGATATTATGTACAATCTTTTTTTTTGTTGGATTTAAGTATGTTCTTGATTCGCAGAAAAAAAAAATTTGATTTCTTAAAAAATTATAAATAAATCTTAGAACACCCGAAATATCACTCTTTCCACCCACTTCATCCGTTGGATACGGGTGAGACCCTTAGTAGGTGGTTGATCGGGTGGGTTGGACAACTTTGGGTGATGGATAGAGTGGCGGTCAAGGTCATCCACCATCACCTGATCCATTTTATCCCTACACACCATTGCAACCATCCACAACCAAAACAAATACTGTTTTCGTATAACAATGTTGCTAGAGAAACATCAATCAAGATCTCAAAAATCCATGACCCTTTTGAAAAACCCTCAAAACACTCATTTTTTATCTTCAAATCTAGTACAGATAAGAAGAAATATTTTCTCT
The DNA here is from genome assembly GCA_002319775.1 of Fagopyrum tataricum. NCBI lineage: Eukaryota > Viridiplantae > Streptophyta > Magnoliopsida > Caryophyllales > Polygonaceae > Fagopyrum > Fagopyrum tataricum. The sequence goes on along the minus strand of CM008281.1, from coordinate 12,611,781 downwards.
CCGACGAAAAGCCAATTTCTGGCAAAAAGATCTATCCTCAAAATCATCTCGAAAACAAAGACATTGATGTAAATTAGAAATAAAGGAGGAGGAATATCGGTCAACGATAACACCATATCGCCTATATGAGGAAAAGACTTTTGTAAAGATTTCACCTTAAGAGATGTGTCCTCCTTGGGGTGGTTTATTCCCGGTTTAGGGTTCTATTCGGTATTCGGTAGTGATGTATTTTTTAATCTGGTCGGTCATTTGCTATAAGTATGGGGGGTTATACTCGCATCCACATATCATGTTTCCCTTTCCTCATCACATGTTTACTTTTATGCTTTTTTCTTATTCTTAGGTCTTTCCCTACATTTCCGCATGCATTCATAAAAAACAAAAACTCCAAAAATGCTGCATTTAGCGTAGGTTGAGTTGTTTCTCATAATTTTTACTTCTAGAAATTGGAATACGCTATTACACTTGACTTGCCAACGATGTTTTCAATTACTACTTCTTGCTATTATTTTGCACATGAGTTTCTAGATAAGTTATGATGATTATCTTATCCAAACATAACCCTTGTCGCTCTAGACTTTGGACTTGCATTTTCATGTGTCCTTTCTTTCTTATTATTGTGTGATCTCTAGCATGTTTAGTTTATTCTAGAACTTGTAATTGACTCTCTTTCAAAACTACATGTTCTTTTGATTCTATATGTTTGATATTTAAATGATTGAGGCCCTCTTTGATAGGCCTATGTGACCTTTTCTACCCTTATATATATGTCCCTTCTATTCGCCACTTCTTCCCTTTATTTTCCCTTTTTTGGTTCCCCTAAAAATTGGATCACAACCGTGTATAGCCTCATTTGACCCTATCCGAGGTTTTGATAGAAAAAGAGAATGAAGAAATCACGTATGGGGTGTTCCCTTGAAGTGTGAAAGTGAATCTAATAAGTAAATGTGCGAGTTTTGATGCATATTATCCTTATGAAATCTATGTCCACGTTTGGTGGAGAGGACAAAAAGTTTCCGCCAAGTGTGTTGCAACAAATAAATAAGTATTCATTCGAAAGTGAAGAAAAACTTATCTCTGACAAAGAAAATAATTGCTAAAAAGATCAAGTATTATAGTATATGAAGAAGTACAAATACGAAGAAAAGTGTGAGTGGTAATGCATTGAAGGTATTTCGAGTTATGCAATTCGCTACCCCGGATATTATTTTTCATTTTGACCTATTATTTGGCCCAGCAACATCACTTTTCCATGCCTCATATTCCCATTACAACCTTCATAAAGACCTCATGATATATATTTCTCATTTTAGTCTCGTTTGACAAGTGGTAGACTTTGAGAACGCCTTGAAAAACTTATGGTAAGATACTTTCATGACTATTGAGTTTGTGGTGATTATTGATATATTCCTAAATGCATCTTGCGATATTGAGAGAAAACACATTATCCTTAGGTGGTTTGGAAAGCTATGATTCGTTATTTATCCTCTTAAAATGATTGATGTTATGATGACATGGTTTGAGTTGCTTGTTTTCCTCTTACTTAAGACATTTACTTGTTATGCACATAGTATGTGTATGACATGATCTTACTCGAGGAAGAGTAAGGTTTAAGTATGTGGTATTTTGATGAGTGTCAACGTGACATCGTGTAGCCTTTAGAATCATGCCTTTCATATATCATTTGCTCTCGCATACATCATTATTTGTATAGAAAGTGTTCACTTTTCATACTTTGGTATCTGCCTTGGTCTTTTTATGTTTCAGTCATTTTTTGCATCCATTGTGTCAAAAGTACGTCCTTCTTGAAGTCACAGCCGAATAAAAGATCATTCATGATTGAGGAACTTCAACATGAAGTCCCCCGAAGAAGCCTAGAGACAAGATCCAAGCTAGATCAAAGCTTCATCGCAAGCTAGGAGGCTTGTGAAACGGCATCCCAAGTCGCATGGAATCAAGATCCACTTTGCAAATGGACTTCATCAGCCTAGTCCATTCGAGGCCCATACGAAATGTCAGGTGGCCTACATGTCGTCTCAAGCCATCTCGACTACACATAGATTGGAAATCATATCTTTCGATCTTATCTTTGGAAAATATATATTATTTGTAACCCTAGAATTTGTCCTTACGACCCTATATAAGCATGTCACCGCCCTAGGGTTAGAGAGTCTCAAATCATCCATTATCCCTATATTCATGAGTTACGTATCCGTCAAGTAGTGTTAGAATAGAAGGTTTGCCTCGTTGTGTTCCAAACAATTGTAAGTTTATTTTCTTTTTGATTTTATATATAAATTCTGCTATATATTTAATCATGTCTAGCTAATCTTCCTCCCGATCTAAGGATTGAATGATCCCTATAATATTTTGATGTATTATTGTATATGTGAGTTGTGAACTCAGATAGTGATATTGCTTCTTATCAAAGTACTTCATTTTCATTTTTTATTTACCTTTGAAAGAAGTGGAGCTTATAAAGGATTTAAATAAAAAGAGCTTGCCCTACCAAGTGTTGTTTTTTTTTTTATTTATTAAAAAAAAACTTGGTTTAAGGGATTGGATGTTACCTTTTACTTCGAGGATTTCTAACTATCGTAAAAAGTTTCGGTCTTTGTACCTTTTCTAACTTGCGTTGCCAAGGGAGGCTTTTCTTGTTTTTTTGGATTTCTAAGTTCTATAAGGATTTTCCTATTTACTTGACACAACCACTGGCGTTAGAGCGTAATCAAGTTGGATATAACGGTCTTTGTTTGTGTATGCCAAATGCTATTTTAGTTAGTGACATGCAATGCCTACAAACACATTATCCTTAGGCTGTTTGAAAAACTTATGGTAAGATACTTTCATGACTATCGTAAAAAGTTTCTTTCTTATTATTGTGTGATCCCTAACATGTTTAGTTTCTTCTAGAACTTTTGATTGACTCTCTTTAAAAACTACATGTACATTTGATTCTATATACTTGATAAATTATTGATGACCTCTTTGATAAGTCTATTGACCTTTTCTGCCCTTACATATATGTTTATCTTCTATTAGCCACTTCTTGTCTTTATTGTCCACTCCTTGGTGCCTCTAAAAATGTCTCACATCCGTGTATAGCCTCATTTGACCCTATACGGGGTATGGTGGTAATGGAAGAAGAGAATGGGAAAAAAATTAAGTTTGGGGTGTTCCTTTGAAGAACAAAAGTGAATCCAAGAAGGAAAGGAGGAAATGCACGAGTTGGGTGCATATTATCCTTATTGCATATACTTTCATGTTTGGTGGAGAGGACAAAAAGTCTTGCCAATTATGCTACAACAAATAAATAAGATTTGGTTCTAAAGTGCATAAAAGTTTACCCTGAAAGAGAAGAGAAGTGCGAAAAAGATCAAAGTGTTATGGTACATGGTAAATATATACAAAGATGAAGAAAAGTGTGAGTGGTGATGCATTAAAGGAGTTTCGAGTTATGCAATTTGGTACCCTTGATATTATTTTCCATTTCGACCTACTACCAACATTATACTTTCCATTTCCTGTATTCTCTTTACACCCTCATAAAGACCTCATGATATATATCTTGCATTTTAGTCTCACTTGACAAGTGGTGAACCTTGAGAACGCTTTGACAAGCTTGTGGTAAGAACTTTTCATGATTGTTGAGTTTGAGTGGTTATTGATATATGCCTAAACACATCTTGTGAGCTTGAGAGTAAATGCATTACCCTTGAGCGGTTTGGAAGGCTATGATTCATTTTTACCCTCTTACAATGATTGATGTTATGACGACATGGTTTGCGTTGTGTGTTTTCCTCATAGTTGAGACAATCACTTGTTTTGCACATAGTATAGCGTATGACATGATCTTACTCAAGGATGATCACATTTTAAGTATAAGGTGATTTTATGAGTGTCAAATGTAACATCATATAGTCTTTTGAATCATGCATTTCATACACCATCTGTTCGCTTATACTTCACTATTGTATATAAAGCTTCCACTTTCTATATTTCGGCATCTACCTTGACCTTTTTGTGTTTCAACCATTACCGGAAACAATTAATTGGGCAAGAAGTACATTTCTCCCTAAAGTTAGAGCCACAAGGAACACCATTCATGGTTGAGAAACTGCAACACGAAGTCCCCCGAAGAAGTATCAAAGACAAGATCAAGGATTGAAGCAAGATCGCAAGCCAAACGGCTTGTCAAACGACATCCCAAGCCGTCTATATGCCGTTTGGAGCCCAGAATCATAACGTGATTGGCCTTCATCGATCTGGTCCAGCCCAATGTGTTATTTAGCAATTGGCTATCAGTCAATAAGTGTCACATGATGTTTGATATTCACTTATTGATAGAGAAGCTTTCTCAACTACTAAGGTCTAGGTTGGATTACATAGGCATCACATGGTGTTTGTTATTTTCCTACATAATTTGACTTATCCAAATATGGATAATCACAATACAAATGTGCAAGCCATCCATATGCCCTAGCTTAACAATTCTAGCAATATAAGCATCATAATAGTCATCACCTTTATGAAATTACTTGTCGGTCTCTCCCACAATGACCGAACCATAAGAAATGTAAAACCATGCTTAAAAATATACAATGGGCACAAGGAAATAATCTAGATCATGAAATCTAGCATCCGGCATTCAAAATAGATTCAAACACATTAGAACATGCCGAACGGATTATCTCCTCCTATATGCTACTAAACGTGCATTGATACTCCATCTATAATTCCATAAGCCCAACATGGATCTACATAGATCTAGCTTGGATTTGAAGTTTGTATCCCAAATCCTAGTAAGAATATACTCACTCATAGCTGTAAATTCAAACATGAGATTTCCAGAAATAAATGGCATAATCATAAACTAGAGATCAAAAGAGAAACGTGGGAAAATAAATAGAGTGATTTGGACTTACCAACTCAAAGTTATGAGGAAAACAATCTTCAAATTGGATATAGAAACGAGTTTGAAAAGCTCACTTCAAGAACAATCAACTTTTACTTCAACCTTCAAACTACTCTAAAATCCATCTTTCCCTCCCAATTGTTTTGAATTGTGATCTAAATGTGAATTGGTATCTATTACATGGCAGCAAGACCTCTATTTATAGGGGGGAAAAATCGCGGTCCTCTCCTTTAAATTGAATGTGGAATCTCCAACAAACTTGTGCAAGTGGCGTTGCAAGTGGAAGTTGTTACTTGGTAGCCTTCGGCCGAGATCGGGGTAAGGCTCAAACGAGTGATTCACCGCCATAGTGGAAAAGTAGTCTTCATCCGAGTGGAAGGTTGAGCTTGGTGTTGCTTCTCTCGAGCTCGGACTTCCTCAAGGTCGAGTGACTTTACTCACTCGAGGTAAGACCGAGTTTTCATTTCCACTTGGATTTATTCACTTTGAACTCGATCTTCCTCTTCCGAGATTGTTGGTCACTTGGACTAGTTGATGTGAGATACTTTTGCACTGGAGAGCCATGTCTTCCTAGGTTGAGTGTATGATTCTTCTTCTCCCGAGTGAAATATGACTCAACCTTAGTGACTTGGTTTTTCCTTTAAAGAGGTGTTCTCCTTTCTTCTTGTTTCCTTGCCTCCTTTTGCTCCATGTTCTTATGCTCCTTGCTTTCTTTCTTCCTTGACTCCTTGATGATGACGTGGTGGTGTGAGAACTCCTTACATTTGGTGAAGATTTGGATCTTTATGCTCCATTTTGGACCTAAATCACCTAAGACACAAAGCACATGGGTTAGACATTCTTTGATGTATTTAAGCACTAGCAAAGATATGAATGCCTTTTTCTCATGCAAAACTAAGGAAAAATACATTAAGAAAACACTACTAAAAAGATAGCATAAAAACATGTTATCATCTTCAACAACCATCTCTTTAGCCTTGTGCATAAGGTAGTTCTTGAAGTCTTTCCATGATGGTGAGAGCTTCCCACTGAAGGCCGCCGCATGAAATGCCTCACATATTTACATCCCTTCGACCAAAATCTCATGAGTTAAGAGTTGCATCTCTTACGCTTGCTCCATGATCGGCCTCGACTCTACCATTCGATAGTTCATGAACGTATCAATGGCGTACATCTTAGTGCACACGTCCTCTAACTTGTACTTTTTCTATAAGGTAGTCCAAAGCTCCTTAGCAGTATCAACTTTCACATAAACTTGGTACAAAAAGACACTCAAATTGTTCATAATCAAACCCTTGCAGAGGTAGTACCTTGCACCCAAGCCTCAAAGGTGGATTTGATCCATGTACCTGTTGAGGAGAATATGGTTTTATCCTCCTTCAGGTACTCGTCTAACTTCATTGTGGTTAGGAAGAACAACAACTTATTGATACGGGGATAAGCTGTGAGGGTTCCGATCTTTCAACACCACGGACTTAGGCTAACGAGAAGGCGAGATAGACGTGGAGATGGAGGTGAGGGACGTGTGGTAGGGATGGAGGAATGATCTTGATGGTTGGGACTGAACCGTCGCTGGATAGGCTGGATGAGTCTCCCCTTTGCAGATTGACTCTTCCGCTATAATCTTAAACTCCGGGGAAGAACGAGATTGTCCGGGAAGTAAAAGAAGTTTGTTTGGAGATCGAATAGCGCTCAACCCAAGCTTCTTTCCCGTCCAGGGTTTTGAAGAGGCTTCGCACCTAATCAAGACTCGAATCACTCGAGAAGGAATACTTAAAAGTATCAATGTGTTTAATAATCTGAATGTCTCAAAATGACGTCCAGCTTGGCCTTATATAGGCAAGATGGGATGTCCAAATGTGCTTACATGGGCTACGACCTTGATTCAAGATCGAGCCCGAAATGAATAAAAGAAATGAAACAAAATGTGAAGCGATAAGATCGAATCTCTACGAGATAAGATCTTCTAACGAAAAGATAAGGTCAAATCTTTAGAAGATATTGACCTTCGAGGAGAAAGATAAATGTCAATAAAATAAATGCAAAAACCCAATTTAAAATGTATCAAAAAATGGGCTGAAAATTAAATGACGTTGGGCTTAATTCAGCCACTCGATTCAGCCCGGATTCCTCTTCTTTCCACGTCTGGATTGTATCCTTTCTCGTCTGAACTGCGTGCTTCTTCCACTTCATATTCCTGCGTTTCATCTCTCGTACTACGTCTCTTCTTAGATGGTCTCGTCACTTCTAGTATTGAGGCTCGTTTCCTAGATGGTCCCGCATCACTTATATTGCCACGTTTTGATGCCCGTTCTATCGAACTTCTCAGGTTTCAGTTTTGCGCTTAGTGAGCCAGACATCGTTATAATTTGTGGGGTAGGAGTGGGGTTGTCTTTTTCTTTAGACCCAAGTTTTCTAGGTTAGCCGGTGACAGACCCCTCCCAAACTAAATTTGGGGCCTCGACTCACGTCGGTTAGCAACACTCGTATCTGTGCCGTTTTGAACTTCAAGTTTGGGACTTAAATTGGTTTCGTCAAGTATCTTATTGACAAGGGCATTGTCGTTGTCACTCAATTCAACCATTTTCAAAATTTCTGTTGCACAAAAATTTAACGCAAGAATTAGTGGATTATTTTTGTAATTTATTTTAGTTCGATAAAATTACAAATGAAACCGGTTCTTGCACAAAAATCCGTACAAGAACGGATTTTTTTCAAATCAAATGCCGGGATAAACAAATTTAAAAGATTTACCGAAATTTTTTTCCAATAGACCGAAATGATTTAAAAAAAACCCGGATGCGATGAAAGGTTTCTGTACGAAATTTGTTATCAGTCCAAAAATTATAATGTCTTCGGCAAGAATTTTCTCCAAATTATGAATCTACAAAACTCAAAGAAACGTTAGTGTGCAACCGTTTTACGAAAAAAAGTTTCGTTTTTCAGAATTAAGATTGTAGGAATGTCATTTGGGGATTCTTCTGATTAAGCTGTAAAGACGACGAAAAGATTTTTAAAAAAAACAGATACCGTTATAGGAGACATTTGTCCTTAATTCTGAAAATGCCCCGAATTACGACGATTGAAATGGCGTTCCGAATCCCAGGATAAAATTGCACTTAGATCGAAGCCCGTAATGATTGTGGAAATTTGACAAACCACTTATGTATAGCACTCTCGTTCTTGCTAAAAAAATGTTAGAAATAGGTGTTTTTTGGTGTGTGCAATAAGGACTGATACTTGGTTTGACTTTTTTAAGTCCATTACAAGTTGGGTCCAAAATGATAGCTTTGAGGGGACAACCTCACCCACCATAAGGTGGTTGATACTTGTCTACGCCCGCTCCCCATTAAAAATGGGTAGTGACCCAAAGGTAACGTTTAAGCACATTACCCCTTATATATACTATACGGGTTATTTTCGTTATAGTCAATTTCCCAAGTTCCTATTTTGTACACATAACTTTATACATCATTATTTCATTCACTCGTAATCCAATTTTATTAAATAAGTATTAGTATATAACAATTAAGTACTTGCGAAGACGAAGTCAATGCTTCCGTTTTTCGGTATTGACGATTGCCGAAGCCCACATAAAATTTGCCCGAAAAAACTATGCACTACTTATTAAATATTATTAAATATTAGTTCCAACGTCATATTTTGATTCAAATGTTAAAACGTTGCAATCTGGGGTGTCTTGTTTTGCTATACTTTCTAAGTTTGTACCGAAGTATTTAGTCCAAATAGTGCCACCTCGGATGCTAAGCACGTGACGTGACGCTCCAGCATGCAGGCAGTTGGCTCAGATGGCCCACTTCTCTATCTAACGGCATTCTCCCTCTTCTTTAACTCCCTACTTCACTCAGCTTATCTCCTCTCCCTGTTTCACTTCACCTTACCAAATTCATTGTAAGGTTTCTCTTCCATGGAATTTCGATTTTAATTTATTACATAAAATAAACTGAGAATGTTGCATGTCGTTTTACTCCTTATCGCCTGCGTTTCGGCGCTGGGCTCAACGGAGGAGACTTGTTCGTGGATAGTTCCGATGAGGGAGAGGTACGACAAGGTGTCGATTGCAGACTTTGGTGCTGTCGGAGACGCCAAGACGGTGAATACCAAGGCATTTAGGGAGGCGATTTACAGAATCCAGCACTTGAATAGGAGAGGGGGAACTCTTCTTTACATTCCTCCTGGGGTTTACTTGACTGAAAGCTTTAATCTCACCAGTCATATGACGCTTTACCTTTCTAGAGGCGCCGTCATCAAAGCCACTCAGGTGATTTTCTTTGCTTAAAATTTGGGGCTTTTTCTTTTCTAATTTCTTCTACATTTGGAAGATTGTTTTCGTAATTCTGAAACTAGGGTTCTTGGTTTCGAGGTGCGCTGGGTTTTTCTTTTTCTGTGTAGTTGTGTGATAATGCTTCAAATAATTTTAACTTTTTCACCAAACTAGCCAAAGTTAGTTCAGCTTATAAATCCGACTTTTTAATTTGGATCTGATATGCATGATAGAGATTGAATATTGTTTACATTGAAGGCAAAGTTTGTGTGGCTGTGTTTGTTTAATGACAAAACTGTTATCAGCCTAAACTTTGTATTATATGAAACAAATTCTCCTTCATCATTTGACCCTCATTGCCGGTGTTAATTTGAAGCGGATAAGGGTAGGGCATGATTTGGGTGTGACATGGGATCTTATGGGAAATTAGTGTTATTATTATCATAGTGATAATTGGATGTTTGGGTTTTTATGTGGACAATGGTGATTCTTATGTTATCATCAAATGTGGGCTGAGGAGAGGGTTTCTTTGCTTTGGATTAGAGTATGCAAGCTTGCGGTTCATAGTCGATTTTCCAGCTGTCTTCTTAATTAGCCATCTTTGGTATGTTTGTATATGACACATAGAGCTGTGCAACTTACTGAATCGTTTTGATACTGCATTACTGGTGTGACTTGTGATAACATTTTAGTAGTTCTAAGCTCGGGTTATATAAGCAAGAACTCGCGAGCATGGCATCTCCATCACTATAATTATTAGGTGTATAAAATGCTAACATTTTAGCTTGATCTGTGAAGAAATGGAGCAATTTAAGGTTACAGTAGTTAAGTTTTTAAAAGTAGTTCTTACATTATAGGTTTGGTTGGTTCCCATATTTATTACTTGTAGCATATAGTCCCGTTTAGAATTTTCAAATAATGGTCTTCCTAAGTTGGAGTGTGAACGGAATATGTATTCCTGTAAGTTATAGAGATCATCTGATATATATTTTCTCCATGGCATATCAAATTGCAGGTCATTGGAAAATTGTGCAGCTAGAGGGGTATTATGAATGTGAGGGTTTAGCAAGGCAACATAATCAGTTGTCAAGGCCTAAGGGGTTGTAAGAGAGTTTTGTTAGATTATGAATAGGGACTTTATTTGAAGCGGATAAGGGTAGGGCATGATTTGGGTGTGACATGGGATCTTATGGGAAATTAGTGTTATTATTAGCATAGTGATAATTGGATGTCTGGATTTTTATGTGGACAATGGTGACTGTTTTGTTATTATCAAATGTGGGCCGAGGGAGGGGGTTTCTTTGCTTTGGATTAGAGTATGCAAGCTTGCGGTTCATAGTCGATTTCTCCAGCTGTCTTCTTAATTAGCCATCTTTGGTATGTTTGTATATGACACATAGAGCTGTGCAATTTACTGAATCGTTTTTGATACTGCATTACTGGTGTGACTTGTGATAACATTTTAGTAGTTCTAAGCTCGGGTTATATAAGCAAGAACTCGCGAGCTTGGCATCTCCATCACTATAATTATTAGGTGTATAGGACCTAATAACTTTTATCTGTCAAAGCGACACAGGCGAATAGAGACTTTATTTGACAGGAAATCAGTGGGGTAATGTTGGAATCAAAACTGTAAGCAACCATTCTATTGTCACGTGCCTTGCCGTTGGCGGATGATGATAGTGAAAGAAAACAATAGTCAAGACAGCTGGATTTGACAATGAGTTAAAAGCATTGCTCTGGTGTCTGTGGGTTCTACCATATAATCTTGATTGTTAGGACTTAGGGGTGTGTGGTTGTCCTTTCATTGACTAATAAATATTGTCTGTACATGGATTTAATGAACAAAAGATTGCAGAAAATGTTTAATAATGTGTTTAGATCATATGATTTAAAATGACCAAGAGGATACTGTTTTCTTCATCATATATCTGTAGAATTTTATTAACAGGAACATTTTTCCAGGATACGTCTAATTGGCCATTAGTTGATCCGCTTCCATCTTATGGAAGGGGTAGGGAGCTTCCGGGGGGGAGATATAAGGCTTTCATCCTTGGCTATGACATTCATGATGTTATCGTTACTGGTAAGTTTAGACTAACTTGTATTATCTCCACCTGCACTGTCATCCTGTGTAATCACGGTTATGACACGCAGCTGAATGGTATGGTAACATTATCAAGTCTTATGTAGGGGAGAATGGTACAATAGACGGTCAAGGGGACGTTTGGTGGGACATGTGGAGACGCAGGACTCTTCAGTATACAAGACCACATCTCATCGAATTCATGCACTCCAAACAAATCATCATTTCTAATGTCATCCTCAAGAATTCTCCCTTCTGGAACATCCACCCCGTTTATTGCAGGTAAATCTGAAAATGTTCATCAAACAATTTAACTTTGTATCTGATCTTTGTACAAGGTAATAAAGGGTTTAGATACTATTTGCTTATCATCTTACTGAAAATTCAAACCTGTTTTTTAGTATGGTTTGTATGTAAAATAAACCCAGACTGAATGTTTTTAGTATTGCAGCAATGTGGTTATCCGATACGCTACAATACTAGCTCCACCAGACTCGCCCAATACCGATGGAGTTGACCCAGGTACTTGTTGTTTTTTGTACATTTCTTCCATAGATTTTAATATGCTTTGCTTAAGCTTGTTTAAACTTGACTGTTAATTCTAGATTCAAGCTCCAATGTGTGCATAGAGGACTCCTACATTTCAACCGGTGATGATCTTGTGGCAGTAAAGAGTGGTTGGGATGAATACGGAATTACCTACGGCCGTCCGAGCACACACATCACAGTCCGACGTATAACCGGGTCCACGCCATTTTCGGGGTTTGCAATAGGAAGCGAAGCCTCTGGTGGAGTGGAGAACGTTTTAGTCGAGCATGTTAACCTCTACAATGTCGGGTTCGGGATTCATCTCAAGACCAATGTAGGTAGAGGAGGATTCATAAAAAACATCACAATCACAGACGTATACATGGAGAATGCCCGAAAAGGGATTGCAATCTCGGGCAATGTAGGAGATCACCCGGATCAGTGGTTCAACCCACGTGCTATACCCGTTGTCAAGGGTGTTACAATGAACAACATCCGCGGTGTCAAAGTTCAGCAAGCCGGGATGATTGTTGGTATAAAAGATGCACCATTCACAAATATATATCTGTATAACATCAACCTGTATGGTTCTGGTGGTGTTAGAGAGTCTCCTTGGGAGTGCTCTGATGTTCAAGGCTCTGCTATCAAAGTTAGTCCTTGGCCTTGCTCCGAGCTCATCCGCAACGAGGATGGTAATTGGTAAGCTAATGAACAATGAAGAACCATTGTATGATTATATTTCACAGAATCTATAAAGAGACATATATCATCTTCCAATGCAGCTAATAAGGCTTAACACATAGCTTGGCAGCAATTCTAACATCACATGCTTCTATATCTAAACCCTAGGAACAAGAAAGCTGAATTTTTCATACAGATTCAAAATTAACAGAGCAAGTTCAAGAGAACGAGCAAGTAATTACGAATTTACAGTCTGATTAGATTAGAGATTGATTAAAAAGTTTCGGATCATTCTCCAGAGGACGTGTCCTTTCGCAACCTTGTGGTGGTCAATATGGCGGCGATTACGGCGGAGGATGATACGTGGAGTTTTGAACTCTTTAAACATCAACCGCTCACCGACGTCGGGAATTGTCACGGCGTCCAGCCGGTGAAACGTTGTTCCGTCTACCCACCTCGCTGATATTATCTTCCCGTATCGGCGGTTGTGATGTTGGCGTTCGCTTCTGATTACATCCATCTGATGATGGATGTCATTTCCTCCGTTCAGTGTTGGCCTCCGATGGCGGCAGTGGACGGGGAAGGAATGTCTGATCAAACGCATCCTATTGAAATGGGGGTTAACCGGACGCCAAGTCATCATGATCGGAATCTCGTTTTCCTTAAGCATCTGCTTGTTTCCGACGTTGGCGAGCTTCCCAGGGAACGATCCTGAAGCCGGCATCACCGTGAACTCATCGGAAAACTCTCCAGGTTCCTTTTGACTTTTCTGGTTTCCGACATCGATGTTCACTATCTTATCTGTCGGGGAATGGATCTTGGAATTGGAGAAAGATACAACGATAAGATCGTTGGGCTTTTGTGGCTGGTTTCCTGGCGAGGTCGTCGGAGATAGCGCGCTGACGGTGGAGAGGAGGATAAATAAGATGAACGAATCGAATAGCGCGGCCATTGTTTTGGATATTCCAGTCGTATCCATGATCTTGAAATCAGGAAGAGAATCCAGACATATATAAGCTGTAGACGAGATCCGAAGTTGTCTCCGGCCACTGGATTTTGGGGGTCCGATTTCACCGGGTTTGATAACTCGAACGCAGAATCAGAAATTCCTAATAATAAGCGTTGGATAGCATCATATGTGACGAACACTATTTTTTTTATTTTTTTATTTTTCTACTTAATTGATGGTGGATTAGTGGTTCATCTAAATAGCCTGAGCTAGTAAAGCACTGAAGCGTATGGGTAGTTTACTTTCGCTTTCACAATGATGATTTTGTCGCTAATAGGAGTTAATAAACTAACAAATTTTATTCTCTAGAAGCAATATCCTATATTAATGTTGTTTAAACATAAAAAAAAATTAAAAACAAAAAAATCTTCAATATCAACTATTAGACCCTCTACATTTTTAGTTTCTTACAATAAATATACTTTGTTTCTTCGTTGTAAACAGTACTACAAAACTTTTCTGAAGTATTTTAGTTCCATACCATGAGAGAGAGGGTTTTGTTAATCTAAAACTCAATAAGTAGTGATATTTGTCTTGTTTTAATTTATGGAAAGATCTTGACCATTCAATTTTAAGTACAATCAATAACTAGTGTATTATCCCGTACAATGCACGGGGTGTGATTAATATTTATTCTAAATATTTGAATAAAAATAATTTTTTTAGAGCATAATATTACTTATTCACTATAAATTTATCTTTTATTATACATATAATACAGTAACAAATTCAAGTTATATTTATATAATATAAACAAATTTTGCCAAAAATTATAATTATAATTTAAATAGTAACGGAAAAGATTATCAAATTTTATTTACGGATTAACAAACTATTAAAATTTGAATATCAAAATTATTGATCTTTAAAATATCATATTGTACTTACTGATTAACAAATTATTAAGATTTGAATTTGTAAATATTAAAATTATTAATTTTTAAAAATAAAATTTTAATATTTTTTTGGAAGCTGCGTGAATTGTGGCATTGACACGTGGCAGAGAAAGTCTCTCCTTTAATACACATAAAATTCTGATTTTTTGTTTGTTTTAATATTTTGAGTTACATTTGAACTAATTTTTCAGTTACAACAATAACATTTAGATAGAAATATATTTTTTAATATATATAATTTATTTTTCTCTATCCATATACACCAATATTGTATATGTTTAAAATTAAATACAGTTTTATAAAAAAAGTTTAGAGAAGTAATATTTATTTTATACATGTATTTATATTCTTTAAAAAATATAATATGAATGTCACTAAATTTACAGATAAAAGTAATATATTATAAATATTACGAATGAAATTTAATATATCAAGAGACATTACACGTAATTTAATCGACGTTATTATATTTATGATTTATATGCACTCGTTTTCGTGTTTCAATCACAAATTTGATACATATTTTTAATGAATTTTTATGTTTTTAAGTTTCAATAAAGTGTTTTTCATAAATTTATGTTATAAATGATTTTTTTCCATATATTTGTTCTATAAATATGGTCTAAAGATAATTATGAATAAAATTATAAAATATTGAAATAAAAGTATATAGATATGTGGTGTAAGTAAATATAAAACTTAAAAACCGAGTAAAATAAACTATGAATGTGGATAAAAAAGTAAGTGAGTTTTTAAAGTTGATGTGACGGAAAGAGGATGTTAAGAAACTTTGTTAATATATTTACCATTGCACATGGTCTTAGAGACTACATCTGTCTAAAGGATGTAGAATTCGAAATAGTGCATCCAGAGGTGAAGTTGACGTTTTCTTGTAAAACATTTGACTGCTTGGGTTGTTCGTTGGTATTCTCGGTTATCAGGTTATGGAGGTCCGGAAAACTTGAGTATAAAGATGAAAGAGTAATGATACAATGCATTCAACTATGATTCGCTTCTTGAACTTTCTTGATGGTCAACATAGGATCCCATGCTGTCTGGATATCCGTCTGAGATAAGTCGGACACACTGCAAATCATACATCAATCTTATTAGAACTAAACACATTAAGATATATATGTTTCAATCCAAGGGAAGCAAAATGCAATATTCTATCATGATTTAAGTATTCCTTGAAGAATTTCCAAAATGTACGCACAAAAACAATAGCATATAATTTTTTTTGTGATGTGATCCAAGATGACGTTGTTGCGTGTTTTGAATACTATGTTGTATGGTCTTGTTGAAGCTTTGGATGCTAAACAAAAGGCTCCAATTGTCCTTTCTTAGGAACAATTCAAATGTCATATTCTCAAAGAACCACCGTTGTTGAAAAAAAAATATTTAAGAAGAAGAGAATGAATGTTTACTTGAAATAACGAAAATGATTCATGCTTATAGGAACGTGATAGATAGATGAATCCATCATAGTAAGGGGTTCTATATAGCATAAACTAAAGTTGAGTTACAATAGAGTTTATCCCGCAAATTTTACATTAGAAAATAACTTATTTGAGAATTTTTATTTTTTGTTATTATTGCACAAGTTTTACTTTCTTTTTTATAACGTAAATTTTAGGCTAAAATAGAGTTTTTCCAACAAGATTGTTATTAATCAAATATTTACATTACAAGGATAACCGTCACAATTATTTTTTAGAATCTAGTTTCAGTAAAATAAAAAAGATTTATTGGCTTAATTAGTGATTTAGTATTAAAAAAATATTTTGAGAATAATTACGAGGTCTTATCAACATTAGCGTCGCCTACTTTAGTAAAGATATATAAATTGGTATTGATTTTATAAAAAAGAAATTAAAAAAAAAAAAGAATTAGGCTCGGGAATAAAGCAAAAACAAATAAATGAACTCCAATTAGAATAAATTATTATTAGATTACAACGGCATCCAACAAATCTACGTATCAACTTGAATATTATCAAATCTACTAAATTCATATACAAGTAATGGTGCTAACTGCAACGATCAATGTCTATAAGTACTAAGTCAATTCCACATGTGATATTAGACGTGTCAAATGTACTAGTTCTTCTCAAATGTGATGGGTGCATTTAGTCAATAGGTTAGATGCACTATGTGGTAATTTCAAATTTGTTAGATGCATATACAACATCAGCATTTTAATCAACATGTGTCATAGTCACAAGTGGAACAACCTAACTTCATTAAATGTACTAATGTTACCATCATGTGAACTTATCTTAATAATTTGAATTCCAACCATTTTATAGAAAATTTTATTTCTCATGAAAACGCTACATGTTTGTAAGTTGAAACCACTCTCCATAGACATATATATGATGGGATATCTCATAATCAAGATCTCGTGTATCATAGATGTTCTCGTTAACAACAAGAGCAATATTCTCATCGAAGTTGGTTTCATCTCTCATGAATACCATCGTAAGCAACTGGCCTCATGCCCACCTCTCAACAACATTTCTCTACCAAAATAAGCAAAACAGGCTCAGCTAAAAGAAGTGTGGGTAAGGATTCAACCCTAGACCATTTTGTGAGTTTTCTATTGTTTTTATCTTACTTTTTTTACATTGAGAACGATGATGGATTTAAGTATATGGTACGTACAAAATGTTTTTCAAAGGCCTATATATTTTTCTCCCATCTTTTTCAAAATTTATCGTCTATTATTAATATCTCTCTCTTTTTAGTCTCTGCCCATCGACTGGTACCCTATTGGCCGGTCGACTGAGCACAAAACTTTCTTGCATCTACACGAATATGTGTCTGCATATTTTATCCTCTTTGTAAAAGAATGACTAATCGATTGTGACCCTCTTGGCCGATAGACCGTCCCCTATTTTGTCAACATGCATCTTTTGTTTTATGTTATCTGATTCCCTAGAAATTTGATATTTCTCTTTTGACTCTAT